>CM051263.1:6811146-6898646 GCA_027921565.1 Artemia sinica | reverse complement strand
AATGTTGAAAATGAGTTCAATAGTGCTTCAGAGTACAAGAGTGGCTTTTAACCTTTGGGTATATCTTTCAGGTGCCTGACTCAGCACCCGAACAATCCATTGCCGTCACTTTGGGTCCTTCGAAGGACGTGGTGGTCGGTCAGACCGAGCTAGTAGAAAAATAGACGAATCAAAGAGACACTGCGCCTGTCACTGCTCAAGAGGCACAATCTGGACGAGATACGACTCGAGATGAAGAGCACCATCGTTCAAGTGGTCCTACTGATATTTCTTCATCCTCCCACGACCATCCATGTCAACTACAGCTGCTACGGCACTCTGCACAGGTTTCAGCAAACGGCAAGCTAAGACGGTCATTTAATATTTCGTATTATGGAAAGCATCCTTTGCTTGAGTACTCAGTTAAGGAAAATTCGGTTTTCTGTTTCTGCTGCAGACACTTTGGCGGCACGTCAACCCTTCGCGGACAGAGATACGGGGCGAGGCCTTTCATCGAGACCGGCGTTATAAGATGGAAGGACATCTCAAGCGTTCTAGAAGAGCATGCGAAAAGTGACAGCCACAGGGACAGTGCTGTTTCGTGGACGAAGTTCAAAGCTATACAAGCCAAGGAGATGCAACCCATCGCATCTGTTTTGTCAACGGACAGGAATAAGGAGATGAATGAAAACAGGGAACACGTAAAGGCTTTACTGAAAGTAACAGCCCTACTGGGTGACTGGGTACAGCCTTTCGAGCCACGATGAGACTGAATCTTCTGCAAACAAAGGACATTTCGTCGAAACTAGCAATCTTATCGCCGAATATTCTCCCACGCTTTTCAACAAGCTACAAAGACGATACGGCCACTATACGTCCCACGAATACCAGAAAGATCTAATTTCAGTTATCGGATCTAGGCTTCGGTCTACATTAGTGCAAGAAGTTAAGCGTGCCAAATACTTTGCTGTTCTTGTCGACGAGACAAAAGATAATTCGAAGAAAGAACAGCTCGCCATTCTTCTGAGGTAACTTGACGAGGGAAAAGTACGAGAAAGACCAATAGGATGCTACTATATGACAAGCCTGGATGCTGAGAGTTTAGCCAGCTTCATTCACGACACAGTGGCGAAACTTGGTCTCGACTGGAAGTATTGTGTTGCTCAGTGCTACGACGGAGCAAGCGTGATGAGCGGGCCCTTGTCTGGTGTTCAAGCGCGACTGAGAGCGAAAGCGCCACAAGCAATATACATTCATTGCCCTGCGCATAGACTACATTTGGTCATTTGCAAACTGCGTTGAAGGTGTTGGGAGTGTTGGCTCATTTTTTTCGTTAGTCCAAAATCTGTACACGTTCATTTCCAACAGTAACACCAGACATCAGCTTTTTTTCGAGTCCCAAAAGGCTACTCAACTGCCAGTCCTGGAATTAGAAAGGAGTGCTGCGACAAGATGGTCATACTGGTATCGATCAGTATCGAAGATAAGACTCCGATATGAATGTGTTCTGGCTGTATTGTCTGCAGTCAGAGAGGGAGCTGATAGTGAAGCTCTAGCAGAAGCAGCTGGGCTCCAGAGAAAAATGGAATCTTTCACAGTTATATTCCAGTTGCTCTATATGGAAGCAATTCTGAGGACGACAAACTCCCTTTCTGAGCAGCTTCAGGCAGTTGATCTGGTAATATCTAGGTCCCGCACCTCGATTCAAGCAACAAGGAAGGAAATAGCTGAACTGCGCTCTGACACCTCATTTGCATCGCTTTTGGAGAAGGCAAAAGAGTTTGCTGAAGGTCTTGAAATTGAAGTACCTGACGTGAATAGACCTGCGACCGGATCCTCCTCTGCGGGTCAGAAGGGACGACCTAGAAGAACCCAAAAAATTATCAAACACCTGAAAGAATTCATGACCACTTCAACGTTAGGAAAAAACTTTGTTGAATCCGACAATAGAGCTCCAACTCTAGTGGAAGAACTGAAAAGAGAATACCTGGAGACTGTATATCGTCTGATTACGGAATTCGACAGACGCTTTACAGATAACCTTCCAGTGCTCAGTACACTCGAAGCTCTGGACCCCATCTCTACCAAGTTTATGGATGCAGGGCTCCTCAAGCAATTCTCTGAACTTTATTCTGAAATGGACATTGACCATATTCTTCTCGAGGCCCAAGCTGGTATTGCCAAGTGGTTTTTGCTCGAGTAGGAGGCAAAGCCGAAGAACTTCATGGACGTCATCGATAATATTGAGACACTTCCAGTGGCCTATTCAGAAATTATCGAAGTTCTTCATATTGCTGCCACACTTCCTGTCACGACAGCCAGCAATGAACGCTTGTTTTCTGGGCTGGAAATAGTGAAGAACTATCTGCACTCGACCACAGGAGACGATCGTCTTAGTCACCTGCTTTTGATCTTTGCAGAGAAGGATTTAGTTACAAACTTGGATTTTGACCCGCTTGTTGACGACTTTGCGAAGATGAAACCACGACGGTTCCCCTTGTTGCCTTGAGTGTTCACTGATGTGTTTCAAAATTTTGTTGTATTTTTTGATTTTGTAAATATACTTGATCGAGCAAAGTTTTGCATCGTCATAGCCGGAAGCGTGACTCCGACTTGGACTAAAGTATTTACTGTATGCAGCGAGCTGAAGAATTCGGCTAAAGATATACTTTAGTCAAAGCGTGAGTTTTCTACAGAGGTTCGGCTTTCGTCAAGTTATAGGTTCGGAAAAGTGGAAGATTCCCAAACGACTGTTTTTTTTAACATCACACATACCGTTTTCCACTTTCTTTAGATGTCTGGCCTTTCCGAACCTATGGCATAAGAGCGAAAGAAGGAAAGGCAAAGCAATTGAGAACAGTTTTCCTTAATTTTTTACGGTAACTCCCACGGAAGGCAGTTTTGTTTTCGGATAAAGCTAGAGGCAAATTTTTTTTATACAAGCCTGCTTCGGGGCCCATGTCGATTGTTTTGCCCACCCTAAGGTTTGGCTGAAATGGTGCCTCTGCTTTTAGGGGGTCTTTCCCCTTTTTTTCTAAAATCAGCCCAATATTCTCAGGCCCGTAACTTTTGATGGGTAAAACTAAACTTGATGAAACTTACATATTTGAAATCAGCATTAAAATATAATTCTTTTGATGTATCTATTGGTATCAAAATTCCGTTTTTTAGAGTTTCGGTTACCATTGAGCCGGTCGCTCCTACTTACAGTTCGTTACCACGAACTGTTTGATAGAAAATTTTCAATTGAAAATTTCCAAAACAGATTTGTCTGATCAATCTGACGTTATCTGTTTTTTGTTTTTCTTATTACTTTCAGGGAATAATTCCGCTAAAAAAAAAAAAAAAAGCGGAAAATAAAGAGATACAACATTTCTAGAAAAGAGATTTTTTTTTTTGTATGTAAAAGGTTTCTGCTAAATCATAATATTCAAAAAAATTACTCATACCAAAATATGAATTAGACCTTTGAGATTTCCTGAGACATCATCTTTGAAACCTTATTTTAAAGTCACTTAATAGTACTTAAAGCATGCGTTATTAATGATACCGCTATAGCACTAATTTTAGTTTTTATGAATGGTATATTTTGGTTTTCGCTTTTTCATAATATGGTTTTTCATCATAGCTTCCAACTACTGGCCATGTGCTGCTGCACATCTTTCCTTCGCTCAACATTATTTAAAGTTTGTACATTCACGAATCCTGTTCACGACCTTTTCATTGCAAGGCAGTTAAATTGTTAAGTTTAAAAAATGGCAGTTAAATCGTATTTTTGGGATTTTTCTTGAAGAAGGCCCTCAGAAGAAGGTCCTGGAAGAATGTCTTCCTACACCTAATGCAGGTATGATCTAAAATTAAGCAGAATTACCTTTTTAACCTTAGTTTTCCACCTTTAAAAGAAGAGAAAATTATGGAAATAAATAAGCTTCTAACCTAAAGTCAAACTAAGGTGCTAGTCAAGTTGGTACTTATTGCTAGTCACTAAAATTGGACTAAGAGAAACAAGTAGATGTTTTTCATTGATTTGTCACAATTATTAGGAAACTATCGGATATTTTCGTACACTGAGGTCGAATGCTACAACTCTTCTTGTTCTAGACGAGGATTTTTTTTTTTTATCACGACAACAACATTCTGCTAGTCTGTCCTGACAAGCCAAGTGGCTAAAATACTCACAAAAATTTTCAATTACAGTCTGCAGTTTTAACAAATCACATCTTAGAAGGCAAGCAGGCTGACGTTATAGTAGGTCGCATACAATGCGAAAACATCAGGAGTGCAAACTAGCTCTAGCGTCGAAAAGAAAAATCACCGGTGCCATCTAGTGCTTGGTGACGTCTGTTTCACCCAAAACTGTTGCATACCTATCCGGTAATTTAAATGCAGGGAGGGTGGATTTTCAAACGCTAACCTAAGCCTACTTTGAGCAGACTGGATTTTGACTTAGTGATTCATGAAAAAAAAAATATTGATTAATTATCACTTACCGAGAAATTTCAGCTTTAACGCTATCGCAATTAGTCCCCGAAGCCACGCCACGCCGACATGACGGCGGCAAATGTCTGATTTAGTATCGGCCAAATTTTTTTGGCGGCACGCCGCCGATTTTAGACCGGCGGCGCGCCACGGCGCGCCGATTTTTCTGATTAAAAATAATAATAAAAATTCCACTTCACCAAGCACGTTCAACCTCGATTTTAGTAAGGATTTTTAAATGGTTGGCTAAAAACATACAAGAACAATATGACAAAACAGGAATTTGTTGGGCCGTGCGGAAAGTGTTTATGTTCACCGTCGATCAGACCAAGTAGAATTCTCATTTTTAGCCACTAGACCCAAGAAAACCTATGTTGTGTTTATGTTTAACATCGCATTGTTCCTATAAAATCCCGTGTTTAGTCATTTCCTTCTTGTTAATGATTTGGGCTAATGTGTGTATAACTTTCAAAGTTTGAAGTTCAAACATCTCCTGTTCATCAAATACATACGAAAAGAAGTGAAAAAAAAAACAAACAAATAACAACATCGAAAAAACATTGTATACAAGTCAGATACCATAACACCAACAATTTTAAATCAGCGGTTACATCACTTCAGTTACAATTGATGTAACAAAAGTGAGTTTGTTCACTCTGCCTGGAGCCATTGATCTTTTTGCAGTCACTATCAGTCCTGTCGGGCTAAAAAGCCGAATAGCTGGGGCACTTGTAGCTGGTACAGCCAGAACTTTACGAGCGTAAACTGCCACTCGCGGGATCTGATACTAGCATTGGACATTGGGGTCCCACAGAATGACGCAAATGGGCTTCTTCTTTGTATCTGCTGAAATAAGTTGTTTTTTATAAGGGAGAACACACCTGCACCTTTACCATAGGGCTCCTGCGCCTACACTACAGGAGGAACTAAACTGCACCTTTACCCTCTTTTCTTATCAACACGGAATAACCCTCCAAATTCTTTTCTGAAAGAAGTGGTCAAGTTATGACGTTTCAAGTCAAAATTTAAGGCTACTTCAACTTCAGTGTGCTCTGCTCACTGTGCAAAAAAAAAAAAAAAAAAAAAAAAAATGTAATTCATTTCTATAGGTATATTTCTATACTAGCTTTAGATAATCTACCAAGCGGGAAACTACCACAAATTAGCATCGATAAATAAATGAAACCCAAAACGAACAGAAATTACAATAAATAAGCGAGTCATACTCAAAACGAGCAGAAATTAACATAAGTTGGGCTCAAAACCCTGTGGCTTCCCCAAGGCCAGAACATAATTTGCACTTCACTGAAAAAATATAATGTTTTTTACTTTTATAACTTTAATAAATCAAATAATATTAACATTTTAATTACTAAATATCAGTATATGTTTATTAAACTGACAATGCACATTCATTTGTATTTTTTTCAGTAAAGTGCAAATTATGTTTTGGCCTTGGGAAGGCATAGGGGTTTTGAGCCCAACTTATGTTAATTTCTACTCGTTTTGAGTTTGACTTGCGTTATTTATTGTAATTTCTGTTCGTTTTGGGTTTCATTTATTTATCGATGCTGATTTGTGGTAGTTTCCCGCTTGGTAGATTATTTGATTTTAATTTTGCTCATTTTTTGTTTAATGGAGTTCTTTACTTTTCTTTGAAAAACTTATTTTGTGGAAACAGTTTTTTAATTAATTTCTGTTCGTTTTATATTGACATAGGCTTTTCAGGGAAAAAGAAAATAATACTTTAAATCTTTTCGTTTTTTAAGAATTTATAGTTTGGCCTGCTATTTGTATGCTGGAAAAAAATTTCAGCAATTTTTAACAACATAGACCCTTTTTAAAATCTGGACTCAAATAGTAGTGTTTAATTTAGTTTCATACCTCCTCTAGTTGATCTGAAATGGAAAACTTGATAACATTCGCAAAAAAATTTGTTTACTTTCTTTAATAGCTTGGATACACTTACGGTATTTTGATTTGATCAAATTTTAAGAGCAGAAGAAGCCCTGAAAGTTTGAACATAATACCCTCAGTCGTTCTTGGGATACTGCTGAGATGCCTTATTGGGAATTAGCATTAACAGAGTGCATTTTTATTTAATCTTAAAGCAACATTTACTTTTTAAACATAAAGCAAATGGGAGGGTGGGCGTGGGAGGGGGATTAGTTTCCCTTCAATCACTTTCGACTATTAAAAAGGACATCAGCCCTTTCTATTTTCAATCGAATGAGCCCTTTTCGAAGTTCCTAAGACAACTCCTTCGATACGAAGTGCCCTGGTCTAAACAACAGCAGCAACAAAAAAATGATACACCCACATCGATCTCTACTATAAAAATGTCAAGCCTTCCAATCACTTGCGATTATTAAAAAGGGCACTAGGCTTTTAGATTTCCAATCGAATGATCCCTTTTTGAGTTTCTACGACAACGCTTTCTATAAACACCGTATATGCCCCCAGGGCATAAATTAGAACCCTTACCCTAAGGGCTGTGAGGGTGGTTGTCATCCTCTAAGACCTAATTTCAAGAACTTTCAACTACGTTAAACAAAATGACTATCTTAAAATTTTGATTGGATGTGTTTGGGAAATGGTGGGCGTGGAAGGGGTGTTAGTTGCCTTCCAATCATTTTCGACTATTAAAAAGGGTACAAGCCACTCCAATCTCTAATTGAATGAGCCCTTTCGAAGTTTCTACAACAACTTCTTCGATATGAAGTGCCCTGGTCTAAAAGAAAAATTAATAAATAATACATTGTGCCAACATCGTTCTTATATACCCTCAGGGCATAGCTTAAAACCCTTGCCCTAAGGGTTGTGGGGGAGTAACCTCCTCAAAAAACATATTTTCTCTCTGGAAATCAGTTACTCTGAACAAAATGGCTATCTTAAAATTTTGATTGGATGTGTTTGGGGAAATGTTGCGCGTGGAAGGGGTGTTAGCTGCCTTTCAATCACTTTCGACTATTAAAAGGGGCACTAGCTATTCCAATTTCCAATCGAATGAGCCCTTTTCGAAGTTTCTATGACAACTCTTTCGATACGAATTGCCCTGGTATGGAAAAAAAAATAAATACTACATTGTGCCAACATTGTTCTTTACTTAGGCAGCTCGATTGCGCTGCCTATGATAACATCCTGAATTGCCTAATGCTCTTTTACCTACCTCTTTTCATCCGAAAAATCAGAAAGAAAATGAACAGAATTTTAAAGTGGAAGGTAGAATTTTTGTTTCAAGAAAAATTTATTCTTCTCCTTCCTACGAACCGATATACATGGCGAGTAGTATTTATCTTTAAGAAACAGATTAGCCGGGATGACGGTTGAAGCCCGGAGGTCGATATCGATAACCAAAAAAGAGAGAAAAAAAAAAACGGCGGCGCATTAGTGACGCCACCGCCGATAGAATCAGCGGCGGCGTCAGCGCGCTGATGCCAGCTCGGCGGGGCGCCACCGTTTTTTTTTCGGCGGCGCACCGCCGACTTTTTGGCGCGGCTTCGGGGTCTAATCGCAATATTGGTTAATCATATCAAAATGTAAATTCTTTGTGTGAAATTTTCTACTTTTTCAATGAAGCCACAAAACGCTACACTGTTAGTGGCGTTAGTAGTCTGTAATGCCTATCTTGCCGCGTTAACTGCTGAAGATCCAACTTTTAAAGTTTCCCATTCTCTTTGGTAAGTCGTTCGACCATAGGCTAAAGTTTCTCCAGTAAGTAAACTGATAGAGACAATTTTGAATGCTGAACAGAACTACTCTTCCTTCAAAGGTGTTTAGTGCCCCTTTTACTTAAAAATATGATGTAATGGAAGGTGCATTAAAAATTATGATGTGCATATCTTGGATGTGCATGTCTTGGATGTGCATGTCTTGTCTCGTGATTTGCATTAAAAATTAATGCACAACTAATCATCACCATTTTAAAGCAAAATCTTGTCTTACTCACCACTTTTTTCAGTTTTTTTTCACTTTTTGTGTATTTACTACAGTTCAATATTTACTATAAGAGTAGCTGATTATGATGTAATTAAGGTAAATAAAATATTAACTAACCAATAATAAAATATTATATCCCTTATTCTACCTTTCACCAAAGTTAAACAAGTGCATTCAAAGAAAGGGGATGGGGCAAATAATTGTAAGTCAGTTCAATAATGTCGGGTTGCATGCTCCATAGAAAAGCTTCAGGATTTTTCTGATGTTACAAACTGTTTAGATTCTTGTCTTTAATCCTCTAAGGATATTTATGAGCATACTCATTTTAATCTCCCTTCTGTAGCCTCCCCTGTATGTGATGCATTTGACCTTGGAATTAATCTCGTTTGGAGTATTGAAGGCATGGCATAAAACCCCAGTGGAATGCAACTTTCTATCTTGTTTCGTTAACCTTTCTTCTCACTCACATCTTTAGCGAACAAACAGTTTCGAATAATTATGCTTGAAGATGGAATAGGTCATAGGGGAAATCCTTGGGATTGAATGTTAGAAGGGGTAAATCGTAGATTGTGAAAGACAAATGCCAAACCAGATTTAATAGGGCTGGTAACAAAAGCCGGATAACAAAAGATTCAATATCTTTTGTCGGATCATTCTCTGTTGTATGTTCCATAAAAAAAGCAAATCACAGTGGAGTAATGGTTTAATTGACCCAAGAGACGGGGGGTAAACGTCCCCCTGTGCTGCTGAATTTTGGGGAGATAAATACGAATGCTGAAAATATTTATGTCATAACGAGATGAATAGCTTTTGTATTTCTTTGTCTATTGTTTCTATTATAAATATTTTCTTCACTTCATCTGACTTTAATTGTTTACACTTTCCGGGGCTGTAATATAGAAAGCTTAAGATCGTTAGGGCACGTTTAACGGACAGTAGGCGACAGGCTGCCAAATACTGTGCTTTTTAGTCATACATCTGAGGCACAAGGAAAAGCAGGTTGCCACCCAAATGGATTGGGAAGAGGTCATATGGATGGATTTAAGGAATTACAAGGAAATGGGAACTACATAGGGAGGAGTAAAGAGTAATGCTGTGAAAATACTTGGGTGGAGGAGGAGGTAATCTTTTTTTAACTCGTTACTAGGTTTCACAAAGATATCTGAAATCATACTTTCACTACATCAGAATTAATACTTTAGCGTTGCCTACAGTAAAGGGCCATATTATCTAATTGTCTTATTTATTCTTCCCTAGCAATTCCCTATGGAACAGGTGGCCTTAGAAACTATGGAGAGGGCTTATTTGATTATAAATTGACAGTTCTAGTACCCCTTTTAAGAGTTGAAAGTGATTGGATAGCACACAGCCCCCCTGGCCCCTATAGCCCCCGAGACAACCAAGCAAAATTTGAGTTGCGTGTTTTGTTCAAAATAGTCAAAAGATCGAAACAGTAGCCTCTGGGGAGGGAATGACCTCGAAAACGTCTGGGTAAGAGCTCTAAATAAATAAAAATTATCTGGCAACTTTGTATGAAAAAGGTGATCGTAGAAACTTGGTAGGGGAATAATTCGATTGGAAACTGGAAGTTTTAGTGGGTTTGACGGTAATCAGCCTATCCCCCGTGATCTTTTCTACCACCACCTGTAATTTCTATGATATTTGATCAGAACTTAGAAATACTGGTTCTGCTCAGAAGCATTGAAAGGTGGATCAAGTTGAAATTATGGAGCGCTGAGAGAGTCAAGTGGACCTGAACTTTGTACCCCTCGGGAAGATGTACAGGTATATCGAAAGACAATTTGTGCATCCAGATCGTCAAACTAGCATATCTGCAACATTTTGAGAACGACTTGAGTAACGAAGTTGAAAATTACAGTGCTGCTGGGGAAATAAGAGGTAGGGTGTGGCGAGGGAACTTAAAATTTTGTACTGGCGGGAGGATAAACAATAGTTTTTCTCTGATGCAAAAATATGTTTATAAACTATAAGCTGCTACGAGACTTAAGGTCTATGCACAGTGAGGTGAATCAAAATGCACTAGGTGTTGTCAGGTTATCAAAATTGTGTATCTGCCATGCGCACCAAACGATGATTCGGAGATGTGCATAGTGAATGTAGTGATGTATGTAGATTTGGTAATGTCCCCGCATTTTTCTACTAAACAAATTTGACTTCATTTATGAGGATGTGAAACCTCAAAAATCATTTTGCGAGTCTCAGCGTCGGCTGTTCGTCTCAAGGACAAGTTGCAAAAGCGTCCAAATTGTAAAATTAATAATTTATGCGGTTTTATTTTTACCGTTTTCCAAGTAGCTACGGTGGAACATCTTAAGGGACTGCACTTTCCTGAACTTTCCAAAGAAAATTCTGCTTCGTCTAATCGAAAAAACAAAGTTTACGCTTTCTGATGATGTAAGTTTCATTAAAACTGAACAATTCACTTTCGATGCAAAAACAATTTTTTTTTGGTGGGGGGGGGGGAACAAAAAACTTTAAAAACGCATCAAAAATCTGTTTCAAACGTATCAAAACACGTTACAAAAATATTCATTTTTCTTATGTGTTTACGAGTCAGAAAAATATTTAGCGGGGATGGGGCTTCAAATCCCTAACCCCCTTGGATACGGCCTTGGCCTCGGGCCCAGGGCCTCCATAATCCTAAATATTCTGTAAATCTAATATTTCTGGGAAAGCAGCTGTCGGCTTCAAGTTTTCCGGTGTTTATTAGGATCTTTTATCCAAGCTCTACAAGTTATGACAAGGCCATTCAACCAATTCTAATATTTTGACTGCGCAAACTAATAAGTTTATAATGAACGAGATAAGGCAATATTTAAGATACTGTATGGCTTTAAAAATATTTCTGTTTCCAGAAAAGCACAAATGACACACTAGTCCTTTTTAGGGGTTGAGGAGTGCCATCAACCCCCATATTTGTGTTAATTTATGTTCATTTTAGGTTTTAATCCTTCATTTAAGGTAATTTCTGCTCTTTTTATGTTTGACATCTTATGTAACTGACAAGGTAACCACCGCTGAAGTTACTGGCAATGCCCCTGCAAAGTAGAGGAATCACTATGGTTCATAGAATACTCTGAGGTTAATAGACGGCTAGACGACATGCATCACGTGCATCAGAGTAAAAAAAAAGTCACTGTGCTAACAAGTTACCGATTTTCGGGTTCTTACTCCCCTTTTTCTAAAGTTATGAAATATTTTTTGTGTTAATAAGTTTCTTATAGAATTTAAAATCAATGAAATTTATATGAATAAATACATTTTTATTGCCCATCATAATGTTACCTTGGTAGTATTATTAGTAAAGACGGTGGGAGCAGTGAAGATGTTAGAAGTAGAATAGCCAAGGCTTAGGATGTTTATTTTCACAAAGTTAAATAAGTTTGGAATAATAGTCTGCAAACCAGGATTAGAATATTGGAAGCTATAGCGATGACAGTGGTCAAATATGGTTCTGAAGCAAGAACGCTCAGAAAAGCGGATGAAGATCTACTAGCTGTTTTCAAGACAAATTGCCTACGGATTGTTCTCCGTACCTGGCTAACTGACCGTATTTCAACCAGTAGGCTGTATGAAAAATGTGGTTCAATCCCACTTTCTAGGGCTATAATAAGAGAAAGTTGAGATGGGTAGTCTATGTTTTGCGGATGAAGGATGGCCGTTTGTTGAAGATTGTCCTTTTCAGCCAATCGTCTAGGGCAAAACAGAAAGCAGGTCGTCCACGTTTGGAGTGGGAGGATGTCATAAAGAAAGATTTAAGGGAAATTGGAACTTCCTGGGAGGGCGTAAAGAGGGAGGCTTTGAATAGATTGGGATGGAGTAGGAGCGTGCATAGCTGTGTTGGCCTTAGGCGGCTCGGTGCTGCAGTGAGTTGTTAGTAGTAGTAATAGTATAATGTACAAAAGCACACAGCTGACGAAGTATGAAACAAAAACACAATGAATATAAAATCAAGACTTAACCAATAACAAGCCTACAGAAATACGTCAGGAAAGTAGAATCATAACTTAGCCGCTTTTGAAACGACTTAGTTCTTCTTAGGATAGAATCTAAGGGGTTAGTGACTCCATATCTGGTCGATACAGTGATGTTGCTATTCCAAAGTGGCAGTCGAAGCAGTTATTTCACATATTTGTAAAAAGGCTGTAGAATCAGCAATGTTACTTTCAAGTTAAAAGCTGCCAAAAAGGTGAAAGATCAACCAAGTACGGGACTACAAAAGTATTGTAAAGAGATTCTAGGATACGGCGGCTAAACTTGAATTTCATAGCAACTTAAAGGCCATAAGCTTTCCTACTCTTATGCACAAAAAATAATATTTCAACAGAGTTTGTGTTGTACGCTTATTTTTCCCAATTGGTACTCTAATGTAAATAAGGTAATCTGCACATGAACGACATGAGCAAAAAGAGACGAATAGACTGGCTCTTGGCTCTTGGCTACGGCCATGGATAAAAAACCAGTAAATCAGATTTGCTCTCGTTGAACTTTAGTCTGACATGGTCTTATTCCTCTGAGTGAGCTCCAGATTGCTGGTCGAGCCAGGCTTTTCTACTCCACTCTGGACTCTACGGAATGGTACACTTGCCTTTTCAGCAGCGTGTAGGGCATGCACAATTTCAGCATAATACGTGTTGAGTAAAATCTGACTTTCAGAAACACTAATTTTAGACTTCTGAGACAAGAACTGAATGGTATTTTGATATTTCCAAGGGATTGCATCACTTACGCTTTAAAAAGTATGCAGCTCAATTTTACCCCAGTCACAGATTTCATGCCACTTGTTGGTATCATTTGACGTGAGGTGATCAGTTTGAATTATGCACAGGCCACAAAATAGTCACACTTTTCGACAAAATCAAAATTATGCACAACTATAGCGCCAATTATGTTCACCGTTCGTAATTTTTGAGTTGAACATTGTTCGACTATCAGGCATAAATTCCTTGACTGACCAATCAGAGTCAAAAATTAAGGCATACTTTTTAAAACTAGAAAATATGGAAACTTAAAACAGCAGTTCTTCTATCTGAGAGAGTAATGTTACAAAAGTTAGAAAGACGTAGTATTAGTAGAAAACTATTGGAAACAAATCAATGTTGACAGGCCCGGATCGACCAGGTGCAGGGCCCAATTGGAATTGTGATTGCTGGGCCCTCTCAATGCACTAAATTCTTAAGTAAATTCAAATTCAGTAAATACTATCTCTTTAAATGAGCAATGATTGTATATAAATTTTCTCTCGAAAACGGCTCCATGTTATTTCGGGAAAATTTGAATCTTGGGGTATTCTGGCCAAAAAAAAATTATCTATATGTCAGAAGTTTGAGAAAATTGGTTAAGAGCCTCAATTTTGGAAAACAATTTATGTGAGTGACGTCATATTTATGAATTCTTTTGAAAAGCATACATACGTCATATATGCCTCACTAGTGGTTGTATCGTTTCCAGTGTCTATGATGTAGGCGAAATTACATAAGAAACATGATTGACAAGAAAAATCTTATAATTGACGTCATATTTATGAGCATATTTCAAGAGAATAAATTACATCATTCCCGCCCTTCCCCAGGAGTGAACGTATCGTTTTTATATCTATGACGTATGCAACATTACAAATTGAACATAGCTCAGCAGAAAATACCAAGTGTAATTAGTCTATTTATAAAAAAAAGTTTTAAGTAGTTTCATAATGCCTAGAGGAAAAACGAACAACCCAGATCATCAAACGTGACAGGACCCATCCGAACAGCTAAGGTAAAGGGTGTTGAAAAAATGTCTAAACGAAAATGAATAACATATATATATATATACAGTCAGAATACTTCCGTCAGCAACAATTACAACGAGTCAAAAACAAAAATGAAGAACAAAGCACTTGCGGACAATATTAGTGTACAGTGATAGCGTTTTGAGAAAAGCAGGGGCGTCATTTGGGGAGGGGGGAGCAGTTGCCCCCCAATAATGTGGAGAAAAAATATTATATATGCCATGCCCCTTGACTATCCGGATATGGACCCCTTCATATTCCCCTTCAACAGTTAGAAAATCCTTTCAATGAATTCTTGTCACTTAAAAAACCCTTCCCCCTTCCATCGGAATAAACAACAACAATAATATAGGTGGACTAGCATTTGACAAGAAATAGCAGTTTTATTGGCATCAGAAAAAATTGTACTCCACCCCCTGCAGGTTCGAAGATAAGTGGCAGTAAGAATTAAAACTACTCAGAAACAAAAGTAAAGAACACAAAATATGCGGCTAAATTATAAGCCACGGCGAGAACAAGGAAATAAGCAGTTAAAAAATAAGCGGCAGTGAGAATTTCAAGCAATTGCGAGAAAGAAAGTATCAGAACGTGTCAAAAGTGGAGCGAAAAACAAAGAAATGTGCTGTTAGAACACAAGCGACATAAAAAATTAGAAGGAGTTAAAAATGAAAGTGAAGAAGAAAGAAATATTACGTTAGAAGAACAACACCATTACAATCTTCGACACCAGTAAAATGTGTCACAAACCCCAGTACAAACTTACAAAGATGCCGCAAACAACGCAACTGTCTATTACAAATCATTGGGACCCTTCAACGTTCTATGTTTCCCTTGGGACCCCCCCCCCCATTCTGTCGAGGAAACACTAACAAAAAACCTGACTCATTTGGAGGTTTCTACTTACACCAAGACGGCTTCGAAATCAGCTACATGTTTTTTTTTTCTTAAATGGTATGTGGAAATTTATGGCCACTAAAACCATCTAAAAAGGTTAAAACCTTAAAGAAGAATTTGTATTCTTCCCATGGTGGTTGTATCGAACCTTGGTGACGCCATGACATCAACAAAAGGGTCACATTGTCTACGATTACAAGGTAAAGGACAATGAATATCAATATAGACAAGCCTGTCGCGCAGTGATGACGGGCTTGACCTTAAAATCAGCTACATAGTGATTTTTCTTCTTAAAACTGGCAAATTGAAACATCTGGACACAAAAATGATCTAAATAGGTCGCAATTTTAAGAAGGGATTCGTATACTTCCAGAATGGCTGTATTGAACCTGTGATGACATCATGACATCAAGAAAAGGCCGAAATTGTCTGTGGTTAGACGACAATAAGAATCCATATACAGAAGCTTGACACGTGCCGAGTGCCGAGGCCCAGCGGGGAAGCCACTACACGGCAGACTTTTATGTATTGGTTCTCATTGTCAATTGTCTTCTATCCGAGGTTGTTGCCCCAGTGAAGCAACAGGTTGATTTCATTCATCCTCCACTTCTTGCATTTCATGTAAAGTTCAAGCAACTTATTTTGTTTTTCAAGCCAATATATTTTCCTCGTTGTTCAAGCCAAGGACGGTAAGTTTTCAATTCAATTCAATTCAAACTTTTTATTTCCTCCGAATACGAAGAGTAAAAAAAGAAATAAATAAAAATAATAACCGCTAATCAACAGGCCATAAAATTATCTTAAACTATATAACAACAAATGCGCAAAGGCCTTCAATCAAAATTACCACACAAATTAACACTTCATTCAATAGATAATAAATTAACACTTCACAAATTAACACTTCATTCAAAAATTAAATCAAATAAAATAAATTAAGCTTCGTGCGCAGCTCTATATAAATTATGAGAAAAAACATTTAATTTGGATAAAAAATTCTTTTGCTTTTTCTCCAAAACATCAACAGGGTTTTTTTATTTTATATGCATTCATTAAAAAAGTATTTGATTCAGATTTAGAAAAGCGGCAAAGGAACTTAGCAAAATTAAAAAATGTGGTTTTTACATGCGCAATATTACTAATTCTAAAAAACGGGAGAAGCGATGAAAAAACTAAAATTTGAGGCAAAGCGACTGTATTATATACCCGAGCCAGTGATTTCCGAGAAAGAAGATCGCGAAGACAAATTACTGCCCCGAAACTAGACGCTATTCTACTTTTAACTGCTTTAGAAATAGAAGCACGGCATAGAGCTAAAGTTGGTCCATAAGGCACACCAAGATATAAAAAAGATTCCAAAGGTTTTAAAATACTATCATAAATACGGACAGAAATTTCTGAATTAACGAGATCATTAGCCTTAGGACCAAGAATTAAAAACTGACACTTTTCAGGGCGAAAACGAAGTCCATGCTCACTAAAAACCTTTGCTAAAAAATCTACATTTTGTTTCGGACAAAGCGGTTCTAATAGTGTACTTCTTGTTTGGATCTGATAGTATTTCCAGGAGCTATGGACTATTACATTTCTTTGTATTGGACGTGATCGTCTCTTACTAGGTTGCTAACTATTGCTGCCACCCAGAAAAACCTACATAAACATTTTTTATAAACAACTTTACTGAATAGATGATAGAAATTATCTGAAAAACTAAGGCCTGATGTATGCTCGACTATATTACTATATTTCAAATTCAAATTCATTTAATTCAAAAACAAGACATAGCTCTCGTGGGCAAAGCCCAAATATGATGTCTCTTAGTCATAATTAGCAAAATAAAGTTGTCTGATAAAACTTTGTCAGGATAAATAAACTAAAGGATAAAAACACTTGAGATTGAGAATAAAATTGTCTGATAAAACTTCGTCAGGATAAAATAAACTAAACAATAAAAACACTAGAGATCATTGTAATATTTCACAAAGCTTGGCACAGAGCTTTTACTGTAGCGCATGGTGTTACATTGGACTGGAGTTAGTTTCGGAACCTTCTCAGCCACTTCCCTGGGGGGCCGAGAACTTATAGGGACAAAAGGTGGGGGAAGGAATGATCGGTAGATGGGATGTTGAAGCAGGGAGGAGCCAAATCTTTGGCATAATTTTTCTCGGCGGGAAGAAAGGGATTCAAGTTTAAATTCCTTGAGGTAAAAGGAGTAAGGTAGAGGGGAACCTATATCCCTAACCACATTCTTAACCATTAGTAGGACCTTAATCAAATTTAAAATTGTTATTTCTGTTACTATGGGCTATAATTCGCTCTTTACTATAATTTCTAGTTTGAATTGAAAATTCTAATTATTGCTCAGACACCAAAGTATTTTTGCAGTTTTCATTGCAACTATTGTGATCCTAAACTGAGAACCTAAATAAAATAAGATTTATTTTGAAATTTTCTGTTTCGCTATGGAAATATAGCACAACGTTAAATAGATTTGTACTTTATGAGTTAAGCCAAAAACAGTTTGGTTCCAGGAGACAATTATAACTTTGAACTCAGAGATGAGATAAAATTATTTTATTTAAAATTTTCAGGAATTACTCTTCTTTTAATTCACAAATAAGTATTTTTGTTAAAACCCTAAAAGGATAACACCATTTTATATAACTATATGCATGCTTCTTATAATTTTAAAAATACTATTTTGATCTTCCTATGCAAGATGATGTTAATATCATTTCTACTACAGTGTTGTACAAAAATGATGTTTTCGTAGAAAATTGATTCTATTCCAAAAACTTTTTTGTTAATTATAAAAGGTACTAGATGCACCAATTTCCTTTAAAATAAGCCATTAAACAACTCTATGCTTTTCCAGTGCCCAACTAGCTATTACATTTCTTCAGACTTATGGGCTATTACATTTCTTAGTATTGACCGTGATCGTCTCTTACTAGGTTGCTAGCTACCGCTACCACCCGGAAAAACCTACATAAACATTATTTATAGATAACTATCAAAATTTTCTGAAAAACTAAAGCCTGATGTATGCTCGACTATATTACCATATCCCTAACCGTTACAAGGACCTTAATCAAATTTAAAATTGTTATTTCTGTTACTATGGGCTAGAATTCGTTCTTTATCATAATTTCTAGTTTGAATTAAAAATTCTAATAATAGCTCGGACACCCAAAGTATTTTTGCAGTTTACATTATAACTATTGTGATCCTAAACTGAGAACTTAAATAAAATAAAATTTATTTTGAAATTTTCTGTTTCGCTATGGAAATATAGCACAACGTTAATTAGATGTGTACTTATGAGTTAAGCCGAAAAACAGTTTGGTTCCAGGAGACAATTATAACTTGAACTGAGAGATGAGACAAAATTATTTTATTTAAAATTTTCAGCAATTACTCTTGTTTTAATTCACAAATTAATTTTTTTGTTAAAACCCTAAAAAAATAACTGCATTTTATATAACTATATGTACATGCTTCTTGTAATTTTTAAAATACTATTTGATATTCCTATGCAAGATGATGTTAATAACTTTTCCACTACAGTGTCGTACAAAAATGCTGTTTTTCATAGAAAATTGATTCTATTCCAAAAACTCTTTTGTTAATTATAAAAGACACTAGATGTACCAATTTCCTTTAAAATAAGCCATTAAACAACTCTCTATGATTTTCGAGTGCCCAGCTAGCCGAGGAGAAAGAAAAACCGGAAAAAAAGAAAAAAAAATGCCGTTGATGCAGAATATCGTAGTTCAAGCCACTTTTCTTGTTTTTAAGCCTATGAATTCTCCTCGTTATTCAAGCCAAGGAGCTGTAAGTTTTCTACTTAAGGGTGTCGGACAAGGCAATTATAATAGCATACATTTTGTTTCCTTCTGACTCTATTTTTATGAATTATGGGCTATTTCTTTTTTACTATGGGAGGTGATTGTCTCCTACCAGATTGCTATCTTTACCCGGACCTTTAGCATAGTTGTTTGTGTCTCGCAATATTTCTTCCGAGAGACGGCAACGTGTTCTTTAGCAGCTTTATTGGGGTCTAAAAAGTACATTTCGCCCTATGAATCTGGCTTAAAATCACCTTCATGTGTCTATGATGGATGTGTCACTAAATTGACATTGTGATAAATTTTTCCAGCTACTTTGAAGCTGAAAACATTACAACTATTAATCGTTTGATCATCCTTACGTTGAATGAAGCTGAAAAGAAACATGAGTTCAAATTTAGTATTTGTTTGTTGAACTATTTAGAGAGCAAGTGGTGTCCTATAGCGGGCCAAAAATATTCATTTGGAAATTGTGGAGGTAGCAATGCAATTTGACCAAGCAGGCAGCAACCTTCAAAAAGTTACCTTTATTTGCTACTCTTCTTGGGTAAAAATGGAGGACCCAAGAGTGATTACAAACAACGTTGAAGGGTCCCAATGACTTGTAATTAACACTTGTATAGTTTCTGGCATCATTGTAGTTTTTTTCTGGGTTTTTCACCGCAATTCGTTGACGTCAAAGATTGCGATTGTGTTGTTCTTCTAACGTAATATTTCTTTTTTCTTCACTTTCATTTTTGACTCATTCTGATTCTCCCTGATACTTTTCTTCTTACGCAGAACTGTTTGTTCTTCAATATCATTTTTGACACGTTCTGATACTCGCTTTAGCGTGTCTGCTAACCCTACAATTCTTTACTCTTCACTTTCACTTTTGATACATTCTGATTCCCGCTGTTGCTTGTAACTCTCTTGTGATTTTGCCCTTTATCTTCTAACTACATGTTCCTTTGTTCTCGCTGTCGTATATATTATAACCACATACTTCTTTTTTCTTTATTTTCATTTTTTATTCATTCTGGTCCTAACTCTGGCATGTCTTGTAACTACATATTTTTTGCTCTTCACTTTCTTTTTTGAGTCGGTGCAATTCTCAATGACACTTATCTATTATGTGCATATTTTTTTGTACCTCATTTCCGTTTTTCATTGCTTCAGACATTTTTTCACTGCCCTTTGCCTTACCGTCTCGTATTAATCTTGTCACTTTTGATGGTCTAGTTTGTTCATTTTCATCTGTGCATTTATATTACTCAGGTCATTCTCTTTATCTTGTCTTATTTGATGGTCCAGTTTGTTCATTTTGAGCTTGCTTTTTTTCCTCTTTGTCCTTTTTAGTCCTCATTTTGAGCATACGTTAATTTACGTTTTCATCCAGTAGATAATATAAAACTGCTGAAGATACCTTTTTAAAAAACACATCACCCAAATATGAATACACGAATTTACATATTTATAAATTTTTGTCCATAAATTCTTCTAAAACTACTCTAAAATCTAATTTCCTTGCGTCTTCTCTTTCAATCGTCATAATTGCTAAACTACTTATTTTTCCATCATTCATTCTTGATATCAAGTAGTTTTTTACTGGTTATAGCCTGGAAAATGATCTCTCTTCAGAAGCAACACTTACCGGAATTGTTAAGAATTTTTCATAATTTCGGTTTTTTTTTTCATTTTGAAGGCAGCACAGAGCCCTTTCAAACGCAGGGTCCGATTGGGCCCAATTGTTCCAATCGCCATTTATCCGGCCCTGAGTGTTGGTGTAAACTCTTTAAACTAATTTCTTACAATTATATTTTCCACTTTTTAAACACAAGTGTGGCGCTAAAACCGAGAAATGCCATATCATTTATAAAATTTGGCTTTTTGATCGACAGGTTTGACTATGGTATGGCTTGGACATTAACAAGAAGGGAAATTTTTGTCTGGTTGACAAGTGATCTTAAGTCTGGAATGTAGTAATGACTGAGGTTTTTGGGTTTGGCAGCAAAACATAAAATCAAGAGAAGACTTAGTGCCTGAGCTATGAATGTATGTGAATTTAAGCTCATTTTCTACTGGGAGATGTGGGCACATGCTACACAAAATATTTACTCTACAACTGGAGTCATCAAACAGATTGCAGTTCAAGTCGCCGGCCAATATGTCTGCCAAATTGCTCGATTTACAATAAGCGGCAAGGGTGCTAAGAGCTCAGCACCCTTTGTGAAAGAGCCCATCGGAAGCAGAATTACGACCATCAATGGGAAGGTAAACTGAGGCAAGAACGTAGTTTTGTATTTAGACTGCCACAAAATACTTTGAGTTCTGGAAGGGCTCTGGTAATAGTTTGTTTCGCACAAAAATGGCAGTACCACCACTAGGTCGACTAACACCAAAGTGTTTGGCAGTAACACCAGAGACTAACACCAGAGTGTTTGGCAGTAATACCAGAGACTAACACCAGAGTGTTTGGGAGTAAGCTATAATAGAAGTGTCTGTCATGACTTAAAGCAAAAGAACAACGAATATATTTGCTCATTTTAAACGAAGATTATACTGCCTTTAAACTTTTTTTTAGAAATATATTTTTGGTATTTTCCCAGGGTAGTTGCATCAAACCTAACCTGAAGCCATGACACAAAGAAGAAGTTCACAGTATCTGTTGTTAAAAGACATGTGACAACGAGAACGAATATATACAAGCCTGGCACGTGCCGAGTGCCAGGTCCCGGGTCTCGAAATTGGCTACATATTTATTCCCCTTAAAACTTGTATATTGATATTTCTGGCACAAAAACGATCTGTAAATAGGTCACAATTCTAAGAAAGAATTCGTATTTTTCTAAGGGTGACTGTATTGAACATATAGTTACGCAATGACATCAAGAAGAGGCTGTCATTGTCTGCATTTAGTATACAAAATATCTTACAGAGATTATTAGCCATTATCTCTAGAAATTTGTGTTTTTTTTTGCTTCAACGCAACTTTTAAAATTAGTACGTTTACTAAAACCCTAGCTAACAAATAAAAAACGGTCAAATATCAAAATTTATGATGGGTCAATTACTCTGTAAAAAGTAATAAAACTTGAAAAACATTGAAAATATTGAGTCAAAAGTAGCAAAAAGTTAAAATACAATATATGCTGTTTGTTTCTGAGATTAACTTAGATTTTTTTTTATTTTCTTTTAGTTTAGGCAATTCTAACTTCGAGGGCCAAATAACCAGTTACACAACAGACAAGTTACGTACATTGGCTTTTCGGATCAATTTCTACAGATGCAATCTAGGGCTTCTGATTTCTGAAACTTGAGGGAACTCGGGTACCAGAAGTATTAACTGAAAGACAACCTATTCCTCGGAGATCCATATAAGCAGGGTTGCCACCCGGTGAGAAAAATCACTAGATTCTTGAAAAAATCACTAAACCAGCGCATAAATCGCTAGATTATTGACCAGAAATCACTAGAAATCACAAGAATTATAATACTCTTTATCATCGTAATTATTAATTGTTTTGTTTCCTTACCATGTTCTATACAGGCCCACCTACAGGAAGGGGGTAAAATTACCCCCTAGATGTGGAAAATACCTTTAGTTTGATGGGTCTTTTCTCAAGCGAGAAATACCTTTGAAATTTTGAGAAATGCTTTTTTGCATCTTTATGTGGAGAATGGAACAAAATCCTTGCTTCCCCCCTGTTCCCAAATTGGTACCCTTTGCTTATACTCCAATCACTGAAAATTGGTTATCGGTGATCTAATCGAAATATTTGCTTTTTATTTTATTTTTTTTTCCTTTTCGATTCAAAACCCCAGTTTTTTCCCTAAAATATATAGAAACTATTTTCCTTTTTACTCTAATTGAGCTAGAATAGTTACTATGACACCTGCAACAATTTTGAATATGGTCTTTTTGTAATTCCATTCTACTTTTATAATCCATTCAGTTACCTGTTATTTGTCTTTGTGTCTATGAAACTGGTTTTTATAGATCGTACATTATGCTTATTATCCATAGCAAATTATCCTTAGCATACTTTCATCCCAAAGACCTATCCTCAGGGGCTGCGTGGGTCATGCTAAATCTAAAGGTATAATTTTGGAAGCTTTCAACTATGCTAAACAAAATGGCTATCTCAAACTTTTGATCAAAAAATTATTGGGGAAACAAGGACGTGAGAAGGGGGCTAGTAGCCGTCCGATCTTTTTGGTCAAATAAAAGGGACACCAGAAGTTTTAATTTCCGTTCAAATGAGCCCTCTTCCGATGTTATAGAACCGTTGGTTCGATTCGATCACCCTGGGAAAAAAAGGAAATTAACTCGCATCTGTGGTTTTTCTTCTGGCAAATAAAACAGAATTCATTACTTTTGCAGATAGGAGCTTGAAACCTCTACAGTAGGGTTCTATGACACACCAAATCTAATGGTTTGATTTGAAATAAAAATTCTTTCACTTTTATTGGGTGTTTCCTCCCTCTTTCAAAAATTAGGCAAATTTTCACAGTTTCTTAGCCTTTTATGGGTAAAACTAAAATTAATTAATCTTAGATATTTGGAATCAGCTTAATAAGCCGATGATATATTGATTGATGTCCAAATTCCGGTTCTAGAATTTCGGTTACTATTGAGTTATCGCAAACTGGTATCGTAAAATTTCGGTTACGTTATCGCAAACTGTTTGATATAGTAGCACATATATCCAAAAACTAAAAGAATAGGATGTTATCTACGTTTATTAGGTTTTTCAATTACAAATAAGAAAATTTGGAGAATTATTAGAGTTTTGATTAGATGTTAGAAGTAGAAATTTAAGTCATTAGACCATCCCCAGAGTAGATAACAAGCGCTTTACTCCTAACTGACTTCAATCGTTAAACTACAATCGATTTAATCTATCTATTTATATTACAAATCCTATTATAAAAACCACAAAGTCCTGTTTTCTTTTTCAATGATTTTTTTTTATTTAGCAAATTATATTTAATGTATGGGCTACCTACCATATTATTTTTCAATTACTCCATTTCTGTTCTATTTGCAGATGTAGAGGTTGTGTTCATATTCACCATTCACTCCACTTTCAAAGGTTTTAACAGAAGAAAATTTAATTTAGAACTGATTCATTACAGAAAAAAACCATAAATATGAAGATAAAATTTGACCTGAGCAAATATTGTAAAATGGGAGGTATAGAACGTTTTTTTGTAATTTTGTGATTAACTAGTTCGTCTATTATCTTGATGATAACACTCTGGGGTCATATCTGATATCGACATATGGTGGGAAATCGGAATTTTCAAATGTGATATATTTGCATAAATGCTAATCGGGAACATATTAGGAACTGTAGTGAATCACTATTTTGTGGTTTTTTTCTTTATTACTTCGCTTCTTGTATGATATATTCGATTCAATCATGAATCTACGCGCTATATCGTAAAAAATCACTAGATTTAGTAGAAAATCACTGGTTTTAGAACGAAAACCAATATAAATCACTAGCTAGAAAAAATCCCTAGGCAACATAAAAACACTAGAAATAGTGATAAATAACTAGGGGTGGCAACCCTGCATATAAGCTCAGAAAAAAGTATTTATTTTGTCGTTCTGCATATTTATTTTTTATATATTTTTGCACAACTTTATGGAATGGTTAGTCTTTAGTTTGATTATTAATATTATTCCGGTATGAAGTAATTGGAAGACAAGTTTTTCCACTGATGCCATGTCTAAATACAGCATTATCATAAATTTATCCTGTAATAGCCAGCAGGGTCGCAACAGTTTTTGAAGGTTATTTTCTCTTTTTCCCAAAAATATCTGAAATTTTTTTTGTAATCATTTTCCATATTTGATTTTAAAAATAATTAATATTAAATATTTCAAATTAGTGTAGACGATAGCCACTCTCTACTTACTGTCCGTTAATAAAATAATAATTCACTTATTTATTTTCACCAAAAACCAGCAAGCATACATTGCTTGTCATTGCATTGTAGTGACTGTTTAATTACTCTGAACAGCCGAATCTCTAGAATATATCACGAGTAAAAACATACATTTGAGTTTTGAGCAGCTTGCACGGTGATTCAACTCTAGAAACACCACAAAAAGCTTTTTAGCTCTAAGCACAGCATCCTTCAATATCTTTTCATTTACCTCCGTTATCATTTACTCCTATTGTCTTCATGTCTCTTACACCTTCATTCTGATCAATCAGACCCTTTATTCTTTAATTTCCATTTTTTAAACAATTTATAATGCTAGCAACTAAAATTTTACTCTTGGCAGCAGTAGCCAAAACCAAAACTCTAAATCGAAAGTCTGAAAACAGTATTTGTCATAGAGAAGTCTCCTTTTGCTACTGAATTCAAATGCTTTAAACTTATCAACTTTAAAGTTTAGCATCTTAAGTTATTGACCAAAAGATATCAACATATTCTTAGCAAAAGGAGTAAATTACCTCGGAGAGGAGGTATGATATTTAGAAAAAAATAACCCTCGGTTTCAATAGGTCTGACCCTACCAATGCCAAGGCCCTTTGTCTATTGAGTACGACTCTTTGAGTATCTATTGAGAAAGATAGACACAGACACGTGTTTAATTTTCTGTTCTTTACCAGGATGATTGTATCAGTCAAGTGGTCATATAATGTTGGGAGAGGGTTCATTTCAATAGTATTTAACTGGTTTAGCTATTTCTTAAAGTTAAAACAAATTTGTGCTGCTTCAAGGGGCAATTCTTGACCATTTTATGCCACAAAAATAAGTTTTGTCCCAAATTGGCACTAAAGAAGGTTTGATGTAATTGAGACAAAATGTCATAAGGACAGAAAATGACATGACCCAGCCTGTTTAAAGGTCCTACAAAAAGAATCTAGTTTCTAAGGTTACACAAAGAAGCGGTTGGGATTTTCAATCGTTCTTTTATTTCTGCTCGTTTTGTCGTCACTCTTTACTCTCACGTTCAACAGCTTATTTTTATGTTTGTATCTAATTAAATACAATACACATAGTTACTATCATCTAAATAGACATTAGTTTAATGCATTATCTCAAGAAGTTGGCCTTTATCGTCAATCATGAAAACATCTCAAAACAAGATAATAGAATGGTTTTCCTTCTTATTCTTCCCTCACTTGGGAATTTTAGAAAAGTAGATTAATCTATTTCTTCTGCATCAGAAAATAAATCTTACTCAGGAGACAGGTCAATTCAATCCTGTTTCGACCTCCCCTGAGAAAGCAAATGTTATGCATAGCAGATAACAGTGGACTAGATGTCGCAGTGCGGTGGCACCTCTCTGTAAAACCATGCAGAGATAAGGCGGTGAATATAAAGCTCAGTTGAACATGTTTGTCTTCTTCCCCTCTGGGAACGGAGATGGAAAACCTTTTTAAAAAGCAACAGGCTTTTAAAAGCATGTCATGAGGTTTGAGTTAAATTTTTATATGGCAACAAATTGCTTTGTGTATTGCTCAATGAAATGGTTATGACATTCTTGATAGGATTTTTCTTAGATACTGCAACTGCTCAGGATGAACTTCGAACAATAACAGACATATCTAAGATTAATTTCTATAAATTCTTGTCTAACATTAGAAGATGAAAAGTTTTTATTTTAGTTAAGGGTGAAAATAAGTGATTTTGCAGTTTAAATTTCCGTTCCTTCAAGATTAATAAGAATTGTTTCTACCATTTCAAAGATGTAAGTTCCATTTGGAGGTTAGAGATTGTTTGTGTTACTATTCTAATTTACATCATTGTTGTATTCTTCGCAATTCTGCTTTTTTTGTATTCTTCTGGTTTAATGTAAATGTTATTGTCCGCAGTGTTTTTTTTTGAAATTCTAGCCTTACTTCACAGCTGCGTTTCCAGTTTTGTTTGTGTAATGTTCACATAGAGTTCTAGCTCTTTTTCACAAATTCTTTGTCAACGTAAGTGAAGAGACAATATAACGCACAAATACAGAAGTATCATCCTTTAAGGCAGTACAAATAATGGAAATATATATATATATATATATATATATATATATATATATATATATATACATATATATATATATATATATATATATATATATATATATATATATATATATATATATATATATAATATATATATATATATATATATATATATATATATATATATATATTATATATATATATATATATATATATATATATATATATATATATATATATAGAAATATATAGAAGTATCATCCTTTAAAGCAGTACAAATAATGGAAATATATATATCCCTAGCTGTAGTCTTCAAGATGCCATGTGTGTGTTTAATCTGACCTTCAAACAGCGCTTGCATGGACGATGCATTGCTAATAAATTTCAGACATGAGAATCCGAAGAACAATTGATCGATAGAACAATATGTCATGGTGCATCATTTTCAAAAAATAATTGTAAGTTCGTTTGACAAATAAGAACCTTTTTTCTATATCGTTTGTTCCTAACAAATACAGTAGTTGAAGGAGGCCGTTTTAAACAAGGAGGCCCCTATCAGTTGCTGAATCGGTCAAGAGCGATGTGACACTCCTCCAGACAAAGTAAGTTGAGTCGTCAAGACAGGTTATCCCAGATCTTTGTGGAACTCCAGCGGAGTCCAAGCCATCGAATGAAAGATTCCGATCGTAACTCGAGTGAATGTCTGCCATTAGCGGGAGGGTATGGACGTGTTTGCGTTTAGTGCCTCTCAATATTATGCTTGGTGGGGCATATCTTTAGTTTTTCTCTACGTTGTGTTCTTGCCGGAAGGTTGATGGTCAGCCCAGATAGTCTTCCTTCACGTATTTGGCTTGTATCTGGTCTGATGCTCCTAAGGATCTTGACGATAAATATATCCAGATGCCCAAAGAATGCTATATAGTAATAAATGTGTTTGAATTTCTTTCTGCTCTTTGAGTTACCATTGCAACCAATTTAACAATCTTTTATCCTTTTACTTCCTCAAAAAACATAATGTATGTGTATAAGAGCTAAGTAGATATGAGTTACTAATTTGGTTTGCAAAGCCCTCATGTAGGACTAGTGTTGTACATTGAAATGGGAGAATAACTTTTGAATGGGAGCTTAGAAATTTCATTACGTAACAATGTAATTGCAAACACTTCCTGGTCAGATTATGTCCTGAAATGATCCTGTTATCATAGGCAGCGCAATCGCGCTGCCTAAGTAAAGAACGATGTTGGCACAATGTAATATTTATTTTTTGTTTTCCATACCAGGGCACTTCGTATCGAAGGAGTTGTCGTAGAAACTTGGAAAAGGGCTTACTCGATTGGAAATTGGAATGGCTAGTGCACTTTTTAATAGTCGAAAGTGATTGGAAGGCAGCTAACACCCCTTCCACGCCCACCATTTCCTCAAACACATCCAATCAAAATTTTGAGATAGCTATTTTGTTCAGCGTAAATGATTTTCAGATAGAAATTATGTTTTTGAGGAGGACACTCCCCCACAGCCCTCCGGGCAAGGGTTGTAGGTTATGCTCTGGGGGCATATAAGGTTTTTATAGAAAGCTTTGTCGTAGAAACTTCAAAAAGACTCATTCGATTGGAAATTCAAAGGGCTACTGCCCTTTTTAATACTCAAAAGTGATTGGAGGGCAACTCCCTCTCACGCCCATCTTTTCCCCAAACACATCCAATCAAAAATTTTGAGATGGCCATTTTGGCCAACGTAGTAGACAGTTCTGAAAACTAGGTCTTTGAGGATGAACCCCCCCCCCCACAGCCCTCAGGGCAAGAGGTATAATTTATGCCCTGGGGGAAATAAGATTTTCATATAAAGCGTTGTCGTAGAAACTTCAAAAAGGGCTCATTCGATATGAAATTGAAATGGCTAGTGCCCTTTTAAATAGTCGAAAGTGATTGGAGGGCAACCAACCACCCCCCCCCCCTCTCACGCCCACCATTTATCCGAACACATCCAATCAAAATTTTAAGCTAACCATTTTGTTCAACGCAGTTGAAAGTTTTAGAAACAAGGTCTTTGAGGATGATAACCCCCTCAGAGCCCTCAGGACAAGGGTTACAAGTTATACCTTGGAGGATATAAGGTTTTTATTGTAAGCTTTGTCGTAGAAACTTGAAATAGGCTGCATTTGATTGGAAATTCAAACGGCTAGTTCCCCTTTTAGTAGTCGAAAGTGATTGGTGGGCAATTAACCCCCCTCTGACGCCCACCTTTTCCCCAAACACACACAATCAAAATTTTTAGATAGCCATTTAGTTCAATGTAGTTGAAAGTTTTGGAAAATACGTCTTTAAGGATGCAACCCCCCTCCCCCACAGCCCTAAAGTTTTTATAGAAAGCATTGTCGTAGAAACTTCAAAAAGGCCTTATTCGATTGGAAATTGAAATGGCTAGTGCCCTTTTTAATAGTCGAAAGTAATTGGAGGGCAACTAACCCCGCTCTCACGCCCGCCATTTCCTCAAACACACACAATCAAAATTTTGAGATAGCCATTTCTTTAAACATAGTTGAAAGTTCTGTAAATTAGGTCTTTGGAGATGACAACCCCCCTCCCACAGCCCTCAGGGCAAGGGTTGTAAGTAATGCCCCGGGGTATATGAAGTTTTTATAGAAGGAGTTGACGTAGAAACTTCAAAAAGGGCTCATTCGATTGGAAATTGAAAGGACTAAAACTCTTTTTAATAGTCGAAAGTGACTGAAGATCAACTAACCCCCGTCTCACACCCACCACTTCCCCAAACACATCTAATCAAAATTTTGAGATTTTCATTTTGTTCAATGTAGTTGCAAGTTCTGGAAATTAGGTTTATGAGGATGACAACCCTCCCCCCCCCACAATCCTCAGGGCAAGGGTTGTAAGTTATGCCCTGGGGGCATTTATGGTTTTTATAGAAAATTTTGTCGTAGAAACTTCAAAAAGGATTCATTTGGTTCGAAATTGAAAGCTTCTTAATAGTCGAAAGTGAATGGAGAGCAAATGACCCCCTCTCACGCCCACCATTTCCCCAAACACATTCAATCAATGTTTTGAGATAGCCATTTTGTTCAACGTAGTTGAAAGTTCTGGAAATTATGTGTTTGAGGATGACAAACCCCCCTTATATGCCCTGGGGGCATATAAAGTTTTTATAGATATAGTTGTCGTAGACACTTCAAAAGGGGCTCATTCAATTGGAAATTGAGAGGGTTAGTGCCCTTTTTAATAGTCAAAAGTGATCGGACGGCAAATGCCCCCCCCCCATACCCATCATTTCCCTCAAAACTTCCAATCAATATTTTGATATAGCAATTTTGTTGAACGTAGTTAAAGGGTCCGGAAATTATGTTTTTGAGTATGACAACCCCCCACAGCCCTCAGGGTTAAGGTTGTAAATTATGCCCTGGGGGCATATAATGTCATATAGAAAGTGTTGTCGTAAAAACTTAAAAAGGGCTCTTTCGGTTGGAAATTTAGAGGGCTATTGCCCTTTTTTATAGGCAAAAGTAATCAGAAGGAGAATCCCCCCCCCCCACGCCCATCATTTCCCCAAACATTCCCAATCAATATTTTGATATGGCCATTTTGTTCAAGGTAGTTGAAAGGTCTGGACATTATGTCTTTGAGGATGACAACCCTCCACCCACAGCCCTCAGGACAAGGGTCGTAAGTTATGCCTTTGTGGCATTTAACGTTTTTATAGAAATTTTTGTCGTAGAAGCTTCAAAAAGGGCTTATTTGATTGGAAACTGAGAGGACTAGTGCCTTTTGTATTAGTCGAAAGCGATCAAAGGGCAAATGTCTCCCTCCACGCCTATTATTTCCTCAAACACATCCAATTAAAATTTCAATATAGCCATTTTGTTAAGCCTATCAGAAAGGTCTGGAAATTATGTCTTTGAGGATAACAAATCCCCCCAGCCCTCAGTGCAAGGGTTGTAAGTTTTACCCTCGGGTTATATAGGGTTTTTATAGAAAGTGTGGTCATATAAACTTAAAAGGGGGCTCACTGGATTGGTAATCAGACACTCTAGTGCCCTTTTTAAGAGTAAAAGTCATCAAAGGATAGCTACCCTCTCCCCCTACACACACGTCATATTGTCCCGAAATGCGTCTAATAGAAATTTTGAGATAGCCATTCTATTCAAAATAGTCTAAATATCATATAACAAGGTTTTTTGGGTTGAAACAAACCCCAGAGACTAGGGGCAAGGGTTTTGAGTTATGCCCAGGGGATATTAAAGGTTTTTATGGAAGGGATGGTTGTTTAACTTCAGAAGAGGCTCAGTCTTTCTCCCTGAAAAAGACTACGTCAATGTAAAACAAACATAAATTAATAAAAAAAACTTTTTCATAAAATAAATTTTTTCAAAAAATAAAGTAAAGAACTCCATTAAACCAAAAATGAACAAAAATAGAATCAAATAATCTACCAAGCATACAACTACCACAAATCAGTATCAATAAATAAATGAAACCCAAAACAAACAGAAATTAAAATAAGTCAAACTCAAAACGAGCAGAAATTAATCTGATTAGGTTTCTAAACCCTATGCTTTCTAAAAGCCAGAACATAATTTGTACTTTACTGAAACTTTTTTTTTTAAATGTTTTCACTTTTATAACTTTAAGAAATCAAAAATTAACTAAAATTTTAAGAAATAAATATCAGCATTATGTATATTAAACTGACAATGCACATTTTTTTCAGTAAATTCATTTAAATATTTATTTTGGCTTTTAGCGTGCAGGTGTATCGAAGTTTAGAAATAGCCATTATGTTCAACGTAGTTAAAAGCTCTGGAAATGATGTATTTGAGGATGACAAACACGCCAGAGCCCCAAGGGCAAAGGTTTTAAATTATGCCCTGAGGGCATATAAGGTTTTTATAGATAGCGTTCTCATAGAAACTTCAAAAGGGGCTCATTCAATTGTAAATTGAGAGGGCTAGAGCCCTTTCTAAATGTCAAAAGTGATTGGAGGGTAACTAATCCCCCTCTCACATCCAACATTTCTCCAAACACATCCAATCAAAATTCTCAGATAGCCATTTTGTTCAACGTAGTTGAAAGTTCCGGAAATTAGGTCTTTGAGGATGACACTTCCCCCAGAGCCCTCAGGGCTAAGAGTGTGAGTTATGCCCAGGGGCATATAAGGTTTTTATTGAAAGCTCTGGCGTAGAAAACTGAAAAATAGCTAATTCGATTGGAAATTGAAAGGGCTAGTGCCCTTTTTAATAGTCGAAAGCGATTGGAAGGCAACTAAGACCCCTTCCAACCCCACCATTTCACCAAACACATCCAGTCTAAATTTCGAGATAGCCATTTTGTTCAACATTCTGAAAATTATGTCTTTGAGCAGGACACTCCCCCACAGTCTTCAGGGCAAGGGTTATAAGTTATGCCCTGTGGGCATATAAGGTTTTTTATTGAAAGCGTTGCCGTAGAAACTTGAAAAAGGCCTCATTCGATTGAAAATTTAATGGGGTAATGCCCTGTTTCATAGTCGAAAGTGATTGGAAGGAAATTAACCCTCCTCTCGTGCCCACCTTTTCCCTGAAAACAACCAATCAAAATTTTTAGATAGCAATTTTGTTCAACGTGGTTGAAAGTTTTGGAAATTAGATCTTTGAGGATGACCCCCCCCCCAACAGCCCTCACGCCAAGGGTTTTAAGTTATGCCCTGGGGGCATATAAGGTTTTTAGAGAAAGTGCTGTCGTAGAAACTTCAAGAATGGCTCATTTGATTGGAAATTGAAATGGCTATTGCCCTTTTTAATAGTTGAAAATAATTGGAGGGTACTCCCCCCCCCCCTCTAACGCCCACCATTTCCCAAACCCATTCAAAAAAAAAAAAATTTAAACAAGAAAAACGGGTTTTAATTTTCTATAAAGCAGTGAAATACAAAACAATTAGTTATACACAAATATTCCGAATATTTCGGCCCCACGTCCGGGAGCCTTTCTCAACGGAAAAAAAAATATAAAATGAAACAAAAAAAAATTTTCTTTTTAAAAAAACTTAACTTACATCAAAATAAAACATACTAAACACATAAAGAGAAAGAAAAAAAACAAAAGAAAAAAATATAAATAAATAAGAAACAAAACTCACATATTAAATAAACACTTCCATGCACTGAATGTCAATAATGATTCAACTCGCCTCCTCACAGTATATAAATTGAAATATATTAAATAAACACTTCCATGCACTGAATGTCAATAATGATTCAACTCGCCTCCTCACAGTATATAAATTGAAATATATTAAATAAACACTTCCATGCACTGAATGTCTATAATGATTCAACTCGCCTCCTCCCAGTATATAAATGGAAATATATTAAATAAACACTTCCATGCACTGAATGTCAATAATGATTCAACTCGCCTCCTCACAGTATATAAATTCTTTTTAAAAAATCAGTACTGGTTGAATATCTTGCCTGCATTTTAATTAAACTATTATAAATTGAATTGATCCTAAATTCCCCTTCATCTTTATTGATACTAGTACCCCCATATATTATCTTTTTTATTTCTATAATTTCCCTGAAGCTTTGTAAAAGTCCTACAGACGTATCTACTATTTTTGTTTGATCAAATAAAATACTGTGATGAGGAAAATTATAAAGATGTTCTGCAACAGCTGACTCAAACGTTTCTGGTGTTTTGTTTTGTTTTAGAGCGCAATCTATTGCATTCTTGTGTTGCTGTAGCCTATTTTCTAAAGTTGGTTGCGTTCTTCCCACATAAAATTTACCACAAGAACATGGAATTTTGTAAACTCCCTTTTGCAAATTTCTCGGTACCTTGTCTTTCCCTTTATTTAACAACGAGCTTATATTATGTCCTGATTTAAATGCTGTATTTATATTATGTTTTTTTAATTCTCTTCTTAATTTTTGTGATAAAATTGGGATAAAAGGCAAAGTTATGTAATTTGTTTCTTGATTTGACCCATCTTCTTCTAATATTTTTGGTTCCGTCAACTTTTTTTTCCTTTTTTCAATTATTTGAGAAATCATATTTTCCGGATAGCCATTACCTATTAGAATATCCTTAATAAAAATTAGTTCATTTCTTATGTATCCTGGTGATGCTAATTTTAATACCCTATCAACTAAAGAAATAACCACACCCCTTTTTACCTGGATCGGATGATTTGATGTGAAAGACAAATAACGGTTGTTATTAGTCGGTTTACGGTAAATTGAAAATGCTAGTTCGTTATTATTTCTATGGATCAAAATATCTAGAAACGGTAACTTATTCTCTGTTTCCTTTTCAATTGTAAAAATTAATTCTCCTCCCAAATTATTTAAATGTTCCAAAAAACCTTCAATTTCTGATTCCCCGTAATTCCAAATAACTAAAATATCATCCATATATCTGCCCCAAAATTTAGGTTTTAAAAAATATGTTTCTATAGCTAAATTTTCAACATACTCTACATAAATATTTGCTAACAACGGACTTAAAGGCCCTCCCATTGCTAAACCCCTAATTTGATGGTAAAAATTATCTCTAAACGTGAAATAGTTAGTATATCTGCTAGTTATTCTGACTAAATTTAATATAGTTTCCAGTTCAATTCCCGAAGATAATTCTTCTATCTCATTTTTTCGTTCCTCAAGTTTTTTGGATAAAATACTAAACGATTTATCAAAAGGAATATACGTATACATGGATTTTATATCAAAACTGAACAATCTAGATTCTTCTGATATTTCTACACTTATAAGTTTATCTTTTAAAAATTTCGAGTTTTTTATATACGAATTTTCGAGATATAATAATGGTTTAAGTGTCATTGCTGCCCATTTCTCGATTTTTACCGTTGGTGAATTGGTTGTTGAAACAATAGGTCTTAAGGGGATGCCTGTTTTATGTATTTTTGGCAAACCATATATTCTAGGGCTAACTGATCCCCTTGGAAAGAACTTGTGATACATCTGGGGTGTGATACTTCCATTTGTTTTAAGGTCTTCTAAATCTTTTCTTAATCTTTTAGCATACAATTCAGTTGGGTCCGAGTTAAGTTTTTTATATGTTGAAGTATCACTTAGAATTGTTTCTATTTTACTATCATAATCATCTTTTTCTAGGATTACTACTGTATTGCTCTTATCCGCTTTCGTTATTATTAGAGAATCATCTTTTTTTAAATCTTTTAAAACTTTAATATCTTTGTTCTTAACTTTTTCTTGATAACTACCAAAATCTGTTAAAATATTCACTACCCTTAGTCTTAACTCATCTACATTATTTATATCTTTTGGAAACTTATGGATCCCTGTTTCAATCTTTGAAATAATTTCCTCTATCGGACATTTTTAGGATTTAGTCCAAATTTTATACCTCTTTCAAGGATTTCCTTTTGTTCTTTGGTTAACTCCTTTTTGCTTAAATTAATCACCCCAGGGCCTGGGAAATAATTAGGCTTATACATTGATAGTTTTTGTTTTTCTTTTTCCCTTTTTAACTGCAAAAATTTTTGGTTTAGTCTTTCCCTAGATAATCTTAGAACATGTTCAAAAGAATTTTTAAAGATTGATATAATTTGTTGGAAATCATTTGTATTAAGAAAATTACCAAGGCTATGTTTTAAAAAATCTATTTCTTTTACAACTTGTGATCTCTGGAAACGTTTATCTTTCAGCACATGGTTTAAGTTTAGTAAATTTACCTTTCTCGTGTGCTTTTGTTCATTATATGTATTTAAATGATAATTAAAACAAAACGATTTTGGAATTAGTTTATTTACTTTGCACTTTTCTAAAAACTTTTGTTGTGTAATTATATTGGCATGTTTTTTTGCTAAATTCAAAAATAATAAAATTGAATTGGTCTTTTGCCACCCGTAGGCTAGACGTAAATAATTTCTAAGACCACACTGCTTTTCCATTTAAAAAAAAAATTTAAACAAGAAAAACGGGTTTTAATTTTCTATAAAGCAGTGAAATACAAAACAATTAATTATACACAAATACTCCGAATATTTCGGCCCCACGTCCGGGAGCCTTTCTCAACGGAAAAAAAAATAAAATGAAACAAAAAAAAATTTTCTTTTTAAAAAAACTTAACTTACATCAAAATAAAACATACTAAACACATAAAGAGAAAGAAAAAAAACAAAAGAAAAAAATATAAATAAATAAGAAACAAAACTCACATATTAAATAAACACTTCCATGCACTGAATGTCAATAATGATTCAACTCGCCTCCTCACAGTATATAAATTGAAATATATTAAATAAACACTTCCATGTATTGAATGTCAATAATGATTCAACTCGCCTCCTCACAGTATATAAATTAAAATATATTAAATAAACACTTCCATGCACTGAATGTCAATAATGATTCAACTCGCCTCCTCACAGTATATAAATTGAAATATATTAAATAAACACTTCCATGCACTGAATGTCAATAATTATTCAACTCGCCTCCTCACAGTATATAAATTGAAATATATTAAATAAACACTTCCATGCACTGAATGTCAATAATGATTCAACTCGCCTCCTCACAGTATATAAATTGAAATATATTAAATAAACACTTCCATGCACTGAATGTCAATAATGATTGACATTATTGTATTTTATTTGATCAAACAAAAATAGTAGATACGTCTGTAGGACTTTTACAAAGCTTCAGGGAAATTATAGAAATAAAAAAGATAATATATGGGGGTACTAGTATCATTAAAGATGAAGGGGAATTTAGGATCAATTCAATTTATAATAATTTAATTAAAATGCAGGCAAGATATTCAACCAGTACTGATTTTTAAAAAAGAATTTATATACTGTGAGGAGGCGAGTTGAATCATTATTGGCATTCAGTGCATGGAAGTGTTTATTTAATATATTTCAATTTATATACTGTGAGGAGGCGAGTTGAATCATTATTGACATTCAGTGCATGGAAGTGTTTATTTAATATATTTCAATTTATATACTGTGAGGAGGCGAGTTGAATCATTATTGACATTCAGTGCATGGAAGTGTTTATTTAATATATTTCAATTTATATACTGTGAGGAGGCGAGTTGAATCATTATTGACATTCAATGCATGGAAGTGTTTATTTAATATATTTCAATTTATATACTGTGAGGAGGCGATTTGAATCATTATTGACATTCAGTGCATGGAAGTGTTTATTTAATATATTTCAATTTATATACTGTGAGGAGGCGAGTTGAATCATTATTGACATTCAGTGCATGGAAGTGTTTATTTAATATGTGAGTTTTGTTTCTTATTTATTTATATTTTTTTCTTTTGTTTTTTTTTCTTTCTCTTTATGTGTTTAGTATGTTTTATTTTGATGTAAGTTAAGTTTTTTTAAAAAGAAAATTTTTTTTTGTTTCATTTTATATTTTTTTTTCCGTTGAGAAAGGCTCCCGGACGTGGGGCCGAAATCTTCGGAGTATTTGTGTATAATTAATTGTTTTGTATTTCACTGCTTTATAGAAAATTAAAACCCGTTTTTCTTGTTTAAATTTTTTTTTTTTTTTAAATGGAAAAGCAGTGTGGTCTAAGAAATTATTTAAACCCATTCAATAAAAATTTTGAGATAGCCGTTTTGTTGAACGTAGTTGAAAGTTTTGGAAATTAAATGGCATATTTTACAAATGTATTTGAAGAAAGTAAAGGTAACCCCAAAGCAACATGGCAAGATGTGAATGATCTTCTAAAAGGTCCTATGAAGCCATCGGAGCCAAAAATTGTGCTAAATAATAGGACCTTGGAAGAAAATGAGGAAATCTGCAACGCATTTGGACAATATTTCTCTGAAATTGGCTGCAAGATTCAAGAAGAAGCAAGGAAGTTCCATGTTTTCGAATCAAGCAGTTTTGTGGATGAGCGAGGAAGAGGTTTCGAAATGAATATCCAGCCTTGTACTGAAGAGGAGGTACGCAAAATTGTTAGCACGATTAAGTCAAACAGTGCAGGAGTTGATGGAATGAGCCTTAGAACGCTCAAGTTGGTTCTGGTTTATTTGCTTCCTGTCCTCGTATACCTTATCAATATTTCTATGGAAAAGGGGATGTTTCCGAGTGCGCTTAAAATAGCTAAAGTTGTACCGTTGCACAAACGTGGAGTCAAAACTGACATATCTAATTAGAGACCAATATCAATTCTCCCGATTTATTCAAAAATTTATGAAAAGATTTTTCATCACCGGCTTTACGAGTATCTGATGAAAATTGGTGTTTTACACGATGTTTTTTTCATTACTGACTAGTTTTTGAATTGCCAAGTTGGTTAGTTTGGAACAAATTAACATTTGTAATGTTTTGTCTTATGATTGAGTAAGACCTATTACGCGAGAGCCGCTTATTTGTCTATCCAGTGGCGGTTACAAGTTTATTCTGAATATAAACCATTCTGAACTGTGATTCTGATTTTTGATCGAGTGTTCAAATTATAATTATTCGTTAAAATTTGGTGCATTAACCCGAAGAAGAATTGTTGCTGACCTATTGGCCTAAATTTCAAGTTGTTTTTGGAGCTGAGTTCGAGATTGGCGTTAGGAGTTGTTCTTGGAGCTGAGTTCGGGGTTGGCGTTTGCCGTGCCCTTGTAACGGCTAACGCTTAATGCACGTTGGCAGCTCCGTGGATAAATATTTGTTGCCTAGTGAGGTAAGCCGTTTCTTGTTTAATTATTTCTAAGATGGGACGTCGGCGTAAAGTCCAGCGTGCTGGAGCTGATGGAACTGGAGCAGTTTTAGATGTTTCGGCCACTTCTAGCGAGGAGTCCCAGTCACCATTGTTAAAATTGTCCGAAGATTTTGTTACGATGCTGGCAATCGTCAAAGAAAACGGATCTAAGTAAGACTCTATTGATGGACGTATGAGATCTCTGGAACAAAGGGTTATATCGGTGGAAAAAGCGCAGCTTGAGTTTCACGCATCGGTTACGGAAGTTCAAGCCCGTGTAGTATCAGTTGAAAGCGAAACTGATAGCCTAAAAAAGCAGATAAGCGTTATTACGAGTGAAGCGATGGCACTGAGGAAAAACAATATTGATCTGGCAAGTCGGTTATTGATGTGTGAATACCAGGTATCTGACAGTAACATTATTATTGGAATTTGCCTTGTGACAGTAAGGAGGACGCTAGTGAAGCCTTTAAGCAAGTAGGTCTGTCTGGGCTTGAAGTAAGTGAGGTTCCCAAGTTTACAGTGCTACAAAACATGAAAGACCGGAAATTTTTCAAAGTTAATGTTTTTTCGAGGGAAAAGAAAATTGATTTACTAAAAGTTAGCAAGAATTTGAAAGGGAAATCTGTGAGGAATCTGAAAGAGATTTATATTAGTGATGATGCCCCTCTTTCTGTCCGGGAGGCACGAAAAAGTCTTTTTGAGATGAAGGCTAAGCTAAAGGATATAGGTATTTCAGCTTGGGTGTCTAAGACCGTTCCACCTTTTCTTTATTTTGATCGTCCTAATGGTTCGCGAGCCAAATTCTGCCCTAGTGATATAATCCCGGAGCTTAATTCACCGCGCAGTGATAGCAATGCGCATCAGCGCAGTCAAGTGAGGGGAAGAGGTTTACGCGGTGGTAAAGGTGGAGAAGGAGTTTAATATAGGTCCCTATTTGATATTATGGTAATCTTGTGAATGGATGGTTTGTAATCGTGTGAGTATTGTTTAGTGTCAGTTATGAAATTTAAAATAAGCGGTTGTTGCGTTTATTATTAACTTATTAACTTATTCATTTTTTTTTGTGTTATGAAATATTCATTGTTTTTGCTATTTATGTCCCCTATGTTGGCGATTATTTTTGTGTTATTATTTTTGGTCCATGTTTTCTTATCTTTTGTTTCCTTTCAGGATTTGTTGGTCTGGATTTTCTCGGTTCTTGGTCGTTTCACTCATGGTGTGGTAAGGTTACTATTTTGTCGCATTCCAAAATTCCGGTTTCCATCCCTTCGGATTGATTATTTTAAATGTCAAGTTTAGGTAGGGAACGGCTGGGTTTTCTTGAGAGTGATTCGATGAAATTACATGATTTGGGGGGAGGGGTACTTCACAGAGATTTTGATGTGGGTGAGTTTCATGAGGTTAATCCTGATTCCCGTTATAAGTTTCTGTGTGATTTGAGTTCTATTAGTTGTCAAAATTAGTTTAATATTTTTCATTTAAATTGTCAAGGGATTGGAAGTTCATACCAGCTTTTGAATGAGTTATGTCTGAAATCAACCCCTTATGTTTTAGCTTTAACGGAGACTTGGTTGAAGAACCATAGTTCTTCTCTGTTAGAGATTGGTAATTATAAGCTGTATATTAAAAATAGAGAGATGCATCAACATGGCGGCTTAGAAGTTTATGTGCGTAATGATTTTGAGGTTAAGGTGAGAGATGATATAAGAGTTAATCGAGAAATGGTGTTTGAAAGTATGGTGTTAGAATTGCAGTGTCTTAATTTTAAGTGTTTTATGATTGTCGTTTATAGACCCCCTTCGTATAATATAGATGAGTTTAGCTCACTTTTAGAAGAGCAATTGGATAAGTTACCAATTTCTACTAGACCTTGTTTTATTTGTGGTGATTTCAACTTGGATTTAAGAACTGTGAATAGTAACCTTAGAGCTAGGGAGTTTCTAAACACTATGCTAGGTTATGGACTACAGCCTTCTATTAATATATGTACAAGAGTGAGCCATGATTCTGCTACGTTGATTGATAACATTTACTTAAATACTGGATATAGTAGTGCGAGTGTCATTGTAAACGACGTTTCGGATCATTTCGGTCTGTTGGTATCTATTCCTTCTCTTTTGAACCGGCCAAGATCAGAGCGTTCTGAAGTACCGAAAACTTGTTTTCCTGTTATTAATGTACCGAAGTTAAAAAATGAGCTTGGAGGAAAAAATTGTGATTTTTTATATAGTAGTGATATGGATGTGAATGATAAATTTACACTTTGGTATTCGATGATTAAGGATACGGTAGTTGCTTGTAGTCAAGTTAGGAAGAAACGTAAGTATTTTGATTCGCCGAAGAAGCCTTGGGTTACGAAGAGTATTCTAGTTTCTCTAGCTAGGCGACAGCAATTGTATAAAAAGTCCGCATTAAGTAATAGTATTAGCGATGTAAATATTTATAAAGCGTATAGTAATAAGTTGAATAGTATACTTCGTAAAGCTAAGTTAAATTACCTGAGTGATAGATTTAAAAATGCGGAGGGTAACCCGAGAAAGACTTGGAATGTTATAAATTCTGTTATTAAACCGAATAAGCCTGAAATTGTTAGCAGCCTTGTTGATGGTGAAAATATTTGCCAAACTACTGAACGTATGTGTGAGCACTTTTCTAGTGTAGGGGGCCGGTTAGCGTCGTCTGTTGAGCAGCATGCAAGTGATGGTGATTTTACTCAGTTTTTGCCTGAAAGTAGTGACGTTTCTATGTACTTGCGACCGGTCACAGAAAAAGAATTGTGTGATGTGGTAAAAGGTATGCGAAACAGTGCATCCGGGTCAGACTTTATTACAACAAAGGTTTTTAAGTCAATTTTTCCTGTGATATCGCAACAAATTTTGTACCTGGTTAATGCTAGTTTTAAATGTGGTATGTATCCGGAGTGTCTTAAAAGTGCCAGAGTAATACCTTTTTTTAAAGGGGGTGATAGGAAAAATGTGAATCATTATCGACCGATATCCCTCCTTTCTGTTATTTCTAGGCTAGTAGAAAAACTTATTAATTCTAGAGTATCTGAGTTTTTGGAGAATATTTCCTTTTTCCATTCTAATCAGTTCAGTTTTCGTAAGGGGATGTCTACCGAACAGGCAGTTTTATTTTTGACGACGTTTGTGCATGATGCTTTGGACCAAGGGTTTAAGGTGGCGTCTATTTTTTTAGATATTGTTAAAGCGTTCGATTCAGTTGACCATGAAATTTTAATTATGAAGCTAGAAAATTGTGGAATTAGAGGAAATGCGTTGAAGTTATTTGAAACTTTTTTGAGAGGTAGGACCCAGTGCGTTGAAATTTTTAATGTGAGGTCTGGTGAAAGAATCGTTGATTATGGTGTTCCACAGGGTTCTGTTTTAGGTCCGCTTTTATTCTTGATTTATATCAATGACTTATGATTTTCTGTTTTGGATTTGTTAGATAGTGCACATTCTAATTGTAGGGTGATTATTCCTAGTTTTGCAGATGATACCCATTTTACTGCCGCAGCAAAGACTGAATCTGATTTAATAGAGATAATGAGAAGAGGTATGTTAGGTATAGATAAGTGGATGAGAGTGAATAAGCTTTTGTTAAACCATAGTAAATCAGGTTTTATTATTAATGGTAGATCATCAAATTTTTACCCCTGGGTTCTGGATTTGCAAATGGAGAATTATGTAATTAAGCGTACAAATACTATACGATACCTTGGTGTTATTGTGGATGAATGCCTTAGTTTTAAAAGTCATGTTTCTTTTATTAGTAGTAAGATTGCAAGAAATGTTGGAATGATGAGAAAGTTAAAAAATATTTTCCATGATTCTGTTTTGAGATTGATTTATTTTTCGTTAGTTCACCCGTATTTAGTATATTGCGTGAGTATATGGTCTAGCACATTTTCAGTGCATTTGCAGCAGTTACGTGTGATACAAAATATGGCACTGCGAGTGTTGTCCGGAGATAATCGGAGAACCTCGGTGAGATCCCAATATGTACAGTTAAATACTATCCCTGTGTCAGGTCTTGGGAAATTTTACCATGGGTTATTTATGTTTAAGTATTTTTCTAATTTGGTTCCCAAGTGTTTTTTAAATATATTTATTTCTGGTGATGATGTACACAATTATCCTACTCTTCATGCTAGAGATATACGGACACCTCAAGTTACTAGTACTAGATCGCTATTTTCAATACGTCATGTGGGGCCAGTTGTCTGGAATAATTTGCCTGTTTCTTTAAAAAGTTCAGCGAATCTATGTGAATTCCGTCGGGACCTTAAAACCCTTTGTCTCCATAGGTATGAATTTGTATGAATTTGTTTAAAGGGTGGTATAGTTGAGTCACTCTCAGGTTTGCCCGGAACCCGTTTTTCCCGTTTTTCCTTTATATTTTTATTTTTTTTTGTTTCGTTTATTTATTATTTATGGGATGGCGGCGGGAAGTTTTGGAGTATGTGAAGTATTGATTTTTGGTTATTGCGACCAGGAGCCGAGTGAGTGTAGGATTTTCATTTTTTCTTCTTTTTTTCTTTCTTTCTTCTTTTTCTCTTTTTTTTCTCTTCTTTCTCTTTATTATGTTATTATAAGTGTTAATTTTAAGAGGGTAAATACTTCCGAACAAGCGTTAGCTTATGGAAGATCATTTGTTTTTTTGCGTTGTGTTGTTTTTGGAATAAACCCTTATCTTATCTTATCTTAGATGGTCAATTTGGCTTCCGGAAAGGACATTTGACGACGCAGGCAGTCCAGCATCTTCTGGAAAATATTAACTCAGCACTTGAGAATGGCGAGCAGTGCATGGGCGTTTTTATTGATTTTAGAAAGGCTTTCGACACTGTTGATTTTAAGATTTTATTGGAAAGGCTGTTATTATTTAGGCATAAAGGGTAGTGTTTTAAATTTGTTTGAATCGTATTTAAGTGAAAGGAAGCTACGAGTGGCTTTGAGTAACAAATCTTCTCAGCCGTCTTCCATAAAGTGTGGTGTTCCACAGGGATCAGTTCTTGGTGGCCAGAAATACAGGGCTCAGTTCTTGGTAGGCGTGGGGTTGGGTAAATGCCCAACCCCACGCCCATAAGTTCCCCAAACTCTTGCAATCGAAATTTTGAGATAGCCATTTTGTTCAGCATATCTGAACGGTCTGGAAATTATGTCTTTGAGGACAACAAAACCCCAAGCCTTCAGGGTAAGGGTTGTAAGTTATGCCCTGGGGACATGTAAGGTTTTATAGAAAGCATGGTCATATAAACTTCAGGGTGGGTTCTCATTTGATTCGTAATTAGACGCTTTAGTGTTCTCTTTAAGAGTCAGAGTGATCGGAGAGCAGCTATCCCCCCAACACACACGTAGTATTGCCTGAAATGCGTCTAATAGAAGTTATGAGATAGCTATTCCATTCAAAATGGTCTAAACATCATATATGAAGGCTTTTAGGGTTGAAAAAATCCCCAGAGATTAGGAGCAAGGTATGTAAGCTATGCCCCGGGGGGTATTTAAGGTCTTTATGGAAGGGATGGTTGTTTAACTTTAGAAGAGGCTCATTTTTTCTCCCTGAAAAAGACTATGTCAATATAAAACGAACAGAAATTAATTAAGAAAAACTTTTTCAACAAAATAAGACTTAAAAAAAAGTGAAATACTTCATTAAACCAAAATGAACAAAAATAGAATCAAATAATCTACCGAAGATTGTTCTTTTCGGCCAACCATCTAGGGCTAAACGGAAAGCAGGACGTCCCCGTCTGGGGTGGGAGGACGTCATAAAGAAAGATTTAAAGGAAATGGGAACTTCGTGGGCGGGTGTAAAAAGGGAGGCTTTGGATAGATTGGGATGGAGGAGGAGCGTGCGTAGCTGTGTTGGCCTCAGGCGGCTTGGTGCTGCGGTGAGTTGTTAGTAGTAGTAGTAATCTACCACAAATCAGTATCAATAAATTAATGGATCCCAAAACAAACAGAAATTAAAATAAACAAGATTCAAACCCAAAACGAGCAGAAATTAATATGAGTAGGGTTCTAAATCTCAAGCTTTCTCAAAGCCAGAATATAATTTGTACTTTACTGAAAAAATTGTTTTAAATGTTTTCACTTTTCTAACTTTAAGAAATCAAAAATCAATTAGGATTTTGAGGAATAAATATCAGCATATGTATATTAAACTAACAATGCAGATTTTTTCAGTAAATTTATTTGAATTTTTTTCAGCAAAGTAAAATTATATTCTGGCTTTTAGAAAAAACAGCCAAAAAATTAAAAGATAAATAAAATTCAATAAAAGACCAAAAATTATAAGAATTAAAATAAATATCTAACAACCATAAAGTTAGTCACTCACCAATATCCTCGATTTGCACAAAATCTAAAAAATCCTGATCTGCCATCGGCGGATACTAACAAACAATCGAGAAATATAAGAAAAAAAATTTCATTCACTCAAATAAACGAACCAACAATTAAATTAATTGGAGAGCTAGGTCACCTGATTTCTGATTTTAACCATTGCAATTCTTGTGGATACCCTTTGAGACCGAGGGGGCTGTTGACGTGTTTAATTATGTGATTGGGAAGGTGGTTCAAGGTTTATTTCAGGGATTACTAAAGTATCGGCTTCTCTTTTAAGAAAAACGAAATACGACATATTTATTTTTAAGTCATTTGAATCATATTTTGTATGAACAATCTCTGAGTTTTTAGAATGTATTTTTGTTTTGTAAGAAATTTTTTTTTGTTTTTTAAGAAGTATTTTGTATTTTTAGGAAGAATTTGTGATCTTTTAGAATGTATTTTTATTTTAATAAGAATTATTTTTTGTTTTGTAAGAAGTATTTTTTGTTTTGTAACAAGTATTTAGTAATTTGTAAGAACAATCTCTGATTTTTCTTAAGTATTTTTGTTTCTTAAGAATTATTTAGAAAGTATTTTTGTTTTGTAATAAGAATTTGTGATTTCTTAGGATGTAGTTTTTGTTTTTATAAGAATTATTTTTTGTTTTGTAACAAGTATTTTGTAAGAAAACTTTGTGGTTGTTTAGGATGTATTTTTGTTTTGTAAGAATTATTTTTTGCATTGTAAGAAGTATTTTTTGTTGTGTAAGAAGTATTTAGTAATTTGTAAGAACAATCTCTGATTTTTTTTTAAGTATTTTTGTTTCTTAAGAATTATTTAGGATGTATTTTTGTTTTCTAAGAATTATTTTTTGTTTTGTAAGAACTATGTTTTGTTGTGTAAAAGTATTTTGTATTTTGTAACAAGGATTTGTGATCTTTTAGGATAAATCTTCGTTTTGTAAGAATATTTTTTTGTTTTGTAAGAAGTATTTCGTATTTTGTAAGAACAATCTCTGATTTCTTAGAACGCATTTTTGTTTTGTAAGAATTCTTTTTTGTTTTGTAAGAAGCATATTGTATTTTGTAAGAAGAATTTGTGGTTGCTTAGGATTTATTTCTGATTCGTAAGTTGTATTTTGTATTTAGTAAGAACAGTTTATGATTGTTTAGGGTGTATTTTTGTTTTGTAAGAATTATTTTTTTTGTTTATTAAGAAGTATTTTGTATTTTGTAATAAGAATTTATGATTTCTTAGGATGTGTACCGGAGAGTGTCATCCGGCCGATACATTTTGCCACGTTGGCCTCAATTGCCAGGAGACATCAGAAGAAACGTTATTGGGGATTTTTCATTAAGTTTAAACTATTGATTCTAGTGTAAACAGATATTTTGGAGGAAAATATCCGAAAAACGCCATATATGTGATTATGATTGCCATAGGGTGCCATGTGTCAGCTATTAAGTGTGACAGGCTGGGAATCGCCATGGAACATCGTTTCCGCTGTTCAAATAAAAAAAATGGTTATATTTAGTTTATAAAGTTATTTTTAATGTGAAAAGGTTGAAAGAACCCTTAGGTGTAATACTTTGCGCCAGAGAGTGTCATCGGACTGGTAGACTGTGTCACGCTGGCCTCAATTGCCAGGAATCATCAGAAGAAACGTTATTGGTTTTTTTCCATTAAGTTTAAGCGATCGATTCTAGTGTAAACGGATGTTTTTGCAGGAAAATATTCAAAAAGTGCCATATGTCTAATAATGCTTGCCAGAGGGTGCCGTATGTCAGTCATTGAGTGTAATAGGCTGGGAATGGCCATGATACATCGCAATCTAACAATGAAATGCCAAGTTTCTGGTGATGAAATGAAAAACAATGGTCAATGTTAGCTTATAAAGTTATTTTTGTGGGAAAAAAGTTGGAAAACCCTTAGGCGTGATAATGCGTGTCACAGGCACCCCATAGGAGTGCCATTAGGCAGCCGCAAACAAAATCCTAGAATTGGCGGAACTTGGAGTGGAAGTAGTGGTATCGAAATTGTGGAATCGGGGGCAGAAGTGGGGAATCCGGAACTGACGCAACGGAGCCGGATTTGCAGTTGGGATTGCAGGGGCAAGGATGGAGCTGGAGTCGGTTGAACCGGGGTGGAAGCCAGAAGAATTAGAGGTGAAATCGTTGTAACCGGGGGTCAGAAGTGGGGGGAAGTGGAAATGGTTATCACCTTATTATATATATATATATATATATATATATATATATATATATATATATATATATATATATATATATATATATATATATACATATATATATATATATATATATATATATATATATATATATATATATATATATATATATATGTATATATATATATATATATATATATATATATATATATGTATATATATATATATATATATATATATATATATATATATATATATATATATATATATATATATATATATATATATATATATATATATATATATATATATATATATTATATATATATATATATATATATATATATATATATATATATATATATATTATATATATACATATAATATATATATATATATATATATATATATATATATATATATATGTATATATATATATATTATATATATTATATATATATATATATATATATATATATATATATCTATATATATATATATATATATATATATATATATATATATATATATATATATATATATATATATATATATATATATATATATATATATATATATATATATATATATATATATGTATATATATATATATATATATATATATATATATATATATATATATATATATATATATATATATATATATATATATATATATATATATATATATATGTATATATATATATATATGTATATATATATATATAATATATATATATATATATATATATATATATATATATATATATATATATCTATATATATATATATATATATATATATATATATTATATATATATATATATATATATATATATATATATATATATATATATATATATATATATATATATATATATATATATATATATATATATATATATATATATATTATATATATATATATATATATATATATATATATATATATATATATATATATATGACAGGGTGGGACCATGCGGCCAATTTTTATAAAACCATTGGAAATAAAAAGAAGGATCATCGAAGATATGTTTAAAATTCTAAGCGTCGTGAATTGCCTCGGACTATCACATTCTAACAATGAAATGCTAATTCAAATTCAGATTTACAAGCTTATTTTTTTGTGGGGAAAAGTTTGAAAATTACCTAGGGTTAACAACGGTTGCCACATGGGTGGCAGGGGGCAGGTGCGTAATGATGTGGTGGTGTGAGGTGTTTTGGGTAGGGGGCATCATGAAAGGTTTTGCGACACAACATCTTCACGAGACGAGTCCGTTGATTTTGAATTGAAGTTATCAAGTATTTTACAGTAGGCTGCATAGGTTGCATCAAGACATGGTTAATTGTAGGCAGAGAAAAGCCAAGACACATTTTAACCAGAAATGTCTAAAAATTCCTTGGGAATGAAGTGGTGTCAGAGGATGTCACGTATCAGTCATAGCGCGGCAAGATGGCGTGAATTTATATGGTATATCACGGTGGGTTGGCTTGCGAAAAACATGAATCAATGGATTGAATCAATGATTTTTAACAAGAAATGTCCGAAAATGTCTTGGGAATGATAAGGTGGTGTCAGATGGTGACCGTAGAGCAATCATAGTGTGGCAGAGGTTGGGAATTGTCAGAAAATAATAGCAATAATAATAGCAATAAAGTCCCGTTGTTCAAATAAAACAGTGTTCAATTTTACCTTTATGAGCTTATTTTTTGTAGGAAAAAGGTGGAAAATGTCCTATGGGTGATGGCGGATGCCACATAGATGGCAGGGGGCAGCTGCGTAATGCCGTGGTGGTGTGTGGTGTTTTGGGAGGCATCGTAATGGAGTTAGCCTGCGAAAACATCAATCAATGGATTAAATGCATGATTTTTAACAAGAAGAGATCATGAAAATATCTTAGGAATGATAATATGCATCATAGGGTAATAAAACTTGTATTTACGAAAAACCCTCCCTTCCCCCTCTGGAATTACTTTCTTAGGGTGGAACACTCGCATATTGCCACGGTAGGGTGAATATTCATAGTCTTGGCTCAAAGAGATGTGGTACTTTCATTAAAAGGCCTCGAAAATATCTTAATAGGGCTTAAAATTACCTCGAATAACAACCCTCCTTCCATGGAATTGTCTGCTAGGACCCCCGCCTTTCTTTAATTCACGCGTGATTTTGCTTATATTTTACCCTTTATAAGTTTTTTTCATGTTTTGTTTTTCCATTTATTGAGTTTTAACTGCCCTTTCTGTGTAACGCTTGTAAATTTGTTTCATCAAAACATTTTTTAAGTACAAATCCCTGTGTTTTTTTTTAGATTTATTGATCTAGCATAAAACTTCAATATGTAATCATTTAGGTAATGGAATATCTAAAACCAAAACTACGTAACACCACCAAAACTACGTAAAACCAAAGCTGAGATTATTGACTGCAGGAGCGAGCGTCTTGCAACTGATCAAAATGAAACTTGGAGATCCATTGGGGGAAATAAGTCAAAAGGTGTCGCTTCAGAGTTTCCAAGTGAGAGTGACTGGATCAAATACTTCACGAGCGAATTTTCTCCACCTGATACAGTGATAGAAACCCGCTATAAATCACTGCTAGTGGATAGTCTAGTTGATACTAAATCAGATATTGGTTTTGCAGTTACGGCCTCTGATATTTATAGTGCATATTTATAGTGATATTTATAGTGCTGATATTTATAGTCATTCACCTTCGAAAACGTTCTCGCGTGGTTATGATCAATTATGTGGTTTTCATTTATGACATGCAAGTGATAAGCTGCTGCCGCATCTACATTTGTTTTGCAAAATTATTTTTAATTCTGGTATTGCCCCCGATTCTTTTTGTGTCGGTACATTGACTCCTATTCCGAAAAAAGATAAAGATAGCCAGCAATGTTCTTCCTCTAGGCCTATAACAGTTTCTTCTGTTCTGTGTAAATTGCTGGAGTCATTAGTGATTAAGGACATAATAAAGGCTTGTTCAACTCTGGACAACAAATTTGGATTTAAGGAAGGCTATAGTTGGGAACACGTGCATTATATACTTGCCAACGTTCTGATGGATATAGAGAATAGTGGCGAGTTTCTCGTCCTTGAGGCTCATGATGTCTCTCGTGCTTTCGATTCTAGTGTGCATTCTCATTTGATGTATAGTGCGCAGCAGCGAAGTCTTAATCGTTCAGTTGTACGGGTATTTAAGAATCTGTATGCGAGCCTATTGTTGTCGTGAAAGTACCTACTCGTCATGGTTATGTAATGAGTAAAGCCGTAATTCGAGTTTGGAAAGGAATCCGCCAGGGTGGTATAACTTCGCCACCATTGCATAATAATAGTGTGGTTGTACCCCAGAAAAAGGCTAGAATTAGTTTTGTTTTTAAAGGTTTCGACCTTTCCATACTCAATTACGCTGACGACATCCTGAATTTTAGTAGAACTGTATCGTCTGTTGAGGAGCCTTTTTCTGTGCTTAGTAGGGAATATGCCGAAAATAGTCTCAATTTGAATGCTTTGAAGAGCGAGGTCCTTCCTTTCAGCAAATCTGTTGGTGATGTTCGATGTGTACAGTTAGGAAATCAGAGTGTTCAGTTATCTGCTTGTATTAAGTATCTCGGTCTTCTGATAGGGGATAGTATAAAAACTACAAGGGCTCTCATTATCTCTCATGTAAGCGAGAAACTTAGAAAAGCATTTGGTGTGCTAGTTTGCTGTAAAGCTTGCTACAGCAGGTGTATTTTCGCCCGTATCTATAACGCTTTTGCAATGCCTCATGTCCTCGTATTGACTCCATTTTGGATTATGTTTACAGCAACTGATAAAAAGACTATTAGATCCGTATATTTTCGTTTCGTGAAATCTCTCTTGTGCATACCCCTATGGGCTAAAAACAAAACTGGTGTCAGCCTACGGGTTAACTGAACCACTAACCGTGGCTGAGCAGCATCGCGGTCGCTATTTTTCGAGGCTTGATAGGACAAACAGCCTCCATCCTGCTATGTGTTAGTAGAAATATTTGAATCTTCTCTCGGTAGTATAGTTTTCTTTGTGAGTGTGTTCTTCTTTCTTTGTTTTTTGTTATTTATTTTTTTTTTTTGTCTTCTTCTACTCCATATTGAACCCTTGTGTCTTTTTTTGGGCAATAAACATATTGATTGATTGATTGATTAGAACATTGCAGAAAAAGGCATATGTATCTAATAATGCAAAATCAATAGGATTGGAATGCTTTGTGCTCTGATTCGGAAAGGGTTGGAAATCATTTACCCATTCTATTAAGCAGGACATGGGGTTCTTCTTGCGTGCAAAGGTTATTTCTTAGAATTATTAGCCGAAGCATAATATTAGAAAGGCGTTGATGCTCCAGATAGCTGACGCTCCATTTCATTGGATAGAAATGGTCTTTTCGAGTCCTAGTTGGGACAAAAATCACTAGAATGTAAGGGTCCCCTGAGAAAAACGCATTGAAAGAAAAGTGAAATCTAAAAAAGTATTAAGTAACAATCCCCGTCTGTGTCCACTCACAGTTAAAAGCGGGGGATTCCCCATTGGGCCTGACGAAACATGTCACGTTAGAATGCGTAATCCTTAAACATTCCTCATTACGTAGGAACTAAAGAAATCTTGAAAAAATGTCTTGGAAAAAATTCGTCTTGAAAGAAAAACGCCTTGAAAGAAAATGAAATCTCAAAAAGTATTATAAAACACCGATGTGTGTGCCGTCATTAAGTAGCATCCATGTGTGCGCTGCCATTGTGTAACACACTGGAGTGCACTGCCATTGCTTAACACCCATGTATGTGCCGTCATTAAGTTATTCCCAATAAATCTACCAAATGACGTAAGATTACGTCATTCCCAGTAAATCTATCAAGTCACACAAATCCCTCGACTCCAGTTACATACTAACCGAAAGTAAGCATTCCCTGTGACACAAAACCTGCTGACCCTTTAAAACAGGGCTCCCATGGAATAACGTGGGTGTGTCTTCCCAAATGTAAACATTCTTTCTGACGTAACACACACCTGCTGACCCTTTAGGGCTCTCATGGAATCCAGGGATTGGGCTCTCATAAGAAGCAGAGTGGGTATACTGTTCATGTCCACTTGCTAAATTGAGTTGGCAAAGAATAAAATAATTTCGTTTACAAATTCTGTCAAATCCCCCCAATGCAAAATTTCCCCTGGAATTTTCACCCTGAGAAATTTCCCTCCCCAAGGAAAATTCTCCCCTTGGCAATCCAGCAAAAGCACAAAATTTCTCCTCGAAAAAAAAGTAGAGGATGTGTCGACCAAATTTTCACTCTTAGGCTAATAATTGAGAAGTGCCTGAGTTGTCAAACACCTTTGGTCCTCAGTTTTATAGATTGTAAGCAATCGTTCGATTCTGTTGATAGAAGAGCTTTAGTTTAGGTTTTATCCTTGTATGGTATACCAGACAAGTACATTAAAGTAATTAGTGCTGTGTACGAGAATAACACTGCTGCGGTTAAGGTAGGAAACGAGATTAGCAGCTGGGTTTGTATTAAATCACGAGTTAAGCAGGGTTGTGTTCTATCCCCCTTTATATGGATTATTTTATTGACTTTGTCTTAAGGAGCACAGGAAAATCAATGGGAGACCATGGAAGCAAATGGGGAGGAAAAAGTCTCATGGACGTAGATTATGCTGATGATTTAAGCGCCCTAGATGAAAGTGTGAGCAAAATAAATGAAGTTTCAGAGGTTTTGTGAGTTCAAGGTGCTGTAATAGCTTCGACAATTAATGTTAAGAAGACTAAGTCCCTAAGGCTAGGACTAAGTGAAGATGAAAAGGTGACATTGGGTAATGAAAAGATTGATCAGGTGGGTAGCTTCACTTACCTTGGTAGTATTGTTAGTAAAGATGGTGGGAGCAGTGAAGATGTTAAAAGTAGAATAGCCAAGGCTCAGGGTGTTTTTTCACAGTTAAAAAAAAGTTTAGAATAATAGGAAGATAAGTCTGCAAACCAAGATTAGATTATTAGAAGGTACAGTGATGACAGTGGTCAAATATGGCTCTGAAGGATGAGCGCTCAGAAAAGCGGATGAAGATTTGCAAGATGTTTTCCAGAGAAATTGTTTAAGGATTGTTCTGGGTACCCAGCTGACTGACCGTACTTCAAACAATAGGCTATACGAAAAATGTGGTTCAATACCGCTCTCTAGGGCTATAATGAAAGAAAGGTTAAGGTGGCTAGGACACGTTGTGCGGATGAAGGATGACAGATTAACGAAGATTGTTCTTTTTGGCCAACCGTCTATGGCTAGGTGGAAAGCAGGTCGTCCTCGTCTGGGGTGGGAGGACGTCATAAAGAAAGATTTAAAGGAAATGGGAACTTCGTGGGCAGCAGTAAAAAGAGAGGCTTCGAATAGATTGGAATGGGGGAGGAGCGTGTGTAGCTGTGTTGGCCTCAGGTTGCTTGGTGCTGCGGTAAGTTGTTGTCAGTATTAGTAGTAGTAGAGCCCTTTCCTCACGAGACGTGGGGGTCAGGTTACCCCTAAAGGCATAATTATCGGATTTTTTCAACTATGCTGAACAAAATGGCCATATCCAAATTTTGGTCGGGTGACTTTGGTGAGAAAAGGGGCATTGGAGGCGGGCTAGTCGCTCTCCAATCTTTTCGGTCACCTAAAAAGGAGACAAGAAATTTTAATTTCTGTTCAAATGGGCCCTCTCTCGATCTTCTAGGGCCATTTGTTCGATAGGATCACCCCTAAGAAAGCAACATATAAACGCGCATCCGTGATCTTTCTTCTGGCAAACAAAAAGAAAAGAAAAAAAGTGAAACTCCACATTTTTGTTTATAGGAGCTTTAAACTTCTACAGTATGGTTCTCTGATACGTGAATGTGATGGTGTGATTTCCTTTAAGATTCCTTGACTTTTCAGGGGTATTTCCCCCTTTCTAGAAAATCAGGCAAATTTCCTCAGGCTCGTAGCTTTTGATGGGTCACACTAAACTTGATGAATCTTATATATTTGGAATCAGGATTATAGCCCCTCAAAAACACCTCAAAAATTGCGTTAGATCGAAATAAAAAGTTCAGCATGGTCGAAAACCTTGTATAAAACCATTACACTTCTACCTTGAAAAACAAGAAAAATCACTTTTTTGCATAGGTAGCACTGATGTGTCTCCTTTATTTTCTACCTGGGCTAGTGGGCGACCAGAACATCATAGAGAGGTATTTAATGGCTCATGTAAAATCTATTGCTCATATCTAGTTACATTTTATCAATTTTACCATTTGTAAGTGCCACATGGCTCAAAAAATGGCCCTTTTGTTGCCATTTCTCCAAGTCTACCATAACAAGGCTACCATTTCTAAAGTCTGCCATTCTTCAAGTCTACTATTTCTCAAGGTTAGCGGGCTACCATAACATCATATAAAGATGTTTAATAGCTCAGATAAAAGCTATTGCTCATATCTATGTGCCTTCTATAAATTCTACCATCTGCAAGTGCCATATGACACTAGAAATGGTACTTTCGGTGCCATGTCTCAATTGGAAAGACTAGGGTGAGTGGGCTACCAGAACTATTTAGAGATATGTTTAATGGCTCACTTAAAAACTATTGCTCATACGTAAGTGCCATCTATAAATTCCACCGTCTTCAAGTGCCAAATGGCACTAAAAATGGTGCTTTCGGTGCCATGTATCAAATGGAAAGGCTAGGGTTAGTGGGCTAACAGAACTATTTTGAAATATGTTTAATTGTTCATTTAAAAGCTATTGCTCATGCCTAGGTGCTTATTATCAGTTCTACCATCTATAAGGTCATATGGCACTGTAAACGACACTTTTGTTGGCATGCGGAAAAGCTTGGAAGCATAAAACGGCACCATTGTAATATTTATGGTCTAAAACCCTTAACTGGATGCTTACAATCAACCCTCCCGTATTCTCCACCTCCCTGCCCCCTTAGTTAACCCCCTTTGGCTACTGCGACATTAGGAAGGCTAACAGGCTACCACACCACTGTAGAAAGATGTTTAATGGCTCATTTAAAAGCTATTGGTCATACCTAAGTGCTTATAAATTCTACCATCTGTAATTGCCATCACTAATTCAGGTTTGATAACTATTATTTCGGTTAATCTTAAGAGTAAAAGTAAATAAAAAATAAACCTTTTGGGATTTCAAAAAGAGTCTGAAACACCTAGGAAATGGCACCGGATCGTAATGAAAAGGGCAGCATTGGAATCAGCATGGTCAAAAACCATATATAGGAGAATTACAGTCCTCCGCCTTGAACAACAAAGAAAATCACCTTTGGGTACTGTAAAAAGTGTCTTTAGTCGGGTAAAAAAAAGGTAAAGAATACGGCATTGGACTTCACAGTTCCTACTGGCAGCGCTGATCCCCGTTTCTTAGCCCTTCAGTCAGGAAGTGCAATGGGTGGCTGGGGACCAACAATCCTGTGCTTTCGCACACCTTTCCAGTTTACCTTACCTAGATTTCTCCGGGTCCCCATTTAGAGCTGGGTAGACTCTGGCTGAGCTTACAGAGTCACACCAGCTTTAGTCGGGTACTGTGCCAAAACTACTATATTGTTATGTGTTTCAGTAACCCAATCCATTATTTCTGTATGCTGTTCCATGAATTTGCGGCTATTAAAATATTATTTGTTTTTATGCTTATGGTTTTAAGATAAAATTTATTGTATGCTAAAAGTTACTGATGATAACTAAAAGTTACTGGTGTGAGACTATGAAAAGCTTTATAGATTAGTTCGTTGTTGTAAGGCTAAGCACTCACGTTTGACTCCTAAATCAATATTCTTTTTTTATACTTGGCATTTATGTTTTCAGTAAAGCGCTAGTTTTCTATAATCATACAGACATAGGAGAATATCATCAGTTGGTTTAATTGCGCTGTTTTTATTGATATATGTAAGATTAATTTAAAAAAAAATTGTCCGAAAAATAAGTTTTTCAAAGAAAAGTAAAGGCCATTTTAAACTTAAGCTCAGGATATACAAATACCTGTTAAAATTCAAACTCAAAATGACCAGAAATTACTATTAAAGAGTAAATGAAACCCAAAACGAACAGAAATTAAATAAACAATCATAGCAAAAAAACATACAACAAGTAATAATTTAAATGAATAAATAGATCTTAAAGCGAGTAATGCTTAGATTGAACATGAAAATCAAGCTTAAAACGAAAACAAATATTTTGTTATTAAAGTATAAATGAAACTTAAAACGAACAGAAATTAAATAACAATCAATGCGAACAAGCGTACAATATATATTAATGTAAATGAATAAATAAATCTTAAAACGAGTGAAACTTAAATTGAATATGCAAATCAAGTTTGAATCGAATAAAAATAACTACAAACAAGAGTTTGGGTATCGTCTCACTGCAGAAGCCTAAAACCTACTGCGTCATTGGTGCTTTACTGAAAACAATTCTTTCATTAATTAAGATTTTAGGGAATAAATATCAGCATATGTATATTAAATTGACAATGCACATTTTTTTTCAGTAAACTCATTTGAATTTTTTTTCAGTAAAGTACAAATTATATTCTGGCTTTTAGAAAGCATAGGGGTTTTGAACCCTACTCATATTAATTTATGCTCGTTATGAGTTTGACTCTAATATTTATTTTAATATTTGTTCGTTTTGGGTTTCATTTATTTATTGATACTGATTTGGGATAGTTGTATGCTTGGTAGATTATATGATAGTCCGGACGCCAGGTGTTGAAAGTGTGAATCATACCATGACGGAATGGGGCTGCTACGAGAATTAGCCTACCCTCCATCCCCTAAATTGACCATGCGGATTCAAAAATACCAATGGCACTTGCTTGCGAGTAGCAGAACTCTCCGAAACTTGACATTTTATTATATTTTGGTGTTCCATGCAAGAAAATGCATGTTCCACAAAGTTTGAGGTGCAGTTTTTCGCTCAAATAGAAATGCCTAGAAGCCATAGAATGTTTTCATAACAAACCAACACGATTAGTTAGAAAACATGGCAGAGTTAAAAAAAAAATGGCAAAACTATATGAGTCTTGAACAGTCTTGGAAAGTATAAACAAAATCAAATTGAATATTAGATATATAATGATATTAATTGTTGAAAGATCCATCAGTTCAAGAGTTTTTTTTTCACTGTAACTTTATTTTCATTTTCAATGCTGTAAGAACTGGAAAATAATAAATTTGTAATATACAAGTAATTTGTTTTTAGTAAAGCACCAATGACGCAGTAGGTTCTAGGCTTCTGCAGTGAGGCGATACCCAAACTCTTGTTTGTAGTTATTTTTATTCGATTCAAACTTGATTTGCATATTCAATTTAAGTTTCACTCGTTTTAAGATTTATTAATTCATTTAAACTAATATATATTGTATGTTTGTTCGCATTGATTGTTATTTAATTTCTGTTCGTTTTAAGTTTCATTTATACTTTAATAGCAAAATATTTGTTTTCGTTTTAAGCTTGATTTTCATATTCAATCTAAGCATTACTCGCTTTAAGATCTATTTATTCATTTATATTATTACTTGTTGTATGTTTTTTGCTATGATTGTTTATTTAATTTCTGTTCGTTTTGGGTTTCATTTATTCTTTAATAGTAATTTCTGGTCGTTTTGAGTTTGAATTTTAACAGGTATTTGTATCTCCTGAGCTTAACTTTAAAATGGCCTTTACTTTTCTTTGAAAAACTTATTTTTCGGATAGTTTTTTTTTAATTAATTTTTGTTCGTTTTTGATCGCAAAAAGTTTCAGGTTTTTATGGCAGGGGGGGGGGGTTCTTACTGTCCGATTATTCTTGACTTTAAAAAACGGATCTAGAACTTTCAATTTAAATCGAATGAGGCTTTTTTCAAAGTCTATACGATTACCTCTTTGATAAAAACCTTATATATGAACAATAGACAGCTTGCATAACCTGTGGACCGCGATTGACAACAATGAATGGATTGAAAAATAGCTCCAATAAGGGGGTTTAGACCATTTCACTTGCTGACACAAAGGGATCACGACTGTTTGGAATTGACCTTAATAGGATTTTGTGTGCCAAAGCAATTTTACATCTATCTCAGAGTATGTATTTTAACCTTATAATTGTATAATTATAATAGGTTTCCCATGTGTTCTTCCTATACAAAACCCCTTCCCAAAAGTTAAAAACCCCCTTTAATAAGTTATGCCCCAGGGAATAACTTACAACGCCTACCCCCGGGCCCTGGTGGGCTATGTCGACACCGGAGTTTTTTGTTATCAGAACTTTGAACTATTTAACAAAATGTCTATCTCAAAATTTTTACCTGATGCATTTAGGGCGTGGAGGAGGGAGGGGGGGGGGGCTAGTCACCCTCCAATCTCTTTTGACTCTTAAAAAGTGAACAAGAACTTTCAATTTTCAGTCAAATGAGACCTCTCCAAAGTGTATACAAGCATCCCTTCCATAAGAAATAATGAGAACGATTCGGAGAATCCTTAAATTACAACTCTTGCCCTGAGGGCTGTGGGGGAGTTGTCTTCCTAAAAGACCTAATTTCCAGACCTTAAAACTACGTTTAATAAAATGGCTGTCTCAAAATTTTGATTGGATATGTTTGGGGGAAAGGTGGGCGTGAGAGGGGGTTAGTTGCCCTCAAATCACTTTCGACTATTAAAAAGGGCATTAGCCCTTTGAATTTCCAATCGAATGAGCCTTTTTTGAAGTTTCTACGACACCGCCTTCTATAATAACCTTATATGCCCCCACGGCATAACTTAAAACCCTTGCCCTGAGGTTTGTGGGGGAGTTTCCTCCTCAAAAACATATTTTCTATCTGGAAATCAACTATGCTGAACGAAATGGCTATCTCAAAATTTTGATTGGATGTGATTGGGGGAATGATGGGCGTGGGGGTGGGGGGGGCTAGTTGCCCTTAAATCACTTTCGACTATTCAAAAGGGCACTATCCCTTTGAATTTCCAATCGAATGAGCCTTTTTTGAAGTTTCTAAGACAACGCCTTCTATAAAAACCTTATATGCCCCAAGGTCATATCATAAAACCCTTGCCCTGAAGGTTGTGGGGGAGTGTCGTCCTCAAAAACATATTTTCTATCTGGAAATCAACTACGCTGAACAAAATAGCTATCTCAAAATTTTGATTGGATGTGTTTGGGGAAAAATGAGCATCGGGGGGAAGGGGATAGTTGCACTCCAATCACTTTTGACTATTAAAAAGGGCCCCAGCCCTTTAATTTCCAATCGAATGAGCCTGTTTTGAAATTTCTACGACAACACCTTCTATAAAAACCTTATATGCGCCCAGGGCATAACTTAAAACCCTTGCCCTGAGGGTTGTGGGGGAGTGTCCTCCTCAAAAATATATTTTCTATCTGGAAATCAACTACGCTGAACAAAATGGCTATCTCAAAATTTTGATTGGATGTGTTTGGGGGAATGATGGGCGTGGGGGGGGGGGGGCTACTTACACTCCAATCACTTTCGACCATTAAAAAGGGCACTAGCCCTTTAATTTCCAATCGAATGAGCCTGTTTTGAAGTTTCTACGACAACGCCTTCTATAAAAACCTTATATGCCCCCAGGGCATAACTTAAAACCCTTGCCCTGAGGGTTGTGGGGGAGTATCCTCCTCAAAAATATATTTTCTATCTGGAAATCAACTACGCTGAACAAAATGGCTATCTCAAAATTTTGATTGGATGTGTTTGGGGGAATGATGGGCGTGGGGGGGTGTCTAGTAGCCCTCCAATCATTTTCCACTATTAAAAAGGGCACTAGCCCTTTAATTTCCAATCGAATGAGCCTGTTTTGAAGTTTCTACGACAACGCCTTCTATAAAAACCTTATATGCCCCCAAGGCATAACTTAAAACCCTTGCCCTGACGGTTGTGGGGGAGTGTCCTCCTCAAGAATACATTTTATATCTGAAAATCAACTACGCTGAACAAAATGTCTATCTGAAAATTTTGATTGGATGTGATTGGGGAAATGATGGGCGGGGGGGAGGGGGCTAGTTACACTCCAATCACTTTCGACTATTAAAAAGGGCACCAGCTGTTTAATTTCCAATCGAATGAGCCTGTTTTGAAGTTTCTACGACAACACCTTCTATAAAAACCTTATGCACCCCCAGGGCATAACTTAAAACCCTTGCCCTGAGGGTTGTGGGGGAGTATCCTCCTCAAAATATATTTTCTATCTGGAAATCAACTACGCCGAACAAAATGGCTATCTCAAAATTTTGATTGGATATGTTCGGGGAATGATGGGCGTGGTGGGGGGCTAGTTGCCCTCCAATCATTTTTGACTATTAAAAAGGGCACTAGAACTCTCGATTTCAGATCGAATGAGCCCCCTTTGAAGCTTCTACGATGACCCCTTCCATATGAAGTGCCTCTGGGAAAAAAATAAATAAATAATAATAAAACATTGGAGCCGTATGGCCTTTACTATAGGCAACGCTACAGCGTTGCCTCTGATAGAATGTGAAGCAATAATTTGAAGTTTCAACTGTTTCAACAATTTTCAACTGTTCGTTTTAAGTTTTAATTTCGCTCTATACTTCCCTCAGAAAACTTTGTTTTGCCACAACTATCCTTACCCTGACTATTTTGAGTACGACTGCTCCTAATAAAACTATGCTTCCACCATTCCTGCTACCACTGCTACTCCTGCTCCGACTTTCAATAATGTCCTTACCAATAAAGTTTCTCTCCCTTATGCTACTACCATGAACACTTTCAGTTTGACTATTCTTTGCACATTTTCTTTCAGCAAAACGACTGCTAACCTAATTGCTATTCCAACCTCTTTACTAGTAATTACTATTGAGCAATTAGTAATCAAAATAAACTTTGCAAAATAAACTATTAAGCAAAATTAATATACATTGATAAACTTTGTTTATTATAAATAAAGAGAAATTGGATGAAAAAATATCACCACGAAATGAAAAAAAGCAAATTTTAAAATTAAAGGTGTAGATATTAGCTAATATAGGTTTGATGCTACCTTTCCCTCAAATATTCTAAATCCCTTGATTTCCATATACACTTTATTTAATAAATATATATATTTGAGCCAATTTCCTTATTGGCTAACCTCGAAATTTTGGGGAAGGGTAACGGCAAATGCCGTTTCTGTCATATTGTGTTATAAACTTGCCATGCTAGCCAAATATACAAAAGTCTAATTGCCAACAAACAAATATCCCCAGCTGAAGAATCATTTCAAAATATGAAGAAGTCTGCTGTGAGATCTTAACGATCAGCGTCAGTCCTTGAAATGATTAACTAAAAAAAAAAAAAGGTTTTTTAACTGAAAGTAAGGAGCGACATTAAACCTTAAAACGAACAGAAATTATTCAGTATATGAAAGGGGCTGTCTCCTCCTCAACGCCTTGCTCTTTACGCTGAAGTTTTTTATTGTTTTAAAAAATGGAGTTGTGAGAAAGAGTCTAACTTTAGCGTAAAGAGCGAGGCGTTGAGGAGGGGACAGCCCCTTCCATATATAGAATAATTTCTGTTTGTTTTAAGTTTTAATGTTACTCCTTACTTTCAGTTAAAAAAAACTTGTTTTTTTTTTAGTTAATTTCTGAACGTTTTTGAATTAATGCAGCTTTGATTTTGGCTCACTGTACATGAATAATTAAAACGAAATTCGCATATTAATTTTCCTTTTTTGGCTAATTGATTTTCTCGAAATTTTGTTCTGGCGTAACTTACGAATTAACTTACGTAAAGAACTTCTAAATTCGTACATTTTTATTACATATACTAGGGGATTCGCCACCTATTCAGTACCTGGCTATTTACACTAAAGTTCGAGTTTTTTTTCCAATTCTTTAAGAAAGAGTCCTTAATCAAAAAGAGCCTTTAATAAATAGCTCTTATGAAAGTACTAAAAAACTTTAGCGTAAAGAGCGAGGTATTGACTAGGGGGTGAACTCAATCATATACGTAATAGTTTCTGTTCGTTTTAAGTTTTGATGTTGAAAAGTTTTTCAGTTGAAAACTTGTTCCTTTTATTTAATTTCTGATCGTTTTTTTTAAATAATGCTGGGAAATTCGGTGCCCCTTTCATAGCAATGTCCCTTTCCCCATGAAAACTTTCTCAGTGGAAAGATCCTCCCACATAACCCCAACCGCCCCCCCCCCCACTACCAGAAAAAATCCCCCCTGAAAACATCTGTGTACTTCCCAATAACCAATACCATATGTAAACATTGGGTAAAGTTCATTACTTTCAGCCCTCCCCCCGGGGACTTTGAGGGACTAAGTCATCCCAAAAGACATATTTATTATATTTTCGACCATTCTGAACAAAATGGGTATCTCAAAATTTTGATCGGGTGACTCTGGGAAAAATGCGCGTGGGAGGGGGCCTAGTTGCCCTCCATTTTTTTGGTCACTTAAAAAGGGTACTAAAACTTTAATTTCCGTTCGAATTAGCCATCTCTCGATATTCTAGGACCACTGGGTTGATACGATTACCCCTGGGGAAAAAAAAAATAACAAAAAAAACAAATAAACACGAATCCGTGATCTTTCTTCTGGCAAAAAATACAAAATTCCACAGTTCTGCAGATAGGAGCTTGAAACGTCTACAGTAGGGTTCTCTGATACGCTGAATCTGATGGTGTGATTTTCATAAAGGTTTTATGACTTTTAGGGGGTGTTTCTTTCTATTTTCCAAAACCAGGCAAATTTTCTCAGGCGCGTAACTTTTGGTGGGTAGGACCAAACTTAATGAAATTAATATATTTGAAATCAGCATTAAAATCTGATTCTTTTGATGTATCTATTGGTATCAAAATTTTGTTATTTAGAGTTTCGGTTACTATTGAGCCGGGTCGCCCCTTACTTACAGTTCGTTACCACGAACTGTTTGATTGTTCTTTTTAGTGCTAAGACTAAAATTAGAAATCAACCACATTGAGCAATAATGACAATTTATTCCTTTAAACAAAATAAATAAAAGATAACAACTAAAAATATTTCTAATTCCAAATATGTTACTTTAAAATTTTGATCTTACGCCATGAGAGACTATGAGGCTACTCTAAGGGCAAAAAAGGCATGGAAGGAGGTTGGATGCCCTCCAATGACCTTGAACTATTGAAAAGAGCACAATGAGCCTCATCCACCTTGTCTACGACCACCTCTTTATGCATAAAATGGTAAACAAAACCCAGGGGAGACTCATCACTCTTTATTAAGTCAACACTACTGAGTTGACTATGACCAGGGGCGGATCTAGGGGGCCGGGGGGGGTATCCCCCTTACCCTACGCGTCTACGACTACCTCTTATGTATAAAATGGTCAAAAAAATAATCCAAGGAAGACTCATTACTCTTTTTTAAGTCAACACTAGTGAGATTATAACCAGGCGTGGATCCAGGGGGCTGGGGGGATCCCCCAAGATTATTTCTGGTGCCTCAATTCCGATTTAGCTTTTTATACACTTTTTTTTAAATACACTTGTCAATTTGGTCAGTTATTGGTCCCCTTGTCGCATTCCCCCTCCCCAAGATTTTGCTTTAGATCCGCCTTTGATTATGATATATTGTTTTTATAGTTTTGTTTTGAGAGTGCTGATTAATATGGCTGATGGTAACTCCTTAACTACTTGTCATTACCATAAACTGCTTTATTAGTTTTTCTTTTACCCATGAGGGGTGAAAAGTAGATAAATTTTATTTGGTAGTTTTTTCATTGCTCATTTTCTATGCTTTTTTTTCATCTTTCATTTGTGATTTAATTTTACTTTTATAAACCTTTTGATGTGTATTTCCAGACGTGAACTTATTCATTCTTTCTAAAATGTTAATCGCTAATCTTTTTTATACAGAAGATTTAGAAGCAATTTAAAAAAGATAGGAATTATTGTTGGACATGGTAGTGGCTATACTTTGATGGTTAAATCAAAAAAAAAGCTTTCAACTGAAAGTAAGGAGCATCATTAAAATTTCAAACTAACATAAATTATTCCTTATTTTAGGGGGGTTACCCCCTCCTTAATACCTTGCTCTTGACGCTAAAGTATTTTGGAACTTTTAAAAAACTTCTCATTCTAATCAAACAGCCTTTATGTTTCAGGAGTCGTTCTTAAAGAATCGGGATAAAAAGTCAAAATTTTTTATGTGATAAAAGACTTTGTGATAAAAGCCTGACAAACTTTTGTCAAACTTAAAGTCAAACGTTTAGTAGTAAAGGCCTGAAAAAAACACAATTCAGTGTATTCACACCGAGTAGGTGTGAGTAGGCTAATTTTACCCACTCACTCAGTTGCATTTCCATTTTTTTGTGTACGAATGAAGACTGAAATAAGAAAAGTACCATCTAAGCGAACATTCGAGCAAAACCGATTCTTGCCGTTATAAAATCAAACCAATCATTGAACTACGCCGCGGTATTAAGAAGTATAACTCAGTTAAGTTTTTGGAATTAATTTAAAATTACTCTCCTCTTAAAAGAAAAAAAACAAAAAAACTTGATATTAATTGATAACTACTTGACAATGTTGTGAATATACATGTTTTTGTACTTGTAGTACTAATGTTGTTATTAATTTATCTCGTTAACGTCGCAGTTTTGAACTGCGATGGAGATAATATAATTTCTTATCTTTTCGAATATTACAGCTTCTTATCAGTGTATAGTTTTCAGTTTCTGTCTTTAATTAAAAAGGATAATATTAACTTTCATTATGGATTTATTTAGGTAATATATTACTTATTTGTTTTTATAGCCTATGATTTTAAATTCGTTGGTATCAGTACTAGAGCTCACATCTGACATTTCATACTTCTGAGATAATAGTCGAAAACTGTTTACTAAAGGCTCATTCACACTGTGATTTTACTTATACTGATATTTAGCTAGCCCTAATATCATCCAATAAGATTTTTCATTGAATTTTGTGATTGGCTGAGAAATTCGATAAAAACTTCTGACTAGCTGAAATTGGCACTAGCTAAATTCCGGTATTAGTAAATCTCAGTATGAATGGACCCTAAGCTGTTTTCAAAGGAGGATTAGCAGGGAATCGCAGGTCAGAAGGATAAAAGTTTAATGAACATGAACTGACTTGTGGATCCTCCCTTTGTGAACCTTCCATTTTATGCTATCTAACCAAGCGTCATTGTTGTTCTTTTTACTGTCATTGTAAAATCACCCTGGTGTTTTTATTCACCATACACAACGTAAGTGTTTCTGTGTGCTTTTTCAAAAAGTGCTATCCCTTTTAGGTGTAATCGTCTTCTCATTCTCAGGAAACTTGGCAGGCCCTTACCACAGAAATGGAAAGGTGGCTTATTTTTTCCTTGACCTAACCTAACAAACATTCTTTATTTATAATGTAAGAATATTAATAGGGCATTTTATGGTGATGGACCAATTCTAACAGGTTCAAGTGATCAAAAAACTTGACTTACTTTCGACTTAACACTCTTGCTCAGCATGGTCATCAGCATTGAGGGAACTAATTGACATTACCGGCAGTCTTCTTCAGCTGGTCATATCCAGGGATAGGGATGGGGCATTGTTTGGCTTGATATTGTAGCTGAGGGGGCAGTGGCTTATTGCATCTGCCCGCCTGATGCTCTGCATGCCTCGAGGACATAGCCACGCATTTTCTGACGGATCGAAATTCATGTTGATCCTTTTAGTCGTACATTGTTTGCCACTTGAATGGCGTCACGATCTCAGTGATGCGGATCTTGTCATACCAAGTGAAGCCTCCAACACGATGCAGGTGTCTTGCTTGAACGGCATCAATTTTCTCAGCTGCGTCTTAGTTATCTGCTACGTTTCGGAGGAGAATAGTATGATGCTTGAGACTGTGGCGTTGTAAATAAAAGGTTGGGAAAACAGACTTTGCCTTAGTTTATCTGGCAGAGATTTTGGCGTAAAGTGTGCCATTTCAGGATATACTTAATCCGATATGTAAACTGCCTGACCGCATCAAAAGCTTCGTAATTAATGTCAACTGTTAGTGATGATGTCAATGCAGTTCTATTGGCAGTATCCTAGTTTTCTTTCCGTTGCTTGCAGTCCAGCTCTAGAGACAGTGGAGAAGACCGTCTCAAGTACAGAATTAAGTGGTCACATGTAAAAATATCTCCCTCAGAGGGCACCTAAAAATATGAAAACCGATTATCTCTGCATTTGAGGTATATGGCAAGTCCAATCTAGAGACCCCTGTCACCTCAAAATTTATTAAATCTATTTAGATTCTGAATAAATGTTAAAACCCACATTAATGGGGACAAAGCGAATCCCTCTAAAATGCAGCTTCCTAGCACTAATGAAAAGAAACTGGGCAATACATTGTCAGTGGGCCATGCACTAGTCAGTGGGCAACACAACGCTGCCCACTGTGGGCACAGTGGACAATGCAATGCTGAGCCGTTGGCGTGCACTGCCAAGAAGTAGATTATCACTGTCTAGTGCCACATGTGGACATGTAGTATTCATTAGTATACAAACGGAAAACTACAGCATGCAGGTATATGACCGAATAGTCGATCAATGCCCCAATGATTTAGTCGATGTACCAAAAAAAACCTTAACAGATTTTGATTACTTTTTCATGAGGCTTTTTGTCAATTAAGTCCCAGAACTCTGTTTATATAAACTTCAATTAAGAACTCAATTAAGACCATTGAACCACTTAATTGAACCAGAGTTCAATTAAGAACTCTGGTTATATAAATAATCCCCAAAAATAGAGTTCATTCTTGCAGCTTGTGATTTCGATACAATTTTTTGAGCTACGTCTAAAAAGAAATGATAAAGATCTGGAGAGATCTGGAGGATCTGGAGAGATCTGGAAGATCTGGAGGATTTCTTTTTCACAGTTAAACAAGAGGGGAAAACACTAGCCTGAATATTAAAGGGTTAATAACTTGCTCGCAACCAACACTCTTATTAAGCAAGGATCTCTTCTTAGGTAGCATAAATTATAGATCTGTAACAATTGTGTACGGTGATTACGAGAGTAAACTTGCATTGGTGATGTCTACTGTGAAGATTGTGTTGACATCAGCTTTTATCACCAATCAGTTATTTCATCATTTCAGTATTCAACTTCTCTGACCGGTGAAAAATTCATCTTAATTCTTGCAAGCCATACATCAGAGCTGAGTCAATGACACCTGTAACACTATCACGAGCTGATAATAAAAGCTAGTTCCATACCTGTTGAAACTCATCAGTGATCTTGCGATGCTAAGTTTCCACTGTTATTTTGGACTGTAAAAGATGAAATTGAACAATTGACATCGGAGCATTTCGTCCAATCAACAGAGTTACGTCAAGTAAAAACTTAAACAGCCTAGAAAAAAAAAATCAATTCTTAATTAAAAGAATAATTTTTATAAATTAATTTTAATAATGAAATTTTTTTAATAGCTTCCAGTTAGAAAATCATTCCAATTAGAAAAGCCTCAGTCCTTGCACAGTCCATAAACAGTTAAGGCGTTCATCTAAAAATGTATTAGAGATAATACAGATCTTGATTTTGAAGATTCCTTTGTTGTAGCTGCTTACTTCGAACACAGTGTACGAGCTGACAATGAATTCTTCCAACATAACGATTGTAAGAAAATTTTTTTAAGTACAGTGTTAAGCGTCATTCACCCAACCACTTTCTGTCTTCCTCTTCTGCACCTAAATGTACTTGTTCTCTGCTAGTCCTCGTATTAGTATAAAACGCATAATTTTATACAACATTCGTGAATTGTAATGAGAACCTATGCTAAATTCTGGATAGCATTGCAAGCCAATAGGCTTTTAAATAGCTTTAAGATTTTATTAATATTGTACAATATTAGTGGTGCGAAATATAAAAATACTTATATTAAATGAACTTTTGGAGAATTTTGGCGTACCTTGTTTTCAATAAACCCTGTTAACTGCCTTCAGCAAAACTTCTAGCCTTCGAAGGTCACCTCGTGTGGTTTTCACTTTGGATGCATTTCTCGCGTGTGGTTGTTCCTCGGCAGTTATGAAACTAAAGCGTAAAATCTTTGGAAACCAAATAAGTCATTTTACCATTTAGTTTTTTTTTCGGTAAATGAGTGTTCTTTATTCATTATATTTTTATTGTTGAGTTTAACGATTATAGTTTTATTTTGGTTTAATTTAAGAGTCCCAAAAAAAAAAAATCTATTGAAAGCCAGTAGTTTCTTTTAAAACAGCGAAGTGATTCATGTACGAACCTGTAATATAAATCTGAATTGTGTGGCTTGCCTATATCTCATACAGTTATTGTTTTTAATGTGTTTGACAATTTCGCTGGTCCCCGAGATCTTTCTTTGTGGTGATATCCCTTCAGTTTAAAACATTGAAAAGGCAATTTGAATAGCTCAACCTGTCACCCCGTAGCTACTCCATGTAATGCAAGTAAAATCTTTGAGTATATTTTACCTCCCCATTTAAATTAAAGCATGAATTTGAATCTATTGGTTTTCAGTTTGGCACTATTTGTCACCCACAGTTTAAGGATATTCCAGTAGCGACCTTTATTTTCCAAACATGACACACTTTTCATACCGTGCGTATAGACCCTGGGTATATACGTCAGAGGTTTGCCATAAGTTCATCGTGATGTGGACATCGGAAACAATTGCCATTGCGCGTGCGCGAAGCGGGGGGTGTGAATCTTGTGTGGTTTTAGATCTGTGTCAAATATTTTTAATGGAGAATATAGCCTTTGTCGCTACTGTATATTCTCTTTATTGTGGTTGTCACCATAGACACGGAATTTAAATTCTTTCATGAGAGATCTCTAGCCGAGGGATCTCTACCTTTTGTGTAAGCTTTAAACCTTTTTAAGGCCTTCGACAGTGGAGTGCATAATCAAGTACATTTTTTTTTCTTTCTTTAAAAATGGTTTAAATCCTTCTATTATTCTTTGTCTTCGTTTTTGGTACAAGAATAATTTCTCTGTATGATAAAGTACCTCTTCCCTTTGTCCGTGTTCATCGTGCGTGAGGCAGGGATGGATTTTGTCATGTAGTAAATTTAAAATGTGTATTAATCGTGTTTTACTAGATGGAATTAGATCAAATTATTTTATTGGGCTTACAAATGTTTCTTATTTGATTTTTGCAGATGATTTTCTACTTCTCTGTAAAGTTAAGCAGGGTACTGGTTTCAAAGCCACTGCTTTAAAGCCACGGCTTTAACCTTGGCTAAGCTATAGCCTTAAAAGCTTCCCATCTATTTCAAAGATCAGTCTTTCTCTTAATGTTGATAAGTTCCAGTTTTTCGTATAGAATAGTATGACTTTATCACACACACCCCTTGCATGTCTTGGTTTCTTTATACCCTCTGTTCCTTCTCTTCGTGGCTAAGCATTACTGTTGCAATTCCAATTTATTATATTTAAACTGTTGCTAAAAGAAAATTAAATTCGGTTATTTTTAAATTGTTGCTAAAAGTGCGAAATATGATAGACGTGGTCTGAGTAGGTCATTTTTAGACCTTGATGGCTCACTGGAGGGATAGATATGTGTATTCAATGTGCAACTTAACACTAATTAATAGCTCTTGCATCCTATTTTAGGGGAAAAATTAATTTCTGTTGCAATTTTGACAGTTCATGTTAATTGCTTATTTTAATTAATTGCTGTTGGGCGTAGACACTGAAGCACCAAAGCCGGTATCTCCAAGCAAGGGCGGATCCAGGATTTTTTTTTCGGGGGGGTTTTACTAATTTTTGACTTTTTCGGGGGGGGGGGTTACTAATTTTTGACTCAGTTTTCGACTAATTTTACTGATTTTTACCTAGGTTTTACTAATTTTCGACTTATTTTTGACTCGGTCAAAAATTTCAGGGGGGGTTCAAACCGGGTAACCCCCCCCCCCCTGGATACGGCCTTGTCTCCTAGGTTTTTTCTTTACAAATTGTTTTTTTTTCTGTTACTAAAAAATACCTGTTACCAAACAGGTTTTTTCTTTGACCAAATGCTGGAGTTGAACATCATAGCATAATCTCAAAGCTTAAACCATTCTGAACCTCAACGTCAAAGTCCAAATATCTAAGAAATAATTTTTGAAAATACAGAGCCTCAGCAAATATGTGAGGCTTACCTATTTCCAGCGTGTAAGGAATTCGAACATGATTTCACAGTTAGCCCCCTTCCAGATCTGCTAGATACAGAAAATAACTGTGGGAATATAACACTCTATTTCAGAAAGAGCACTCTAACGGACATTCAGGACTTTAATCAGCAATTAATATAGGTGTATGGGAAAACAAAGTATTTGAATGACAAAGCCCCTCAAATAGGTTAAACCTAATTTTAAAAAGAGGATGGAATTTTCCGGGCTAAAAAGATAAATATTGAAGCTTTAAAATGAAGATTTACTTTTAGGTCAAAGTCAGTGAAGAGTCAAAATTCTGGCTCGACCAGTGGGAAGAAACTACAACCTGAACCATCTCGGCCAGTTGAGATTTCAGGTAGGCCAAATGAATCCTTGCAAAATCCAGAAAAAACGACCGACAAGAGGAAAAGATTAACAAGCTCTGATAATTTTTCACGGTCTTTCGACGAAAGTAAGGACATATGTCTATGGCCAAAAGTCTATGGAAGAAAAGAAAAGCCTAAACTAAGTAAAGCATTGTCATTCAACCTTGCCGAAAATAAAGGTGAGTTTCTATAATTTGTTCAAAGAGTGGGCCGTTCCAAGAGGGAACAAATATTCCTATAAATTAAACAGTTTTTAAAATATAATTGTCAATCTTCGTGGGGATAGGTCCAGTTCCACATAACATCAGTATATGGCAAGGAATTTCTGACGAACAGTTCAAATATGTTAGCAGCATTTTTTAATTGGGTCCCTTTAATTATATTTTATTTTACTAATTATTTTACTTTAATTATATTAATATTAGTACTAATTTGATAATTATATTATCCATTAGTTTATTGATATTTAATTTATTTATCAATTTAGTTTATTTAGCTGACATTTGATTTACTACTATTATATTATTATTTTTTATAATATTTATTATTTTATTTGATATATGTTATAGCACACTTCCCATGAGCCTTCAGATAAATATAGATAGGGGTAGAAGGGGGGGGGGGGTTAGAAATTCATACAACTTCATTTAGACTAAGCCAGAATAAGGGTGATGTGGGGTGATGGATATCTTATTATCGAAGAATAAAGTTTCTAAAATTAAAGTTTCCTTAACTAAACTGATTTGCTTCATGTATCATAATATCATGCCGTGATATTACATGCCGTGGATTGTAAGTGCGGATCAGCTATTATAAAGGAGGGGCAGTGGGTCATTTTTTAGGTTGTGTAGGGGAGTGGCAGGTGCCTAAAAGAGTGCATTTCATAGCCCAAATAGCCTAACTCTAATTGAAACCTCAGGTAAATATAGAACAATGATTGGAGAGTCGGGGTGTGGTAGAAGTTCATATCTAGTCCCTCTTGATTCCCAGGAACATTTTTGGTCTAAACCTTTATTGCTGGTATCGGAAGGGGTAAGGGTAATAGGGCCCCTCCTACTGCGGAAACATTTTTTTATGTAACATTAAATGTTACATTCACATGCCTACTGGTACAGAGATGGAAAAGGAAAGGTCGGGCGTCATAAGCCTCGCCATTTTTTTTTGGTGGGGGGGTTGGCAGGTGCTACAAGGAGCTTTTTTCAGCGATTTTAAATGGTAATGATTCTCTTTTCTTATTTATATGCAACTATTCATTGTTTTTAAAGAAATGTATACATTGTATATAAACATCGATGAACCATACTGTAGAGATCGGCATGGCTTCAGCCGCGTAGAAGATCAAAAGTATCCACAAATTTGTCTCCACAAGGCTTTCTACAAACAATAGTACCACTCTCTGTCCACCCAAATTTTTGTAGTAAATATATTATTAAGAATTTAATTCTTAATAATATATTTATATAGCTCATCAAAAATATTGACCAAATTTTTTTCAAACATTTTAATTACTGTCCCAAATTTTAATTCTTAAGCAAAAAAATAAAAAAAAGTTGGACGATACTTAAAAATTTACAATTATTTTCGTATATTCAATCAAACAGTTCGTGGTAACGAACTGTAAGTAAGAAGCGACCCGGCTCAATGGTAACTGAAACTCTAAAAAACGTAATTTTGATACCAATGGATACATCAAAAGAATCATATTTTAATTCCGATTTCAAATATACAAGTTTCATCAAGTTTAATCTTACCAATCAAAATTTACGCGCCTGAGAAAATTTGGCTGATTTTCTAAAAAAAGGGGGAAAGACCTCCTAAAATTTATAGAACCTTAATGAAAATCACACCATCATATTCAGCGTATCAGAGGACCCTACTGTAGATGTTTCAAGCTCCTATCTACAAAAATGTGGAATTTTCCATTTTTTGCCAGAAGAAAGATCACACGGATGCGTGTTTATTTATTTTTTTTTTCCCAGGGGTAATCGTATTGACCCAGTGGTCCTAGAATTTCGTTGGAGGGCTCATTGGAACGGAAATTAAAAGTTCGAGTGCTCTTTTTAAGTCACCAAAAAATGGAGGGCAACTAGGCCCCCTCCCACGCTCATTTTTTTCCCAAAGTCACCCGATCAAAATTTTGAGATAGCCATTTTGTTCAGCATGGTCGAAAATATTATAAAAATGTCTTTTAGGATGGCTTAATACCCCGAAGTCCCCGGGGGGAGGGCTGAAAGTTATGAACTTTACTCAATGTTAACATGTAGTATTGGTTATTGGGAAGTTTACAGACGTTTTCAGGGGGGATTTTTTCTGGTAGGTTGGGGGGGGGGGGGGTGAATCGGGGGTTGGATGGGAGGATCTTCCCATGAAGGAAGTTTTCATGGGGGAAGGGACATTGCTATGAAGGGGGCGCCGGATTTCCCAGCATTATTAAAGAAAAAGATCAGAAATTAAATTAAAAAAAAACAAGTTTTTCAACTGATTTCAACTGATTAACTGATTGTGATTAAGAGGTCATTTTTAATGAATTGGAAAAAAAATCGAACTTTAGCTTAAAGAGCATATATTAACTAGGGGGCGAACCCCCTAATATACGTGTTAAAAATTTATGAACATAGAAGTTAGTTACGTAAGGTAATTCGTAAGTTACGTATATTTATTACTAATAAAAACGTTCGTAAATAAAATTAAACAAGTTTCGAGAAAGCCATTTAACCAAATAAAAGTAAAATTAATATGCAAATTTTGTTTTAATTATTCATGTACGGTGAGCCAAAATCATAACCTGCATTAATTCAAAAACGTTCAAAAATTAAATTAAAAAAAAAAAGTTTTTTTAAACTGAAAGTAAGGAACGAAGTTAAAACTTAAAACGAACAGAAATTATTCCGTATATAAAGGGGGCTGTCCCGTCCTCAACGCCTCGCTCTTTACGCTTAAGTTTGACTTTGTCTCACAACTTTATTTTTTAAAACAATAAAAAAACTTTAGCGTAAAGAGCGAGGCGTTGAGGAGGGGACAGCACCCTTCATATACGGAATAATTTCTGTTCGTTTTAAGTTTTAAACGTCGTTCCTTACTTTCAGTTAAAAAAACTTGTTTTTTTATTTAATTTAACAGCAAGAAACTGTGTTTATAGGGCTGACAACCTGCATTGTATCTTCGTTAGGTCTGAGTGCGATTTGAAAGACGATTAGAAATTAAATAAAAGAATGAGTTTTTTTCAACAAAAAGTAAGGTAATTCGTAAGTTACGTATATTTATTACTAATAAAAACGTTCGTAAATAAAATTAAACAAGTTTCGAGAAAGCCATTTAACCAAATAAAAGTAAAATTAATATGCAAATTTTGTTTTAATTATTCATGTACGGTGAGCCAAAATCATAACCTGCATTAATTCAAAAACTTTCAAAAATTAAATTAAAAAAAAAAGTTTTTTTAACTGAAAGTAAGGAACGAAGTTAAAACTTAAAACGAACAGAAATTATTCCGTATATAAAGGGGGCTGTCCCGTCCTCAACGCCTCGCTCTTTACGCTAAAGTTTGACTTTGTCTCACAACTTTATTTTTTAAAACAATAAAAAAAACTTTAGCGTAAAGAGCGAGGCGTTGAGGAGGGGACAGCACCCTTCATATACGGAATAATTTCTGTTCGTTTTAAGTTTTAACGTCGTTCCTTACTTTCAGTTAAAAAAACTTGTTTTTTTATTTAATTTAACAGCAAGAAACTGTGTTTATAGGGCTGACAACCTGCATTGTATCTTCGTTAGGTCTGAGTGCGATTTGAAAGACGATTAGAAATTAAATAAAAGAATGAGTTTTTTTCAACAAAAGTAAGGAGTTACATTGAAACTTCAAAGAGACAGACAACATTCCTTATCTGAAAGGGCCTGCAGCCTCCTCAGCCATTCACTCTTTACGCCTTTACCTTTTAAGTCATCCAACTTCCTCATTGTTTACATGTAGTATTTTTTTAATGGGAAAAATACGATCATTTTTCAGGGGGGATTTCTGCGGCGGGAATTTTTCACTGGAAACATTTCCATTGGAAGGAAGTTTTCCGGGTGGACTTTTCCATGGAGGGGGAGAAGCATGTCATAGCATGATTTGAAAAACGGCCAGAAATTAAATGAAAAAATATGTATTTCATCTAAAATTATGGAACAACATTAAAACTTAAAACGAACAGCAATTATTCCGTGTATGACGGGGATTGCCTCCTCCTACATCCCTCTCTCTTTACGCAATAGTTTCACTTTTTCTGCAATTCCTCAACAACAACTCCTGAAACCTAATTTAATTTGAATGAGAAGTATTTTTAAAGAACTTAAAGACTTTAGCGTAAAACAAAGGATGGAAGAGGGGCGAGCCCCCTTATATACGAAACAGTTTCTGTTCGCTCTAACTTTTAATGTTGCTCATTACTTTCAGCTGAGAAAACCTGTTTTTTTTTTTAATTCAGACTTACTATCTTACGAAAATACTATCAAAGAAGTAATGAAACCCAAAACAAACAGAATTTGAAACAAATGGTCATATCAAACAGTTCGTGGTAACGAACTGTAAGTAAGGAGCGACCCGGCTCAATGGTAACCGAAACTCTAAAAAACGGAATTTTGATACCAATAGATACATCAAAAGAATCAGATTTTAATTCTGATTTCAAATATATAAGTTTCATCAAGTTTTGCCAGAAGAAAGATCACGGATGCGTGTTTATTTGGTTTTTTTTTTCCCAGGGGTAATCGTATCGACCCAGTGGTCCTAGAATATCGTGGGAGGGCTCATTGGAACGGAAATTAAAAGTTCTAGTGCCATTTTTAAGTGACCAAAAAATGGAGGGCAACTAGGCCCCCTCCAACGCTCATTTTTTTCCCAAAGTCACCCGATCAAAATTTTGAGATAGCCATTTTGTTCAGCATGGTCGAAAATATTATAACTATGTCTTTTAGGATGACTTAATCCCTCGAAGCCCCCAGGAGGAGGGCTGAAAGTTATGAACTTTACCCAAAACATATAGTATTGGTTATTGGGACCCGGCTCAATGGTAACCGAAACTCTAGAAAACGGTATTTTGATACAAATAGATACATCAAAAGAATCGAATTCTAATGCTGATTTCAAATATATAAGTTTCATCAAGTTTAATTCTACCCATCAAAAGTTACGCGCCTGAAAAAATTTGGCTGATTTTCGAAAAAAGGGGGAAAGACCCCCTAATAGTTATAGAATGTTAATGAAAATCACACCATCATATTCTACGTATCAGAGAACCCTACTGTAGAGGTTTCAAGCTCCTATCTACAAAAATGTGGAATTTTGCATTTTTTGCCAGAAGAAAGATCAAGGGTGCGTGTTTATTTTTTTTTTTTTTCCCCAGGGGTGATCGTATCGACCCAGTGGTCCTAGGATATCGTGGGAGGGCTCATTGGAATGGAAATTAAAAGTTCTAGTGCCCTTTTAAGTGACCAAAAAAAATGGAGGGCAACTAGGCCCCCTCCCACGCTCATTGTTTTCCCAAGGTCACCTGATCAAAATTTTGAGATAGCCATTTTGTTCAGCATGTTCGAAAATATATAAGTATGTCTTTTAGGATGACTTAATCCCCCGACGTTCCCGGGAGGAGGGCTGAAAGTTATGAACTTTACCCAACGTTAACATATAGTATTGGTTATTGGGAAGTATACAGTACAGACGTTTTCAGGGGAGATTTTTCCTGGTAGTGGGGGGTGGGGGTGGGTAGGGCAGGGACGTACGCAGAGGGGGGGGGGGGGCCTCCGGGCCCAGCCCCCCCCCCCCCGAAATCTCACGATTTTTTTCATTTTCCCATAATTTTCTGATTTTTCTCACAGAATAATGGGTTTGAAGGATTTGGACCCCCCCCCCCGAAACAAATTGCCCCCCCCCCAAAAAAAAAGTTCCTGCTTACGTGCCTGGGGTCTGGGGTTATGTAGGAGGATCTTTCCATGAAGGTAGTTTTCATGGGGGAAGGGGACATTGGTATGAAGGGGACGCCGGACTTCCCAGCATTATTTAAAAAAGATCAGAAATTAAATATAAAAAAAACAAGTTTTTCAACTGCAACAGCAGCAACATCAAAACTTTAAACGAACAGAAAATATTACATATATGATTGGGTTCACCCCCTAGTCAATACCTCACTCTTTAAGCCGGAGATTTTTTAGTACTTTCATAAGAGCTATTTATTCTAATTAACGGCCTTTGTGATTAAGCGGTCATTTTTAAAAAATTGGAACACAATTCGAACTTTCGCTTAAAGAGCAAGGTATTGACTAGGGGGCGAACCCCCTAATATACGTATTAAAAATATATAAATATAGAAGTTCTTTACGTAAGTTAATTCGTAAGTTACGTATATTTATTACTAATAAAAACGTTCGTAAATAAAATGAATTAAGTTTCGAGAAAGCCATTTAATCAAAATAAAAGTAAATTAATATGAACATTTTGTTTTAATTATTCATGTACTGTGAGCCAAGATCAAAACCTGCATTTATTCAAAAACGTTCAAAAATTAAATAAAAAAAACAAGTTTTTTTAACTGAAAGTAAGGAGCGACATTAAAACTTAAAACGAACAGAAATTATTCTGTACATGAAAGAGGCTGTCCCCTCCTCAACGCCTTGCTCTTTACGCTAAAGTTTGACTTTCTCACAACTCTATTTTTCTAAACAATAAAAGCTTTAGCGTCAAGAGCGAGGCGTTGAGGAGGGGACAGCCCCTTTCATATACAGAATAATTTCTGTTCGTTTTAAGTTTTAATGTCGCTCCTTACTTTCAGTTAAAAAAAACTTGTTTTTTATATTTAATCAAAAATAAAGATAACAGATACGGATATAGAAGAAAAAGTAAACTCTAAAACGAGTAAAAATAAAATGGATACCCAAGTCAAACTTGAAACAATCAGAAATTACTGCGAACACAAGTTTTATTATTCACCTTCCTCCCCTTCCCCCATAGCCATAAACCTTCTAAAGCCTAATGTGTTATTTACTAAATAATAACATACAAAAAAAAATTAATTTTTATGATTTTAACATCGACAAATAAAAAATAATGTTAATTAAAATCTACAGTTTTGAATTGTAGAGATTTCCAGGAATTTATATCATTATAATTTAAACATTCAGTTTATTTTCTTTAAGTAATTCCAGTCATATTGATTATTATAATCATTTTAATTTTTTTTTTTTGGGAGAATTAAAGCACACTATTCAAAATACATCTAGTGTTGAATAAAAGTAAAAAAAAAGACGTTTTTTCGGATAGGATGGTTCCTATCCGAACTGAAAGGAACTATCACTTTGGATGGTTTCGAAATATATAACAAAAGTTCCATAGAATAATTTTTTCAATAAAAATTAAAAAAAAATACATTTAACTTTTACGCCCATCTTTTGCGGATGTTTGTACCTAGTGCCTTACCTATTAAATGTTTATTGATGTATTCTTGCGTTTTTTATAAAAACTAACGAACATCACTTCCTTCTTATGAAAGCAATCAATTCAATAAGAATGATTCATGAATTAGGCATACAAAATCAATGTATATTAATAATAATTTGTGCTTTTATTTATATCTGTAGAACAGTTTAAAATAGTCTAACCAATATTTTGAATATAAGAACTTGCGTTGATTGCTTAAATTTTGCTATTTATTGAATCCTTCATAGAGAAAAAAAATACTCAAAATAAAAATAAGAATAATTTCAAAGTATCTTTGTCTAAAGGTACATAGTCAAAACCTTAAGGCACTTCTGAAGAATCTTCGTGGGACAAAGAGGGGGAAGGGCTCAGATGCAGAAAAGATTAGCACCAAAAATATTGTAGGCATAGTCTGAAAATCTTCCTTCAAATAAATTTTTCGAATTATAAATAATTGAATATACTAGAATATGTTGCACTGGAACTAAATGTACTACGAGAACATATCCCTGACCCCTTTGAATATATCCCTTTTGAATGGAAATCTGGAGATTTAAAATTTATCTTATGACGGTTTATATCGTGAAGAATTAAGAGGTAGACTATTTGTCAGGGTGGCTACTTTACTGGCCCTTGGAAAAAGAAAAAGAAAATATTAATCAAACAGTTCGTGGTAACGAACTGTAAGTAAGGAGCGACCCGGCTCAATGGTAACCAAAACTAGAAAACGGGTTTTTGATACCAATAGATATATCAAAAGAATCAGATTTCAATGCTGATTTCAAATATATAACTTTCATCAAGTTTAGTGCTACCCATCAAAAGTTACGTGCCTGAGAAAATTTGGCTGATTTTCGAAAAAAAGGGGGAAAGACCCCCTAAAAATTATAGAACCTTAATGAAAATCACACCATCATATTCAGCGTATCAGAGAACCCTACTGTAGAGGTTTCAGCTCCTATCTACAAAAATGTGGAATTTTACATTTTTTGCCAGAAGAAAGATCACGGATGCGTGTTTATTTGTTTGTTTTTTTTTTTCCCAGGGGTGATCGTATCGACCCAGTGGTCCTAGAATATCGTGGGAGGGCTCATTGGAACGGAAATTAAAAGTTCTAGTGCCCTTTTTAAGTGACCAAAAAAAATGGAGGGCAACTAGGCCCCCTCCCACGCTTATTTTTTTCCCAAAGTCACCCGATCAAAATTCTGAGATAGCTATTTTGTTCAGAATGGTCGAAAATATGATAAATATGTCTTTTAGGATGACTTAATCCCCCGAAGTTCCCAGAGGGAGGGCTAAAAGTTATGAACTTTACCCAATGTTAACATATAGTATTGGTTATTGGGAAGTATACAGAAGTTTTCAGGAGGTTTTTTTTCTGGTAGTGGGAGGGAAGGGTGGGTCGGTGGTTATGTTGGAGGATCTGTTCATGAAGGAAGTTTTCATGGGGGAAGGGAAATTGCCATGAAGGGGGCGCCGGACTTGCCAGCATTATTTATTGGTTATTGGGAAGTATACAACGATTTTCAGGAAGGATTTTTTCTAGAGGGGGGGGGGCTAGACGAGGGGGTTGATCCGGAGAATATTTCCGTGGAGGATGTTTCTTTTGGGTAAGGGAAATTTCTATGAAGGGGGCGCCGGATTTCCAAGCATTATTTAAAAAACGATCAGAAATTAAATAAAAAAAAAAAAAAACAAGTTTTTTCAACTGAAATGTAAGAAGGAATATTAGAACTTAAAACGAACAGAAATTAAAACGTATGTGAGGGGGTTCTCCCCCAAGTCAATACCTCGCTCTTTACGCTACAGTTTTTTTTTTAGTGCTTTCAAAAGAGCTATCTATTCTAATTAAACGGCCTTTGTGATTCAGGGGTTTGTGAATCAAATTTTTTTTTAACTTTTCACGTAAAGAGCGTGGTATTGACTAAGGGGAGAACCCCCTCATATACGTAATAACATATACGTAATAAAAAAAAACAATAAAAAAACAAGCGATACGGCTCAATAGTAATCGAAACTTTTAAAAACGGAATTTTGATGTCAATAAATGTATCAAAAGAATGTGTTTATAATGCTGATCCTAAATATATAAATTTTATTAAGTTTAGTATTACTCATCAAAGGCTACGAGCCTGAGAAAATTACTCGTTTTTTAAAGAGGGGGGAAACATCCCCTGCATTAACTAAAAAACGATCAGAAATTAAATAAAAAAAAAACAAGTTTTTTAAACTGAAAGTAAGGAGCGACATTAAAACTTAAAACGAACAGAAATTATTCCGTATATGAAAGGGGCTGTCCCCTCCTCAACGCCTCGCTCTTTACGCTAAAGTTTTTTATTGTTTTAAAAAATAAAGTTGTGAGACAGAGTCAAACTTTAGCGTAAAGAGCGAGGCGTTGAGGAGGGGACAGCCCCTTTCATATACGGAATAATTTCTGTTCGTTTTAAGTTTTAATGTCGCTCCTTACTTTCAGTTTAAAAAACTTGTTTTTTTTTATTTAATAGAAGGTAAGGGTGATGAATGGTCCTCAATCTCTACTGTGTGCGGAGAAACTGCCGCGGATCTGTTTCCCTTTATAGCCCTTTATGACAAATTGCAAAACATATATTTTTAAGTAATTCATCAAACTGTTATTTTTAAAATGTCAAAATATATATAATGATTAAGATTTTAAAGAATCATAAGGATTCTTGCTATACCGGAATTGTATGCATATGTAACTTTGTTTTCCCAGTGGTCCATTTGGACCACAATGTTCAAAGGGGTCCATGAAGCTGAAATTCCAGCCATCATTCTGAGTCTTCAAAAAAGGAAAAATAACTGTTGCTAGGCTTTCTCCAGGGCATTTTCAAAGGAAAGCATTAAGCGAGGCTGCCATTTTAAACTTTAGTTTTATCCACATTTTATGCTGAAAAACATTTTAAAGAATAAAGCAAGGAGTAGTTGTTAAACATAATTATTTTTAAGAATAATTTCTATAAGAATTATATATATAATATTCTTGGAACATTTTCCAAGAGGGATACCTTAGTACTTTTTCAAATATTTTCTAAAAGTCGACCTACCAATATCCAAGGTCGTATTCAGGGGATGGGTCAGGGGGTTTGCCCACCCCCCCCGGAAGTTTTTTCCTGCTCGTAAAAAAACGTAACAAAAATGCATACACAAACAAATTTTTTATGCGTTTTCTAAAGTTTTTTTTGTAACCCCTCTCAACCCCCCCCCCCCCCAAAAAAAAAAAAACGAAATTTTAATTTGTGAGAAACAATTAGCTAGCAACTGGTGAATATAAACCGCTAAGAAACAAAAAAACAATTAGCATCACTAAATTTATTTTACTTATTCAAACCTTTGATTTTATCATTTGACATCTTTTTAATATCTCAATGTATTAACGCTGAAATAGTGCTACTATGGATTTTCCTTGTTGAAAATCCTACTATGGAGTTTCCTACTATGGATTTTCCTCCATGACATACTCATGTTGGGTTAAAGCTAATATAGCAAATTAAATAAAAAAAAGTTGTTTCAACTGAAAGTAAGGAGCAGCATTAAAACTTAAAACAAATAGAAATTATTCCGTATATCAGGGGGAAGGGGTTGCCCCTCCTCGATACCTTCACGCTTCAGTTTTTTACTACTCACAAAAAACGTCTTATTGTAATTAAACGACCCTTGTGTTCCAAGAGTCGTTCATAAGGAATTGGGACAACAGTCAAACTTTAGCACAAGGGGGTATCCACAAGGGGGTATCCCACCTCATATATAGGAATAACTTCTGTTCTTTTCAAGTTCTATTGTTGCTCCTTACTTTTAGTGGAAAAAGTCAGTTTTCTTTTATCTAATTCCATATTGTTTTTCAAATAATGCCAGGAAATCCACCTCCCCCTCCATGGAACATTCCCCCCACGACGATCCTTCATGGAAAGTTCCTCTTGCGCAAAATCTCCCTCGCCCAGAAAAGTCCATAAAAAGACTTGTTTTTGATCGCTTTCTAATCATGCTGGAAATCCCCCCTTCGTGGGAAATTTTATTGGTAATCTCACCCCACGCCAATGGAGCATTTTTCGCCTAAAATTTTTCCATGAAGAAAGTCTCCCAGGGAAAATACCCCATGGAGAATATCTTCCACGAAAAATACCCCAATGGAAAAAAATTCTAACTCCTTTGAAAATTTCTCATGGACAATTTCACTCGAACATCTCCACATTTAAAATTGAGTCACCGAAGAGAAAGTAAGACAAACAAAAAGATTTGTATCTGGAAAATTCCCCCGTTTAAAATTTCCCCTTGAATTTTTATCCCCAAAAACTTCCCTTCCCACGGAAAATTCTCCCCGTAGAATCCCTCCCCGCAGAAAATTCCCCTTTTTCCAAAATATCTGTATACTTCCTAATAACAAATGCTATATATAAACAATTGGCAAATTTCAGAACTTGCAGCCCTTTCCCCAAGAGATGTGGGTGTCATATGGGTGCCCAGGGGCATGGTTTTTGACCTTTTAGCTACGCTGAACAAAAAGACTATCTCAAAATTTTGATGATTTTGTTAGAAAAGGAGCGTGTGGGGGGGGGGGGGCTCGTTAACCCCCAGCCTCTTTGATCACTTCAAAAGGACACTAGAAGTTTTAATTTTCGTTCGAATGACCCCTGTTTCGGGTTTTCTAGAACCACTGGTTTTATACGATCACTCCTGAAAAAAAAAAAAAAAAACAACAAATAAACACGCATCTGTGATCTTTCTTCTGGCCAAAAAAATTCAAGATTCCACATTTTTGCAGATGGATGCTTGAAACCTTTACAGTAAGGTTCTCTGATACGCTGAACCTATCAGTGCAATTTTCATTGAGGCTACTTGAATTTTTTGGGGTGTTTCCCCTCTTTTTGAAAAATCAGGCAAATCTTCTCAGGCTTGTACCGTTCGATGCGTTACATTAAATTTAAAGAATCTTATATATTTGGAATCAGCATAAAAAAACCATTTTTTTGGTACGAGTTATTGCCAAAATTCCGTTTTTAGAGTTCGGTTACTATTGGGCCGAGTCGCTCCTTACTTAAATTTCGTTGCTACTAACTGTTGTATAGTAAACGCATTCGATTTTATTCTAAGTAATAATAATAATTTAAAACCAATTTAAACCATGACATCTAAAGAGAGATTAATTGTATAGTGCCTAAAGTACCGACTACAATAGGGAGCTTATCTACTTGTTTTGCCCGAGGCACTTGCTGCTGCTCAGCACCAAGGTCATGAGGTCCTTAGGTATGAAGTCCTGAGGTAAGACTCTTGACTCTATGACTCCTGAGTTAGCCTCTATGAATTTTTTCTGAGCGTAAAATTTCTTAAGACGGCGAGACGTTATGTTTCCTTTTGATTTTTAATAAAATTAAATTTAAGATAATTGATAAATTAATATTTTGGTAAATTGATTCTAAATTGCTTAAAAACTAACACATTTAATGTTTTTCTAGCATTGTCATCAGTGAAACGACGTAGCGACTCGATGAGAAGACAATTAAGTGACGACCCACCAAGCTACGTTGTTGATGCAGAACCTTCCCGTGGAATTCTTAAACGAAACGTAGCTTCCGATCGAAAAAGCAAAGAGCTTTCAAATGTCATCAACTGTCCGATTTGTATAGACCAGTACAATCAACCGAAGATGTTACCTTGTCAACACACGTTCTGTTTAAGCTGCTTGATAAATTTTTGCTCAGTAGATGTTGACATTATCATATGTCCAGTCTGCCGAGAGAGATCAGTACTTCCTGAAGAGGGATTTTCTAAACTGCCAAATAATCTTGCCATTCAGTCTGTATTGGATGTTTTGACAAATGGGGAAACCATCTCAAAGGAGACGAAAAAGCAGGAGAAAAGTGTTTCCTTTCCAAGAACTTGCAAGAGATGCAACAAAAATAATCTTATTTCTAACGAAAGGGAAGACAATCAGGTAATGTTTTACCAAAGATATTTAGAGAGCTTACTGTCCTGTTCGTCCGTTTTAAACAATCATCTAAGGGTATATTTTTGATAGAGTTTTGCTAGCCAATCATATTTTTTCATATTTCTGGTGAAAAAGCAGCTCCAAATTTAAACAACCGGGTTAATTTATGGTTGAGCTTTATTAAAGCTGAGCCATAAATATAAACAAAGAAAAGTAGCTCCACCTTTTCAAAACCTGACTGGTACTTGCGTGAGAAATAATAAGCTGAAAGTTTTCTAGTTGCTGCATTGTTTCCAAGTAAAATCTCTTATTCTTTGTGGTTTTGCTATAAAATAGTTGAAATCCGTGACAAGTGGTAACAAGAATGGCATAATAAGCACAAAAAAAGGGTATGTTTATGCTTCTGACTGAGAACCCTTTTGCAACTGAAAAATTACTTCTGAAAAATTCACCAAAAATACAGACATTCCAGAGTTTTCTTTCCGCATCAATTTTGGCAAAGTGCACCCCTTATGACTGTATACTCCATACCTTTATAAAACAGGTCTCTACTCTAACTGTATTATCGCTGATGCTTTAGCTCTTTGACAACTTGGGCTATAAATCTGCAATCAGAGTTGAATGGTGTTTACAGTACATTTTTTGATTCAATAGAACTTTGAAAATTAATAAAACAATTTTGCCAATTATTCAAAAAACTATTCTTGCTATTGCAATCCAAACCTTTAAAAACGGTCAAAAAGTATACATGAATAAAATTCGCTTTTATTTTTTATTCTAAACACCTAAAATTGGTTAATTAATTTGTAAAATTAGCTTGTTTTTAACAATTAATCTTGTTGTCACAGTTGATTAATTAAAAAGAGTTTTGAAAATCAACTAAATAAATTTTTGAATTGTAAAAAAAATACTCTTGCTAACAAACCTTTAAAAACGAATTTCTTGTAACAAAATAACATCAAAACAATTTTATTTTATTTTTGATACCAAAATCTGAATTTAGTTAATTAATATTGTGTAATCAGCGTATTTGATTGTCATGAATCTTGTCGCCAACGCCATAACTTCGGGGAAATCTAGGCTCAAACACTGGAAAATTTTCTCCCAGTGAGAAACTACTTCGAGGTTCGATTAGAAACTGCTACTTTCAAAAGAAGTTCAACAACGATCGTATCTGACTGCTTCAAAAACGCATCCGCAGTCACCGCGAGGCATTCTCGCATGTCAACACATATGCATCTTAATACAGGGCTCCCACTGCATCATCAAAATTAATAATGGCTTTCATAGTTTGTCCTGCTTCCACAAAAATTTCGCCTTTCTGACTTCACAGCAATTTTTCATAGCAAATAACTGAATTAATCAGACATGGAGCTGAAAACTCCATCTTCTTCATCATCTTTTCCCTTTTATATAAGTAAGGCTTGGATGAAAATATAAGGCTTAAATGAAAATAAGTAAGGCTTATCTGAAAATATTTTTTTTTCTCTAGCCTTATTTCTTTTACCAAGTGAAATATTTAAACAAGTATACACCGTTATATATGTATAAACTTATTTGTGCGTGGTTTATTGGCTGAAAAAGTCTCACAAGTCCACAAGTCTCTTGTTATTGGCTGAGCTTTCCGAACTAGCTTGAAAAAGCTAAATAAAGTTCAACTTTTTTCCGACCGCAATACAGTCAACAAAGTTATGCAAGGAAACGGTTTGTTAACTATGGGGACAATACATTAACTTTTTTTGCGCCGTGGGATCCCCGCATAAGTCTCTTGACTCCATGACACCTAATGGTCCTAGTTCCAAGTGCAGAACTGTTATCTCAGCCGTACTGACAACCAGTACTCCGATGGCTTTTTCGTCTACTTTGGTGTGAAACAACGTTCTTGCCAATGACTTAGGTCCCAATAGTTCCACTCTCAGCAAAAAAAAAAAAAACAAGAAAAAAAAAAAAAAAAAAAAATCCTGTCTAGCCTTCTGTTAGAGTTTTTTCCTTTTTGGACAAATTTGGCTCGAAATTTTGTTTTATATTGTCTTTTGACAGCAATTCTGAGGATATTTAGTATTCTATAAGAAAATGGATATATCGTGGTTTTTGTGGCACTCGTCAAGGCCCTTAAAGTGTTGATTGAAAATATTAGCCTTTAAACAAAATTTACTGTTTTTTATTTTTTGATATATCTTAAAACACAAAATATTTCCCACTAATTAAAACTTCTCGTAATTCTATATAATTAGAGATTCATTGCTTTCCGTTCATTCATTGTCGATCTTTACAGGGAGACATCCCATGTCCGTGTTTTCAGAGAGATCTGCTAACCCTTTAATAGAGTGCTCATGATTGTAGAATGTTATGCAATAAAACTCATCTTTTCTATTATGTAAGACAATTTGCCACACATTTAGCTTCTTGGGGATTATATTATACAAAATAAACTTTAAAAAGAAACTGGAAGAAGAAAGGGACTCTAAGAAAGGTACAGTTAACGCTCTTGCCTGTCGACTCTTCTAAAGTAAACACTTTAATAACAAAACAGTAGGATCTTTTGATTCCCCGTTCAATATTCTTTCCAAATATAATGACTGATTTCGAGAAGATGCCCCCCTATCCCCCGCTAATGGTGGCAGATTTGTCCTAAATGATATATTTTTTCGTTGTTTTTCATTGCTTGAATTGGCGTATCTCCTCGTTAACGGGTGTTGCGAAATATCTCCCGGTCAATAACATCGTTTTTGCGAAAGAATCAGAGTAGTTAGATAAATATATTCTTTACAAATTAAACGTGTAGATGAAAATGGAACGAAGGATCAAAATTTGATCAATAGAAACTTTCTGTATAGTTGAATGTAAGAGCTAAAAAAGGACTGAAAATCTAAAATTAAGGTAGAACTTTTTTGTTAAAATTTGAATAGGTGCATACCTGTATATCTAAGAAATCTTCTAAGCCCTAAAAATAAGGACAAAATAGAGATTTTGGCTTGATAACACAATCCTAGTGCTTATATAGGCCCTGGATTTGTTCCTTCAGAACAAACCTGCTTTTTAAAGAGCGGATTCATTCTTCTGTGTTCCTGCAAGAAATTTTTAACCAGTAAAAAGAACGAACAGTTTTTGAGTCTAAAAGTTTTTTTTTAAGTAATGTGTTGATTTCTCTGTACTTAAGAGGTTAAGTTTGTGAAACAGCCTGTTTGCGTAAACACACGACAGTTAACGTGAGAAAAAATGTCGGCAAAACAAAAATTGGGTGACTTTTAATCTAGCCGCCTTCGGTAGACTCAAGCGCATATGGAAGTTAAAAATTACTGGACTCGGCTTAAGTTGTGCCTGCTCAACAGTAACTTACGTTGCTGTTGACAGCAACGTTATGTCAACTTAAAGTTGCTCTACAGCAACGTCATCCCAGTCCTCCTTTACGCAACCGAAACCTGGCGTTTGAACCCACAACAGGAGAAGAAAATCCTTGCATTCGAGAACAATTGTCTTCAAAGAATTATAAACATTCATTGGTCAGACAGAATCAC
>CM051263.1:6806146-6808646 GCA_027921565.1 Artemia sinica | reverse complement strand
TCCACCCCAATTTATTCAAAGCCTCCCTTTTACACCCACCCACGAAGTTCCCATTTCCTTTAAATCTTTCTTTATGACGTCCTCCCACCCCAGACGTGGACGACCTGCTTTCCGTTTAGCCCTAGATGGTTGGCCGAAAGAACAATCTTCAGCAATATGTCATCCTTCATCCGCACAACGTGCCCTAGCCACCTCAACCTTCTTTCATTTAGCCGTAGAGAGTGGGTATTGAACCACACACACACACATTATATATATTATATATATATATATATATATATATATAATATATATATAATATATATATATATATATATATATATATATATATATATATAAGTATATATTATATATATATATAACTTGAGGAGTGGCGCCCTCGAGGAAATTATAGCCTAGTAAACAACACAGCATTCGCACGGGATTCTGACTAATGGACAATTCTTCTGGGCTTGGTATGTTTTGACGGGTGTCTTCGGGTTGAAAAACCTCTTCCCAGCTAATTTATCTATTATGCGCTGCCTCCCCGTAGTAGCATAATATTTGTAGGCATGAATATATAATGAGTCGGAGCTAATAGGCTTGAGACTGTCTGTGCAGTATTTCGACTCTTGTTGATAGAAGAGCATCGCCAAGTGTTGAAAACCATGTTGTGACCAAGATGTGCCCAGGATTGCGCAAAGCCTCCATTCATGGAGGTCCCAGGGATTTCTTGCTGTCCGGTTCTAAGCTGGCTTAAGCACTTCGGTGTAGACTTGAGAAGATATGGGATCCCTGTCCTGCACTGGTATCCGGGATTATTGCTTTTCCTGAGGCGAAAATAATTTCAATGATTTAAAGAACATGAAAATCGGAACTTGGAATGTTACGACGTTAAAAAATGACTATCGTATCGACATTTTGACTTACGAATTCAGTCGATTCGAACTGGACTTATTAAGAGTTTCAGAAACTCATATCCCAGGGATCGGAAACGATGAAATTAGGTGATATAGAATTTGTGTACTCAGGCAGGAAGGATGGGGTACATAGACAGGGAGTAGGGCTCATGATGAATAAGGGAGCTGCTAAGTCTTGTTTAGGCTGGGAAGGTATTAATAATAGAATACTAATTGCTCTTTTTATGACTGAAAAGTTTGGGGTATCAGTTATAGTAGCATACGCCCCTGTAGAACCGACTGACGGAGATACTAGTGACTCAAATGAATTTTACTTACAGTTACAGGAGCAAATAGACAGGCTCCCAGGTAGAAATATGATGTTATTACTGGGAGGTTTTAACGCCCAGGTTGGTAGAAATAGGGATAGATGGTATTCTAGCCTAGGTAATTTAATGTAGGAAAAGAAAACAGTAATTGATACAGACTTTTGCAATTTTGTAGGTATAACAATCTAGTTATAACCAATACGGTGTTTGGTCATAAAATGGCTCAAAAGTTAACATGCTATTCACGTGATGGTAAGACAGCAAACCTTATTGATTATGTTATAGTAAACCGAAGACTGGCAGGATCAATACAAAGATCTAGGTTATATAGGAGTGCCGTTATTGATGTTAAAAGTAAAGATCACCATCTAGTAGTGTCAAGGGTTAATTTAAAGCTGAAATATCGGAAGGGTAACTACCTCCCGGGAAGTTATGATGTTGGTAGACTCCAGGATGAGACTTTGAGAGAAACTTTCCAGGAACAGGTGTATACTAAACTTGAGGGTTTAAAATTTGATAATAGGGAAGATGGTTGGAATAATATTAGAAAAATAATTTGTGAAGTTGCTGAAGGTGTATTAGGGAAGAAAGCTAGAACTGCAGCTAAGAATATTAGTGAACAAGCTGAGAAAAGACTTGTACAAGAATTATCTGAGTGATAGATCATATGAAAACAAAAGGAATATAAAGAAAGTGGAGAAAACCTTGAAATATGAGCTAAGGAGGTCATGGATAAAATTGCCAAGGATCTGGAAGATGCAGCTATACGGTATAATAGTAAAATATTGTACTCGCATGTGAACAAATTGAGAGGGAGTAGTCAATCCGGACTTGGCCCAGTTAAAAAGATGGGAATAAGGAAAAGAATAAGGAAAAAACTAAAGAGAGATGGGCCAAACATTTTGAGAATTTGCTTAACCGAGATAGAGTTGCAGGAAAAGCTATAGAGGAAAATGAAAAAGTTTGTGATACCTTGGATGTGAAGGAAGATTTGTTTTGTGAGGAGGAATTAGCAACAGTACTAAAAGGATTAAAAAATAATAAGGCTCCAGGTGCTGATAGGATGGTAAATGAGTTTCTTAAATATGGCGGTTCTGAGGTTAGAAATAAGTTACTGAAGATTATGAATATGATTTTTGAAAAAGGGGAAGTACCTAACGATTTTAGGAAACCTTAATTAAGCCACTTTATAACGAGAATAACACAGGGTTGTGTTCTATCCCCTTTGTATGGATGATTTTGATGGACTTTGTTTTAAGGAGCACAGGGAAGGCAACGGGAGACCACGGAATC
>CM051263.1:6738646-6801146 GCA_027921565.1 Artemia sinica | reverse complement strand
CTCGTTTACATTAAATTATCAAAATTTTCACCTAAAGTATTTCGAAAGTCTATCGCTAATAAAGCTCATATAAGCGCCAGTTGCCTATATTTACTGAGGAATGAATTATTTAAGTAAAGTACTAATGGAACTTTAGAGTAAAGAGGGACAGGTTTATGGGGCAGCAGTCCCCCTGTATATAAACTAGTTTTTTTTTCCATGTAAGTGTCAATGTTTCTATTTACTTTGGCTTCAAAACAAAAAACTTATTAAAATTTATCATTTTAAAATAAAAGTTATGTTAAGAGTCTGACCCTGTCTTACATCAATTTATATTATACTAAATTAATTAAAAGTGGTGTGCCACCCCTATAAAGCTCATAATGACAGCGTCACCTTCAAAAAAAACTTTCCAGGTACTTGTGTCGATGGGTGCTCCTCCCCCTATGTTTAACATTAGTTTACTGCACTCTGCTATCCCTCATAATAAATGTTTAACTCACCTCCTCCAAAAATACCATTAAAATATTGAAAGCAGATATTTTGGTGGGAAAGGGATCGAAAACAATATCAAACAGCAACAGCAACAGTTTAGGGAACAGTTTTACAAATTTAGGGTGGTTAATGGGCATTTTAAGGGCTTTTGTATTGGACTTTAAACATTGAACCCTTAAACTTATGTGAGAGTAAACTGGATAAAAATCCAGTGACTGGATGAGTAAAAACATAACCTACTGGTAAGGGCGGATCCAGGACTTTTTTTTGGGGGGGGGGAATAGGTTGATCCAATAAAATTGCGTAAGGAGCAAGTTAAATTAACGCAAACTTGCGTTAATTAAGTAAATTACACTACTTTAGACTACGTTAGGGGGGAGGGGGTCGCCCCCTGGATTCGCCACTGGCTTGTCGTAGCATCTTGGTAACAAACAGGAATTGGAAAGAGGTATATGTATGATGGAATAGCTCTAAGCTAGGCATTAATTTGTTTATCATAAAAGTTATTGAGCGCTTCAAATTATTAGTTGTTGACTTACTTATAAGAGAATCGTTTTTGAAAGACATATTATTCTGTTTTGCCATATTTATCCCTTCTAAATTTGTATGGTAGATACAAGATTAACAATTAGAATACCCGTGGAGGACAAACATGAAACAGTGTGTAATGAAAAAATCAAGACTTGTCTTTAAACAATTTATAAGCAGTTCTCAGCAACATTTTTTTCCAAATTATGGCCGGTCTATAATAATAATTTATAGTCTATATAATAATTTACCAAAGTATGTATAATAATTTTCCAAATTATGGCCAGTAACGATCGATGTCTCCCATCTCCTATGAAGAAAATATAGCTCTGCTAATTGGACCAATAGATTAGCTTTTCCTATTGAAATCATCCTGACTTTCTAGGTAATCCTTGGAAAAGTGACAAATGCAATCTTTCCAAATTGCAGATTTAATAAGCCCTTAATTTATTCAATACAGTGTGATATACTGTGTTTTTTAAGCTTAATATGGTCTTTATTTACTTATTTAACTTTAGAAATTTAGGCTGGTAATTAGAAATTTTGAAGCCATTTTGTATTTAGTTCCCTCAAACAATGATCCTTTTAGATCTATCGGTATAGTTCTTACTTACTTAGTCGTTTCTGGTAAAAATGTGAGGTTTGGTCTATATTTCTTAGAAATTAAACAGGGTCTTTCATCAAAATACGGCCTTTCTCTGTTAGCACAATGTAATCTTATTCTAATCATGTCTATTATCGTGGATGTAATAAGCTCTATATTCTGAAAATTACATTATCATGAGCATTATATTATATAGTTATGTTGTATCAGCTGATAGTAGATCAATTATAAAAAATTTAAATAAAAAAATAAAATAAAATAATAAAAAATTTAAAAAAGATTTAAATTTACTGCATGGGTGGGGGTTGACCCCCCCCCCGAAAAGTTTGTCTGACTCGTAAAAACGTAACAAAAACGGATATAAACAAATTTTGTATGCGTTTTTTTAGTTTTTTTGTGTTAACCCCCCCCCCGAAATTTTTTTGAGTCAAACCCCCCTCCGAAAAAATCCTGGGTACGGCCTTGGCTCCTTCTTAGGTCAATCCAAGCCTGAAAACCAGGATTTTCTATGATTTATCTTTTGGCTGTTATAATATATTAAAAGTCAATTTTCGTTCGGAAAAAGTTCCACCAGTGTTTCCAAATCGAACCGTGAATGCAATATGCGGAAACTAATTTCGTGAAATAGTTTCAACTAATTCAAAAAAAAAATTGTTTAAGCTCTAGCTCATGGACTGTTAACCATCTTTTCAATAGTTACGTTTAAAAATAAAGTTAAGATATTCAGCTATTACTGTATTTGTAACAAATTCTGTCCCCCTGAAAGTCCAGAAAAAACTCTGTTCGCGTAAAAAGCTTAAAAATTTATTTTTGGTCTTTTGTACATCAACAAAGATGTGAAACGCAGACTACCGTTTTTGTATGAGAAAAAATGTATTTAAGAGCTTTACACGATAAAATAAGTACACCCAAAGCATAAAGTTATTCCTCTCCCCCCAACTCTCTATGCTAACGCTCAACTTTTTATCATAACGGTTTGATTCAAAACTACCGCTATATATGAAAAAAGCTATTTCAAGAATAAGAAGGGAGCTTCACCTCCTCAACACAAAATTACGTGCTTAGTTCGAAGGATATTTTCCTCTAATGAAGGGAGGGTAGGAGGTTGTTTTTCCTTCTTTTCACCCTCTGACAGAAGTCTTCTTTGTATCTTACTTTTTTTTCAAATGTTTCTCATTTGAAGTTACCTTTGTTATACTTTAGTCAACCAAGAATACTCTGTATTGAGGCCTATATATACTTTTTTTTCTAATTAGCTCCACACAGCCAAAGTAGAAGAAAACATCAATGTATCATATGAAGTCCTTATGGAGAACTTAAAAAGGCAAAAGAAACAAATGCTTCAGGATACTTCTAGATTGATAGAGGAACAGAATTTGAAAATGAGCGGACTAATCAAGGAAATGGATGAGATCCTAGAATCTCTTGAATGTATTGACTCTTTACAGGTGAGTATCTCATTAAATGTAGCATAGATCCTGAGCATTATTGCAAGGCCATACCCAGGATTTTTTTTCGGAGGGGGTTTTACTCAAAGATTTTTTTTTTTGGGGGGGGGGGGGTTACACAAAAACTTTCAAAAAACGCATACAAAATTTGTTTATATCCATTTTTGTTACGTTTTTACCAGTCAGACAAACATTTCGGGGGAGGGGTTCTAACCCCCCTTTGGGTAAGACTTGACTTATGACTTATATCCCGCCCGGCCTTTGTGGCTGTATTGGGGCTTCTTCTCTTCTCACTAGTCGTTGAATATGACGACGGTATTAAGTTCTATCTGGTGTAAGACGCAGGAGTTAGGTGAGGTTCTGGCCGTTGAAGTTGTCGTACCATCTCTTGCGAGATCGGCCGCAAGGTCGTGTGCCATGTACCCGTCCTTCAAACGTAATTTTGGAAAGTTGATTTGATGAAATTCGTTGGATATGACCAAGCCAGTGGAGTTGCTGACTTCTAATTCGGCCCATGATAGTGTATGAGCAGTGGAGGAGCTTGCGGAGATCTTCATTGGATACTCGGTCGATGTAGGTGATCCCTGCTATGCGACGGAGACATTTTGTTTCAAATGCGGAGATTCGCCTTTCGTCATCAGCTTTAATTGACCGGGTTTCACTTGCATACATAGCAATGGGGATTATGAGAGAGTTAAAGAGCCGGACCTTCAATGATTTTGATAATAATTTACTTTTCCAAATTGATAATAGGCTCTTGAAGCTGCTGGTTGCTAGGCCCAGTCGACACCTAATCGATTTTGAGCAATCGTTGTTAGAGGTTAAAAGACTGCCGAGGTAGACAAAAGATTCTGCATTTTCAATTTGCTCTCCTTTTATGGTTAGCTGTATGGCTTTGGGTGCAGAGTCTCTGGATACCCGCATGACTCTCGTTTTTGTTGTGTTGACAACCATCCCAAGGGCTTCGGTTACTGACACTATCTCGTTTATGTCTGTTTGGAGGAGATGTTCATGACTGTTAATTTTCATGATGTCGTCTGCGTACGCTAATTAGTCAAGAAGCTTCCCTCCAATGGATGCACCGTCTGTGGTTTTAGCAAGTGATAAAGCTGCATTTAGAAACAGATTAAATAGATGAGGGGATAGGAAGCAACCCTGAAGATTACCTGCTGACGTCTGGAACTCTTCTGTCAATCCCTGAGGCATCTGAACCTGGCTACAGAAGTTCAAATACATATCTTTGATCAACGTTACCATGTTTTTGGGGACTCCATAATGCAGAAGTATGTGCCAAAGCCCGTTGCGCCATATTAAATCGAAGGCCTGTTTAAAGTCAATAAAAAGTAAGAGCAATTCTTTCGCAATTTCTATATTTTTCTCCATCAGTTGGCGGGTGGAAAATATATGATCTATAGTAGATCGATTTCTTCGGAAGCCGGCCTGATATTCCTCTAAAGTGAGGTCTGTCAGGGATTTAGTCGGTCAAGTAGGATTTTCGTGAGGATCTTTTTCGGTTTGCTTGTAATGCTAATTGGTCTGTAGTTATTATAGTCGCCTTTTTCACCCTTTTTGTAAAGGGGGACAATCATAGCTTTCGCCCAAGATCTGGGGAAGTGGCCTGTTTCCCAGGTGCCTACTGTTACTTTATGATAGATGTCTACCAGTTCCTCTGGGCCTGACTTTATTAGCTCTGACTGTATGCCATCTAGGCCAGGAGCTTTATTTGTTTTCGGGGATTGTATAGCTGCAACTACCTCTTCTCGGAATGGTGGTGGACTTGGATCTACTGGGTACTCGGTAGTTGAAAAGAAAGTAGGATAGATGGGTCAGGGGTTATGAAGCAGGGCCGTACCTTTGGGTACGACCTTGCATTAACGAATACATAGGAATATTGTGTGATCCCTAGTACCATTAGATATTATCTTATGTGCTGCTAGTTCTTAGAATTATATAGTTAGCAGCTGGGTGGGTAGTGGACGAGTGGTTAGCGCACTAGACCTGAAATCCTGAGGTCAGGTGTTTGTGTCACTCTGCTAGCTCAGACAGAGTTCACCCAACTCTAAATGGGTACCTGGAGAAATCTGGGGGAAAAGTTGGGAAGGATCGGATGATTTGCCCCCAACCACGCATTGCATTCACGGTCGAAGGCATAAGATGAGGAAATCTGTGCCTGTGCCGTGTAGACCATTGTTCAGCATGCGAAGTTTTTTTGGGGTGGTAGGGCCTGAAAAGAAAGGTTTAGGTTACCCTCTTAAAGTACCAGAGACATCAAAATAAAAACAATCTTGGCCCCCTGGGCTCCTCTTAGGTCTGTTCATACCGGAAAACCACGATTTTATGAGTTTTTTTGGTTGCTTCAAAGTTATGATGTCTTTAGGGCAATACTAGAGTTTTTTAGTGTTGCCCCGTTGAACCCTGACAATAAATAAGAAAAAATGATTAGTTACGTTTGTTGTCTATGAAGGCTCAAACATTAAAAACTTTTTAATTCTGGAAGACAACTACATCTTAAAAGGAAAGCTATTCCTTTTTAGAATCTTTGGTGTCATATCTTATAGCTTATTTTTGTTGATTTTTCACCTACGGTTTTAATTTTTAATTTGACACCCGCTGTTTCCAAAAACTATATGAATATTTACTGAAGTATTTCACTAGGAATTCAGCTTTCCTCATTTTTTCAGTTTATACTTGACCATGTAAGTCTCAATTTAACAACTCAAACAATCAGGGTAAATTTTCAATGTCCTTGGTACGTTAGTGCTGTGGTTCCCGACTGACTATTTTCTGCAAGCAATTTTATACGACTTTTTGTGGCTATTTGGTATCAATCTCATAAGTACTATGTGCAAGTACCATGGGGGGGTATATTTTTCTGAAATTTAGGGGGAAGAGGTGATTTTACTTTTTAGTTTTTTTTTTAGATGAAAATACCAGAAGCGATTACTTTTCGAATCATATGGGGGGGGGGGTGGTAAAAACTAGGGGAAATGCCCTCCTGCTCTTTCCCCAAACTGATGTGTTGCGCACGTCACTTTTACGTCTTCACTATGTTCTAAGGGCACTGTTTTCAACTTGCTATTTCTTTGGTGCAGTTTTTACCGCTGTTTTAAGTGGTGTATCTTCTAGGGTGGAGCCTTTTCAAGCTTCAATCTTTTTTGGTGCCTTTCTTCTTATATTCGTAAGAGTATTTGCAGTGCTTCTAATCCTAGTAGAAACTTAGTGCGGGTAACACGAATTAGGAATAAAAGACATGAATTAACTACCATTTATATCGAATACATATCTGCTTAAAACCCCGAATTTTACACTGGGTGGAGGAGGTATGTCTGTTCTTCTGTAGGTACAGTCGTCTAGTTGCTATTTTATGTGGGTGCAATTTTCTTTTGATATATTTTCTTGAGTGAATTTGCCATAGTTGTAATTCTCTTCGGAAACTCTTGGGGGCTACCCTTTGTGATAATAGAAGTATTTACAGTGTTGCCAATTTTATACCACTAAGCCGGAAGCTAGCTGCTAAAATATTCTTCTTCTTTATCGAAAGTTGAATACAAAGACTACTTTATTATCTTTTTGTATGGCTTAGTCACCTTGGATACTAATGGCGCTTAGAAGTCAGTTCCGCAATAGAGCGAAGAAAACTAAAAAAATTGCCGATAACTTAGATAGTTTTTCCGTTTGCTGAAGATATATTTTGAAAGTGTTACGTTGATAGTTTTTATGTTGCTATGAAATATTACCTTCGTTATTAATGTAGCCAAAGCCAAAGTTTTTGTTATCAAATTCATTTTTGACACTGAAAGTGATTACGTAGAATTTGTTCTTATAAAAAGGGAGCAACGATAGTGTGGAGTTTAGTGAGTTGAGAGAGATTAATATTTGGAAGAAGTATTTCGGTAACTAGATTGAGCTCACACTAAATAGAAATCAAGTTTCGCTTTACTTTGCTTTGCCACTGAATCAACATTTAAATACATACGTTTCTTTAGTACGTGTAAATTAACGGCATGAGAAAATTAGCTCTATTTTCGAAAAGGGATGGAACACCCCTAAAAATTCCTAGAATTTTGCGGAATTTTCAGGCACTTATTTAGAAAATATAAAATTTACAAATATTTTTTTTTGAGAAGAGAGATCATGGTTGCTTGTTCATTTTTTGCCTGTTTGATTGCCTGTTTTTTCCCAGGGGTGATTGTATCAAACCAACGGTCCAGGAAAATCTGGAAAAGGCCTTACGAACGGAAACTAAAAGTTCAAGTGCTGTCTTTTTTGTATTGTTTTAAATTATTTTATTAAGTGCCGGTTTTAAGTAGTAAAAAAGATTGTGCCGCACCAAACAGGCGTTTTCTGCCATTTTGCGGCACAAATCAATGATCTTGGCATAGAGGGTGCAAAAATGCAATGGAGTGATAACTCTGAGATAACCAATCGATTTAAAATTATCAAGGGGCTATAGATAGCTTGTCAATCTCAGGGATAATGATGCCGCGCGGTGGCACACTCGTCACGAAGGATGTATGAAGTCCATAAAAAAATAAACATGCCATTTAAACATTTATTATAATGCTTCATCAAACTAAATGATTATTTGAGGCTTGGTAAAAAGTGATTCACAATTGCAATTCAGATTTTATAAAGGGGAGCGTATGGGTCGATTTGTTGGTCGATGTGTCGGTGAGCTCCGTTTGGAAGGGGGTGGGGGTGGATAATCCATAATGCCCCTTGATTCACATGATTTTTTAGAATACGCTTACAATAATTGAGACAAACTTTTTCTGTTTACTATAAGAGATTCAAAAGGGTGGGGAGCTTTATGATAACCATCAGAAAACTTTGAGGAGGGGAGTCGAGAAACTTACCTTGAAAAATTTGAAAATTATTTAACCTGTAATTAATTTTTATTTTTAACCCTCCCCCCTCTTGCTTGTAAATATTTCGAGGTGTGTATTCTCGGAATATTTTACATGAATATTCAACTTGAATTTTAAATACAGGGTTTGAAAGAGGGAATAATAGCCTCCTTTACATTTAGGAGAGCCTTGGGTCAAATACCTCGTAGCAACAAACTGTAAGTAAAGAGTGATCTTTGTCAATAGAAACTCAAACTCTAAAAAACGAAGTTTTGATTACAATACATTCAATAATAGAATATATTATTCACTATGATTCTAAATATGCAAGGAGTGTTAATTTCCGTGTCATTCATTATTGATATTGGCAGAGGAAAGTTGGTATATTTTTAGCACTGTATATAAATATAATATTATATTATATATTATATACACTGATTTTTAGAAACAGAAATCAGAAAAGGGATGCAAGTAACATATAAGTTACTATTATGTTACTATTACTATTAGTAACATATTACTAATATACTACATATTGGTAGTCTCTGTTTGTTTTAAGTGTTAATCCAGCCCTTTATTTACTTATGAAAAAGCAATTTGCTTTTATTCCATCATTTAAGGTATAAGTAATTCAGATAAGTGCAATGGGACAATATCAGGTGATTAGGAGTCAAGTTATGAGAGTTCTTGCGGTAAAAGTTTAAATAATTGGTTGGTTATAGTGGCTGGTCTCAAGCATTTACTGGTTGTTTGCGAATGCAAAGAGAGAAGCAGAATTGTGCGTTATTACTTGAGAGATTAATTAAAAAACTTTTTCCACAAAATAAGTTTTTCAAAGAAAAGTAAAGAACTCCATTAAACAAAAAATGAGCAAAAATAAAATCAAATAATCTACCAAGCGTGAAACTACCACAAATCAGCATCGATTTGCACTTTACTGAAAAAAATATAAATGAATGTGAATTGTCAGTTTAATATACATATATACATTTTTTTCAGTAAAGTGCAAATTATGTTCTGGCCTTGGGAAGGCATAGGGGTTTTGAGCCCAACTTATATTAATTTCTGCTCGTTTTTAGTTTGACTCGGTTATATATTGTAATTTCTGTTCGTTTTAGGTTTCATTTATTTATCGATGCTGATTTGTGGTAGTTTCACGCTTGGTAGATTATTTGATTTTATTTTTGCTCATTTTTTGTTTAATGGAGTTCTTTACTTTTCTTTGAAAACTTATTTTGTGGAAAAAGTTTTTTTAATTAATTTTTGTTCGTTTTATATTGACATAGTCTTTTCAGAAAAAAAGAAAATAATACTTTTCGTTTTTTTAAGAATGTATAGTTTGGCCTGCTATTTGTATGCTGGAGAAAAATTTTCAGCAATTTTTAACAACATACACCCTCTTAAAAATCTGGACACAAATAGTAGTGTTTAATTTAGTTTCATACCTCCTTTAGTTGACCTGAAATGGAAAACTGGATACCATTCGCAAAAAAATCTGTTTACTTTCTTTGATAGCTTGGATGAACTTACGCTATTTTGATTTGGTTAAATTTTAAGAGCAGAAGCAGTCCCAAAAGTTTGAACACAATACCCTCAATCGTTCTTGGGATACTGCTGAGCTGCCTTATTGGGAATTAGCATTAACACAGTGCATTTTGATTTAATCTTAAGGCAACATTTAGTTTTCAACATAAAGTCAAATGGGAGTGTGGACGTGGGACGGGGTTTAGTTTCCCTCCTATCACTTTCGACTATTAAAAATAGCATCAGCCTTCCTATTTTCAATCGAATGAGCCCTTTTCGAAGTTCCTACGACAACTCCTTCGATACAAAGTGCCCTGGTCTAAACAACAACAACAATAAATAAATAATACCTATATACCCACATCGGTCTTTACTATAAAAAATGTCAGGCCTTCCAATCACTATCGACTATTAAAAAGGGCACTATGCCTTTCGATTTCCAATCGAATGAGCTCTTTTTGAGTTTCTACGACAACACTTCCTATAAACACCTTATATGCCCTCAGGGCATAAATTACAACCCTTACCCTAAGGCCTGTGAGAGTGGTTGTCATCCTCTAGGACCTAATTTCCAGAACTTTCAACTACGTTAAACAAAATGGCTATCTCGGAATTTTGATTGGATGTGTCTGGGAAAATGGTGGGTGAGAGAGGGGCGTTAGTCTTTCTCCAATCACTTTCGACTATTAAAAAGGGCACTAGACCTTTGAATTTCCAGTTGAATGAGCCCTTTTTCAAGTTTTTACGACAAAGATTTCAATAAAAAACCTATATGCCTCCAGGTCTTAACTTATAACCCTTGCCCTGAAGACTGTGGGTGGAGTCTCCTGCTCAAAGGTATAATTTCCTGAACTTTAACTGCGTGGAGCAAAATGGCTATCTCAAAATTTTGATTGGATGTGTTTGGGTAAACGGTGGGCGTAGAAAGGGTGCTATTTGCCTTCCAATTACTTTCGACTATTAAAAAAGGCACTAGCCATTTCAATTTCTAATCGAATGAGCCCTTTTGGAGTTTCTACGACAATACGCTCTATAAAAACTTTACATGTCCCCAGGGCATAACTTACAACCCTTGTCCTGAGGGCTGTGAGGGGGCTGTCATCTTCAAAGACCTAATTTACAGAACTTAAAACTACGTTGAATAAAATGGCTATCTCAAAATTTTGATTGGATGTGTTTTGGGAAAAGGTGGGCGTGAGAGGGGGGTTAGTTGCCCTCCAATCACTTTTGACTATTAAAAAGGGCACTAGCCCTTTGAATTTCCAATCGAATGAGACTTTTTTGAAGTGTCTATGACAACGCCTTCTATAAAAACCTAATATTAATGTAATAACTTACAAGCCTTGCCCTGAAGGCTGTGGGGGAGTGTCCTCCTCAAAACCATAATTTTATCTGGAAATCAACTACGCTGAACAGAAAAGCTATCTCAAAATTTTGATTGGATGTGTTTCAGAAAATGGTGGGCGTGGAAGGGTGTTAGTTGCCTTCCAATCACTTTCGAGTATTAAAAAGGGCACAAGCCACTCCAATTTCCAATTGAATGAGCCCTTTTCTAAGTTTCTACGACAACTTCTTCGATACGAAGTGCCTTGCTCTAACGGAAAAAAAATAATAAATGATACATTGTGCCGACATCGTTCTTATATGCCCTCAAGGCATAACTTTAAACCCTTGCCCCTACGGTTGGTGGGGAGTGTCCTCCTCAAAAACGTATTTTCTATCTGGAAATCAACTATGCTGAACAAAATGACTATCTCAAAATTTTTATGGGATGTGTTTGGGAGAATGATGGGCGTGGGAAGGGGGGGCTAGTTGCCCTCCAATCACTTTCGACTATAAAAAGGGCACTAGCCCTTTGAATTTCCAATCGAATGAGCCTTTTTAAGTTTCTACGACAACGCCTTCTATAAAACCTTATATGCCCCCAGGGCATAGCTTTAAAACCCTTGCCCCGAGGATTGTGAGGGAGTGTTCTCCTCAAAAACATATTTTCTACCTGGAAATCAACTACGCTGAACAAAACGACCATCTGAAAAATTTTGATTGGATATGTTTGGGTGAATAATGGGCGTGGGTGGGAGGGGGCTAGTTGCCTCCAATCACTTTCGACTATTAAAAAGGGTACTAGCCCTTTGAATTTCCAATCGAATAAGACTTTTTAAGTTTCTACGACAACGCCTTCTATAAAACCTTATATGCCCCCAGGGCATAGCTTAAAACCCTTGCCCCGAGGGTTGTGGGGAAGTGTCCTCCTCAAAAATATATTTTCTATCTGGAAATCAACCACGCTGAACATAATGGCTATCTCAAAATTTGATTGGATGTCATTGAGGGAATGATGGGCGTGAGGGGGGCTAGTTGCCCTCTAATCTCTTTCAACTATTAAAAAGGGCATTAGCCACTTCAATTTCCAATCGAATGAGCCCTTTTCGAAGTTTCTACGACAACTCCTTCGATACGAAGTGCTCGGTTATGGAGAAGAAAGAAGAAGAAAAAAGAAAAATAAATAATACATTGTGCCCACATCGTTCTTTACTTAGGCAGCGCTATCACGCTGCCTATGATAACTTATTTACCATGTTGTATTTCTTTAGCTTATTCTTGGAAAGGGCTTGCTGACATTCGTTAACCATGGGGAACCAGGATAAATTGGAACCACGTGATAAATTCTTTAATTTTATTTGTTTCATTCATTGTTTATGTTATTTAAACTGCGTAGACGCTCCAAATATAAAATTGAAATATTAGATTGAAATTTTTTACTAAAAAAAATAAGCTTCATAATAGAAAAAAAATTGTACACTTTGATAAAGCAATATTACGAGCAGGTTTCTATGAGAAGGGATAAGATCAAAATTAACTGTCAAACAATTTACAGCACTAAAACTAAATTATTGAATGAGTTGAGTGTGAACTGAATTAAGCTAGACTGAATTTAGAATGAATGCTCTAACGTGAGAGCAATTTAATAGATTCAGTTTCATATTTTTCAGTTTAATCTGTGATAAAGCCTCAGCATTATAAAACGCATGTTTCCAGGGTCGAATCTTAGAATCCTTTTCTACAGCCTAGTTCAGTCTTATATCTCATACTGTTGTTTTATTTTGGATGGCAACCTTTCTTTCCTTACTGAGACTACTTTCAAAACTTTATGATAAATCAAAGACTATTGTTCGGAAAATTAACTGTTCTTCATTTAAAACCCTTGCTTGATTTGAAATGTCTTTCAAGGCTACCTTCCTGCTGCCCTGTGTTCATATTACGTTTTTAAATTTTAGCTAATCGAATTATAATCTCCGCGCTTCCAAGAACTTCTTGGTTCCCCATACTCCGTCATTGTGGTTTGATTTCAACCCTCTGACACTCGGTAGTATAAACCTGGAACGCGTTCCCAGAGCCTACAAGAAGCTACCATTAGTTCGGTATGAACAAAAGAATGTAAATGAATTTCTAGCTAATAATTAAGTTTCTTTACGGTTTCCGCTGGAGCTGACCTCTCTGGATTGGGTTTGGATGTTCGTTTGAGAGTTATTTAAGTTTTATTTAGCGAATGTTTTGAAATCATGCGCTACTTCCCTGACAAGCTTGTGATTTTGCAGATTTTTGAGGTGAAAGATCGGATTTTTTCACATTTTTTTCTTCTTCCCTGTTCCTTCTTGGCCATTGAGGATTACGGTGGAGACTAATTTGAAGTTGACTTTGTTGTTGCAAATTTACTGTAGAAAAAACATACTCAGAACTTAAGAAGGAGAAAAATACTATCTCCCATTGAACAGGCAATGGCAAGGAAAATTTGTTGCTATTAATATTTGCTATTTTGTTATTTAATATTTGCTATTAATATTGATATTAAAATTTGTTGCTTAATATATATACATATAGTAAGCACTGATATTCAACACTCTCTGTTGGTAAAAATTTTCGAAGAAATTGCCACAACAATAAGACTACCATGAACATACAAACAACATTTTTTATATGGCCAGAATTAAATGTCAAACAATGTTTTACTATATAATAAAAATTGTAATGATACCGAGTCAAATTCTTCTATATGTGGTTATTATAAACAGATTAAAATAAAAGTAACGCATTGCAGTGAAGCATTTAATTTCCTTTTATCAAAAGCAAAGGATTGATTTCTTTTTTGCTTGAGTAGTTTATAGTCTTGCTTTGCTTTGATGAATCTCTTTCAACAACAGAATATTGAGCTAACATCATGAAAAAAACAATAATGTTTCTATTTTCATCGAAGTCGGGAATCTCATCAGCTTTTATGATATTTTTTCCCTGCTCCTTCGGGAGAGGTGGGTGAACTGGTTTATCGCTTCATTTACATCTTCTTTTTATGCAGTCCGTAGCTTGTTTAAAGGAAAATAATCGATAGACTTGGAACGATTCAGCTTTTATTTCAGTAAACAGAGTAGTTCGATTCAACAGCAAAAGGAAATGAAATCCTGGTACTGTAAGGTTTTCCAAGGAAATGTTTCTTGGAAAATGTAAAACAGTCCATGACAAATAAAATGATGGTAATGAGACAAGCGGAAACATTTCCATTGAATTAGCGGGAACAAACATTCTTAGATATCTTTGAAATTTTGACGCTTCAACTAGCTGTAAATAAAGATCTGAATTTCAAACGCTGTTGAAGAAATAACATGAATTGTTGCAAGAAGCTAAAAACTTATTTTATTGTTGTATACTATATATGCCCAATAATGAACACCAATCCCGTTCTTAGTGAAACCAAAGCTATTCCTTAAACAAAGACCTGAATTTCAAACGCTGTTGAAGAAATAACATTAATTGCTGGAAAGAAGCTTAAGACTTATTTGGCTGTTATTTGGGTTGCAGCGGTAGCTAGCAACCTAGTAAGAGACTATCACGTCCCACAGTAAAATATAAAATGGTACATAACCCCTAAAAATACGGTCAGATCAAAACACACCGTACACTATTAGAAACGCCTTGTCCGAATAGAAAACTTACACATCCTTGGCTTGAATAACGAGGAAAATCCATTGGCTTAAAAAACAAGAAAAGTGGCAGCAAGCCACTTTTTTTTGACGGCATCTTTTTTTTTCGACGGCATTTTTTTTCGACGGCATCTCATTTTTTTCGTTTTTTCTTTCTCCACAGCTAGTTGGGCATTGGAAGATCATAGAGAGCTGTTTAAGGGTTCATTTTAAAGAAAATTGCTACATCTAGTGCCTTTTGTAGTTAGCCAAAAAAAGTTTTGGAAATAAAATCCATTTAAAAACTACATTTTTATATAACAATTGAGTAGTAAATGCTATTAACATCCTCTTGCATGCCACGTAGTAGCATAAGCCCCGTAGTAGCATAATATTTGTAGAAATGGATATATAATGAGTCGGAGGTATTAGGCTTGAGACTGTCTGTGCAGGATTTCGACTCTTGTTGATAGAAGAGCATCGCCAAGTGCTGAAAACCATGTTGTGACCAAGATGGGCCCAGGATTGCACAAAGCCTCCATTCATGGAGGTCCCTGGGACTTCTTGCTGTCCGGTTCTAAGCCGGCTTAAGCACTTCGGTGTAGACTTGAGAAGATATGTGATCCCCGTCCTGCACTGGTATCCGGGATCATTGCTTTTCCTGAGGCGAAAATAATTTCAATGATTTAAAGAACATGAAAATTGGAACTTGGAATGTTACGACATTAAAAAATGACTATCGTATCGACATTTTGACTGACGAATTCAAACGATTCGAACTGGATTATAGGAATTTCAGAAACTCATATCCCAGGGGTAGGAAGCATGAAATTAGGTGATATAGAATTTGTTTACTCAGGCAGGAAGGATGGGGTACATAGACAGGGAGTAGGGCTCATGATGAATAAGGAAGCTGCTAAGTCTTGTTTAGGCTGGGAAAGTATTAATAATAGAATACTTATTGCTCATTTTATGACTAGAAAGTTCAGGGTATCAGTTATAGTAGTATACGCCCCAGTAGAACCGACTGACGGAGATACTAGTGACTCAGATGAATTTTACTTACAGTTACAGGAGCAAATAGAAAGGGTCCCAGGTAGAAATATGATGTTATTACTGGGAGATTTTAACGCCCAGGTTGGTAGAAATAGGGATAGATGGTATCTCAGCCTAGGTAAATTTGGTGTAGGAAAAGAAAACAGTAATGGATACAGACTTTTGCAATTTTGTAGGTATAACAATCTAGTTATAACCAATACGGTGTTTGATCATAAATGGCTCATAAGTTAACATGGTATTCACGTGATGGTAAGACAGCAACCCTTATTGATTATGTTATAGTAAACCGAAGACTGGCAGGATCAATACAAGATACTAGGGTATATAGGAGTGCTGTTATTGATGTTAAAAGTAAAGATCACCATCTAGTAGTGTCAAGGGTTAATTTAAAGCTGAAATATCGGAAGGGTAACTACCTCCCGGGAAGTTACGATGTTGGTAGACTCCAGGATGAGAATTTGAGAGAAACTTTCCAGGAACAGTTGAATTACTAAACTTGAGAGTTTAAAATTTGATAATGTGGAAGATGGTTGGAATAATTTTAGAAAAATAATTTGTGAAGTTGCTGAAGGTGTATTAGGGAAGAAAGCTAGAACTGAAGCTAAGAATATTAGTGAAAAAGCTTTATGTTTAATAGAAAGGAGAAAGAACTTGTACAAGAATTATCTAAGTGATAGATCGTATGAAAACAAAAGAAATGTAAAGAAAGTGGAGAGAGCATTAAAATATGAACTAAGGAGGTGTGAAGTGGAGGCCATGGATAAAATTGCCGAGGATCTGGAAGATGCAGCTAGACGGCATAATAGTAAAATATTGTACTGGCACGTTAACAAATTGAGAGGGAGTAGTCAATCCGGACTTGGCCCAGTTAAAGATAGGAATGGGGTCGCAATTAGCGATAAGGAAAAAACTAAAGAGAGATGGGCCGAACATTTTGAGAATTTGCTTAACCGAGATAGAGTTGCAGGAAAAAATACAGAGGAAAATGAAAAAGTTTGTGATACCTTGGATGTGAAGGAAGATTTGTTTTGTGAGGAGGAATTAGCAACAGCACTAAAAGGATTAAAGAATAATAAGGCTCCAGGTGCTGATAGGGTGGTAAATGAGTTTCTTAAATATGGTGGCTCTGAGGTTAGAAATAAGTTACTGAAGATTATGAATATGATTTTTGAAAAAGGGGAAGTACCTAACGATTTTAGGAAAACCTTAATTAAGCCACTTTATAAGAAAGGTGATAAAACTGAGTTTGGTAATTATCGAGGCATTAGTCTGGTCTCTGTAGGTAGTAAATTACTTAGTAATATGATACTTTTTAGACTGAGAGATGCCGTAGACAAAGTTTTAAGAGAAGAGCAGTGCGGTTTTAGAAAAGGTAGAGGATGTGTCGACCAAATTTTCACTCTTAGGCTAATACTTGAGAAGTGCCTGAGTTCTCAAACACCTTTGGTCCTCAGTTTTATAGATTATGAGCAAACGTTCGATTCTGTTGATAGAAGAGCTTTAGTAAAGGTTTTATCCTTGTATGGTATACCAGACAAATACATTAAAGTGATTAGTGCTATGTATGAGAATAACACTGCTGCGGTTAAGGTAGGAAATGAGGTTAGAAGCTGGTTTTGTATTAAATCAGGAGTTAAGCAGGGTTGTGTTCTATCTCCTTTGTATGGATGATTTTGATGGACTTTGTTTTAAGGAGCACAGGAAAGGCAATGAGAGACCACGGAATCAAATGGGTAGGAAAAAGTCTCCTGGACTTGGATTATGCTGATGATTTAAGCATCCTAGATGAAAGTGTGAGCAAAATGAATGAAGTTTTGGAGGTTTTGCGAGTTCAGGGTGCTAGAATTGGTTTGAAAATTAATGTTAGGAAGACTAAGTCACTAAGGCTAGGAATAAGTGAAGATAAAAAGGTGACGTTGGGTAATGAAAAGATTGATCAGGTGGGCAGCTTCACTTACCTTGGTAGTATTATTAGTAAAGAGGGTGGGAGCAGTGAAGATGTTAAATATAGAATAGCCAAGGCTCAGGGTGTTTTTTCACAGTTAAAAAAAGTCTTGAAGAATAGAAAGATAAGTCTGCAAACCAAGATTAGAATATTAGAAGCTACAGGGATTGCTTAAGGATTGTTCTGGGTACCCGGCTGACTGACCGTATTTCAAACAATAGGCTATACGAAAAATGTGGTTCAATACCGCTCTCTAGGGCTATAATGAAAGAAAGGTTGAGGTGGCTAGGGCACGTTGTGCGGATGAAGGATGACAGATTGCCGAAGATTGTTCTTTTCGGCCACCCATCTAGGGCTAAACGGAAAGCAGGTCGTCCCCGTCTGGGGTGGGAGGACGTCATAAAGAAAGATTTAAAGGAAATGGGAACTTCGTGGGCGGGTGTAAAAAGGGAGGCTTTGAATAGATTGTGGTTGAGGAGGAGCGTGCGTAGCTGTGTTGGCCTCAGGCGGCTTGGTGCTGCGGTGAGTTGTTAGTAGTAGTAGTAGTTGCATGCCAAGATCAAAATGGAAGTTCATTTTTAATTACATGAAGGATCACTATAGTTCTTTAATAGTTGCTGCATATAGTTCTTATAGTTCTATAGTTGCATATAGGATCGATATAGTTCATTATAAATGGTTTTATAATAAAGTTTATAGTATGAAGAAACAAAAACGAGCAAAAATGGGGTTTATAAAGACCAAATGAAAATACTGACAAAGCACAACAAAGCAAATATTTCAAGGGGACAAACATCTCTCTTCTTCAGCGCGAAACGAAAAAATATAATCAATGAAAGTGCTGACGAAAAACCAACAAAATAAAACGCGGAAAGTCAATGTGAATGTGAACATGCACATTGACTTTGTTATGTTTTGTCAGTATTTTCATTTGGCCCTTAAAAACCCCATTTTTGCTCGTTTTTTGTTTCTTTAGGTTATGTCAGGCCAATGTGGTTTAAGAAATTATCTTAATTTATAGTAGAGGAAGAACCCTAAATTATTATGCACTATATAGGTCCAAGAATGGATATCAATCTGGTTCTTAGTGAAACAGGAGCTATTTCTTCGAAAATGAAAACACAACCATGAAAAATAAAATGCTCCAGATGAGACGGGAAATCTTGATCGAACCGACAGAAAGAACAAAATTAGCCATTTTTTAAATTTTGACTTTAGAGCTGTAGGCTATCTAAAAAAAGATATGAATTTTAAAAGTTATTAAAGAAATAAGAATAATTGTTCGAAAGTAATTAAGAAAATCAATTTTTTTGAGAAATTGCTTGAAAATTCTTAAACGGTCAATGACAAATGAAATGATGATAATGAGACAGGCGGGAAAAACTTCAATGAACTAACAGCAAAAACAAACTATACTGTTTGAAAACTATATACTGTTGAAAACTATATACTGTTGAAAACTATACTGTTGAAAACTATATACTGTTGAAAACTATATTGTTTGAAAACTATATACTGTTGCAAACTATACTATTGAAATATTTGCGCTGAAATTATATTAAAACAAAGTTCTAAACTTTTTATTCCGTTGTAGAAATAAAAATAATTGTTGGAAAGCGAAAAAACTGTTTGATTATTATATACCATACATGTCCATTGAAGGACATGAGGCTGGTTGATAGCGAAACGGAAGTTATTTCTTAGAAAATGTAAAACACTTCATGACAAATAACATCATGGAATTCAGACAGAAAGGAACATATTCATTGAACTAACATGAAAAGGTGGTAGGTACTATTTCCTGGGGGGGGGGGTCAAACACCAAAAAGGGGCTAGGAGAAACCTAAGCAACATATTTTTTCTTGATGGTCGAGTATGAAAAAGTTTACTGCTTCAATATGAATTAATGACCCTGATACTCGTTGAAATTTGTGACTTAAATCTTCCCAGGATCATCACTTGGGGAGATTAACGGGGTGAGGGCATTTACCCCCTAGATTCTTCCCCCTCCTAAATGTTGAAAAATTCCTTTGGGGGTGAGGTACTTTCATTGAAAACATCTTTTATTTTATTTTATCTCCCCCTAAGTTTCCATGGAATGTAACCACTGAGGCTGCCTAGTGTCGAGTTCAACCCTTATTTTGCAAATAAGTATAATTGAAATTTTCTCATATATATATATATATATATATATATATATATATATATAATATATATATATATATAATATATATATATATATATTATATATATATATATATATATATATATATATAGATATATATATATATAGATATATATATATATATATATATATATATATATATATATATATATATATATATATATATAATATATATATATATATATAGATATATATATATATATATATGTATATATATATATATATATATATATATATATATATATATATATATATGTATATATATATATATATATATATATATATATATATATATATATATATATATATATATATATATATATATATATATATATATATATATATATATATATATATATTTAATTAAATTAATTATTTTAATTACCATATAGATCATATACAGGAAAGCCTCTTCGGCTTTTTCTTAACTTTTTGAATGATGGAGGTATTATATTGTCTTGTGTATGAAGATGCAGTTTTTGTCGATATTACATTTTATTTTCCTATTATGTTCTTATAATATTTACAAAAGGCACTAGATATATTTATTTGCTTTGAAATGATCCCTTAAACATCTGTCTATGGTGTTTTAGCATCCCACTAGCAGCCACTGAAAGGAATAATCCAGGAGGGTAAAAAAGTAGACACATCACTACTTCCCTGTGAAAAAGTGATAATGCTTGATACTCAAGATGGGGGATTGTAATTTTCTATATGGATATTTGGCCATGGAAATTTCAGTTGCGCAGTTTTAATTTCAATTCGTACCCACTTTTGGGGGTTTTGTGCTGTTCTTTGAAGCTACCATGAATTTGTTTTCGCAATTAAATTTTTCCCATTAAGATTGATCCAAATATGCAGCTACTATCTTTAATCAGCTTCAAATGACCGTTTTTACATACTTCAAACTTTTTTCAAAACATGTTTCGAATTTTTGGTTACTATGGCATAAGGCTCGTTCTTTACTAGGTTGCCGCAATCTGGTTGATAGTGAAACAGGATATTTTTCTTGGAAAACATTAAAGGCTCTATGATTAATGAAATAACAGTAATAAGACAAGCAGGAACATCTTCATTGAACTAAGAGTAAAAACAAACTAAACCATCTTCAAAATTTTAAGACTATGGAACCAGATTTAAAATGTGAATTTTAAATGTCGTTGAAGAAATAAGATTAATTAGAAAGAAGGCAAAAAATTATTTATTTGTTATATATCATATGATTCCAACAACGGATTTCATTCTGGCTGATATAGATAGATTTATTTTCCATATATCAGTAAAATAATTACATAACAATCTACAAATCCCTACAAAGGCTCCATGGCCCGTAGGAGGGGGATTATGAAAAGATCAAATAAACATTTAACATTTAAACGCTTAACATTTAAACAATATAAACATAACATTAACATTTAAACATATAAACATAAGCACTTGAACTCTTAACATGTAAAGCATTTGCTTCATAAAATGGAGAAAAAAACAACAACAACAACAAAAAACAAGGAGAGTTCACTAAATAAGAAGAAAAAATTAAATGAAAAAACTATTGGCAGCAGGCAAAAGTAAAGAAAACTAATCACATGAAAACAAAATTTTTTTTTACTAGTCTTTTGAAGGTGCCAAACGAGTGGCATTCTCGAGCCGAATCGGGAAGTGTGTTCCATGTCAAATGACACGCAACAAGAGGATAGTGAAACAGAAGGTACTTCTGGAACACTTTAAAACTCCATGACTAATAAAATAATGCTAACGAGACTTCAATGAACTAAGAGGAAAAACAAACTAAACAATCGTTGAAATTTTGAGACTAGAACCAAATTTAATCCAAAATCCTATTTTGAAACGCTATTAAAGATATTAGATTCGTTAGAAAGATGGGAAAAATCTATTTAGTTGATATATGTCATACTTGTCCAATAATGAATATCAATCTGGTAGATAGCGAATGAGGAGGGCGAAGGAGGCATTTCTTGGAAACTTTAAAAAACTCCGTGAGAAATACAATAATGCTAATTAGAAATGTGAGAACATCTTCATTTAATTAACACGAAAAAAATTGAAATTTTCACGCTAAAACGGAAAGCAACCGAAAAATTATTTAAATGTTATACATAATATATTTCCATTAATAGATATCAATCTCGTTGATAGTAAAACAGAAGTGGTTTTCTGGAAAATATTGAATATTCTATGACAAATAAAATGATGATAATGAAACAAGAGGAAAAATCTTCACCAAAACAAAAGAAAATCCGAATTTAACCATTTTTGAAATATTGAAACTAAGATTGTTAATTTAGACTAATAACAAAGGTTTGTTAGTAATTTCTTAGACCACACTACTTTTTCCGTTACGAAAAATTAAGAGGGATAAAAAGGTTTAATTTAAATTTTCTCTCTTAATTTTCTGTAGTAAAAGTTTGAATTTTAAATGCTTAGAAGAAAATAATTAATTGCTGGGAAATAACCAGCAAATTATTTGATTGTTACATATCATATAGGCTAACAATGACCATAGATCTGATTGATAGTAAAAAAAAGAATTCCATAGAAAATGTACAACACTTGACGATAAATAATATCAAGCAGTTCATGGTAACGAACTGTAAGTAAGGAGCGACCCGCCTCAATAATAACCGAAACTCCAAAAAACAAAATTTTGATACAATTAGATACATCAAAAGAATCGAATTTTTATGTTGATTTCAATTATGTAAGTTTCATCAAGTTTAGTCTTACCCATCAAAAGTTACGAGCCTGAAAAAATTTGGATTATTTTCGAAAAAAGGGGAAAATACCCCCTAAAAGTAATAGAATCTTAATGAAAATCAAACCATCAGATTCAGCGTATCAGAAGACCTTACTGCAGAGGTTTCAATCTCCTATCTGCAAAAATGTGCAATTTTGTGTTTTTTGGCAGAAAAAAGATCACGGATGCGTGTTTATTTGTTTTTTTTTTCAGGGGTGATCATATCGATCCAGTGGTCCTAAAATATCGCGAGAAGGCTTATTTGAACGGAAATTAAAAGTTCAAGTGCCCTTCTTAAGTGGCCAAAAAAATTTGAGGGCAACTAGGCCTCCTTTCACTTTCATTTTTTCCCAAAATCACCCGACCAAAATTTTGAGATAGCCATTTTGTTCAGCATAGTCGAAAATCTAATAAATATTTCTTTGAGGATGACTTAATCCCCCACATTCCTCGGGGGAAGGGCTGCAAGTTATAAACTTTGCCCATTATGCATTATGCCCATTTATATATAGCATTGGTTATTGGGCTAAAGTTTTTTTAGTACTTTCAAAAGAATTGTCTATTCTAATTAAACGGCCTTTGTGATTCATGGGTCATTCTTAAAGAATTGGAACAAAATTTGAACTTTAGCGTAAGAGCGAGGTATTGACTTGGGAGCGAACACCCTCATATACGTAATAATTTCTGTTCGTTTTAAGTTTTAATGCTGCTCCTTACTTTCAGTTGAAAAACTTGTTTTTTTTTTTTTATTCATGACGTTAAGAAAGCAGATGGAAACATATTCATTGAACTTACAGGAAAGGCAATCTAAACCATCCTTACTATTTTGTCATTAGAGTTAGATTTATACAAATACCTACTTTTTGAAAAAAGAAAGATTAGTTATTGGAAAACAGCCATAAAATTATTTTGTTTTTACCTATTGTATATATATTCAATAACGGTGTCACTCTGGTTGGTAATGAAACTGGGGGTATTATTCAGCGTAGTCTATTTCTTAAAAAATGAAGTTTATCTAGAGCTTGGGGATATTAATATTAATGGGGATATTATGGGGATATTAATATTACTTGGGGATATTATGATATTAATAAAAACTCGAAGAGCTCTGACAGTAAAGGGCTCTTCAAACAATTTGTATTTGTAATAGAGAAGGTGAAGGAGAGGCATCTAGCGTGATAAGTAGCCTGGTAGTACTGGACTGCAGTTGCTTCGACAACACGAGAAAAACTAAAAACACAAAAATGGCAAAAGAAATAACATTTTAATTATTGAGGAGAGAGAGGTGGAGATAACCACGATTTGTAAATCTTGGTCCCACCCGTCAGCATATATTAAGAACTCACCTAAAACTCTCTTTCCCGACATAATCGGTTTGTTATAACCAAAAGAAGGATTAGAAAACATAACTCTCTTTTATTGACCGGAGTTTCAGACCAAAACTTATTATTTGCTTATGATCAACTCAAACTTGGACGTGAGCTTGAACTCACATGAACTTCAACTTTACCTAACTATATAAAATTAAAGTCGCCTCTCTTTCAGGACAGTGGGGACGCCAGCCAGTTAGGGGAAGCGTTTATCAATAACAGTCTAAAAGTCAATTTGACAGTATCTAGAAAGTAAAATCTAGTGAAAGAAGATTAACTTATTATGATAACTCATAGAAAAAATTAATGCTATAAGCCAATGTGTTTTCTTGGTCATTATTAAACTTAAAAATTAGTACATTCAAAGCGCGTTTGAAAGCTGTTTATATATAGGAGAAACAGGAAATTTATCTGATATTTAGGGCCACGGGCCAAACAATCATGAATAAACAATCCTCATCGAAGGTGAAAAGAATGCAAGTCGATCAATCTTTTGAATTCTGTGGCTGTTTTTGAAATTTTGGAGACAGAAATAGATTTGACAAAAGAAATTTTTTTACAAAAGTCTTTGAAATTTTAAATTAAAACTAGATTGTTTTAGAAAATCTGAATTTTTAACTTTTATTGAAGAAATAAAACCAATTGTTCAATATCAGGTAACAAACTATTTGATGGTTAGTTTTGATATGCCTTTATGTACCTTTTGTACCTTGATGTGCCGTTTTACTTACAAACGAAATTAAAGGTATATCTGCGAATAGTTTCAATTGAGTATGAGGATATCAAAATTCAACCAAGCTTGATTCGATGTAATCTATTTATGGAAATAATAAACAACTCTTTTTACTGATGAACTTGCACCTTTAATTGTTAAGGGAAAAAAGAACAGTCGTGGAAGCAGCCCGAGACTGAGGGGAATAAACTGTCTTCACTAGACTAGGTAAAAATAGAATAATAGGAATTATGACTTTTTTAAAATAAAATGAGGAGATACTCTCATCAAAAGTTCGGAGAAAGCGAGCTTTATGGTTTTGATAGTTAATAACCAAAATAAATTAAAGGTTTTCTGTAAATAAAATTTTAGAGAACGATCTTAAACGAGTAAGAAGAAATCACAAAAGATAATCTGGGAATTAGGCATAATCCAAGAATATATCCTTAAATTTTGATAACGTAATTAGTGACATATCTTCAGTTTCGAGCATGCCCATAGGGACTACTGCTTTCTTTCAATGGTTCAACGGCGCAAGAAGAAGATTTAACAGCGCATCCCTGTATTGGCGACTAGGTGCATCATTTTTGTTTCTAGGCAAGAGTCCTGGGTGTTTCAATATAATTATTGTTTCTAGGCAAAAGTTCTGGGTGTTTCAATATAATTACTTGGAATTTGGTCGGGATAATACACAAGTTCAAATAATAGGGAATTCTAAATGGAGTCCATTGCACCTCTGCAGCGTGGTCAGCTGGCAAGATTCCCGTGAAAACCCTGTTTCTAGGTGAATTTCCCAGATGTTTTCCCCCTATACATGTCTAGACGGCTTTCCTGGAATCCAGGTGATTTTATTTCCCCCCATTGTTTTTCTATTAAAAACCTCAGACGGCCATTTTATAGGTAAATCTTGTCTAAATATGTTTCCAGGTGGTAGAAGCCATGTTATTTTTCTCAAGTAGGAGTCTAGACGACTTTCTTGGAAACACAGGTGTTTTTATTTCCCCTATTTTTCCTATTTAAAACCTCAGACGGGCATTCTATAGGAAAATCTTGTCTAAACATGTTTCTGGGTGGTAGAAGCCATTTTTATTTATCGAGAGTCAGTTTGTTTCTGGAAGTGGGGCAGTCAACATCAAAATGGATGCTTGTACATTATTGAATATTGAAAGTGTTGATGAAATGGGACCTAGAGTGCCTAAAGTAGCCGTAAAAATTTCAAGGGGTTCCCGAATAACCTTAGAATAGGACAAGATGTATGCTAGATAAGTTATAACATTAAGCAAATTCAATTATGCTTTGCGGCTAAATTGAATACAGTGCATATACAGAGACTGCAAGACAGATTAAATGTGTTGGTGAAATATATTGAAGAGAACTATTTATAGAAAACGCTTCGTCTGTATTTGGCAGAGAGAGTGTTAAAATGGATAGATTTGAGAATCAGAAAATCTTACACAATCTAGTAAAATTGGAAAAAAAGGGTTAATTTTAGATGATGACTCTGGATTTTTATCTTCAAAGAAATCTTCTCGAGAAATGTTTAACGATATAATGGGAACTGATTGCCCATCTTTGGACTAATGCATGAAACTTTGTCGTCGTTGTCCCCAAGCTTTTACTTAATTTATAGATATATTAATTAAGACAAAACAAAATGATATTGTGGTTTTGCTCTTAACCACTACTTAGTCGGCCATTAAGGATGAAATCATGTCTAAACTTTTTTTGTGACGCCCCTAGGAGACATTTTTATTGATCCTGAGTCAGTTTCTTTTTGGAAGTGGGACAGTTAACATCAAAAAGGCTTTACACATGATCATTATGCTTGTATACTTTGAGCAGCTGGTCATCCTGTGAGAATTTTACTTTTGCTCATGACTATTATGAAAAGTGTAAATTATGCAATCTGCGTAAATTGCATAGAAGATATACAGTGCAAATTAAGAACTATAATTTATATTTTGAAGTGATTTGTGACTCTCGTAATAGAGGATTATTATTTTCCATTTGTCACTATGATAAATGTGATCAATGGAAAAATACTTAAGCTGGCATGATTGCGGAACACCCTAAACCTGAGTTCAGTTTATTTTTAAGACACTGGTATTGTCTTGGCTTTAACTTGTTTTGGGAAGAAAAACCTAGTATACGCTTCAATTACTGGGTTAATAAAATAGTCTGGTTTTACGACATCACTGTGAAGATACCGGCTACTTTCATTATAAACCTACAGACTTTTATTTGGCTGTTATAGAAAGTGATTCTTCATATGAGAATTTTGTATGTGACATTGCTTCAAATAAGCAAATTGAAGCACGTGTATTATATAATATGAATCAGAGTAGTATTACTGGTTTTACAAAGAGATTTAATAAAAATGAAGTTACTCTATGTTGTAGAAAATGTGACCCTGACTTTGCATGTCAAGATGAATACAGGCTGAATCCTGATGAGTTGTTACCACTTGTCGTTTCTGATAATTACCTATAAGTAGAAGAAGAAATCTAAAAGGACACAGTGTTTTGTATATATACACATTTTATTAATAAGCAAATTTAAATAAATTTTTAAAGCATTTCACCTTTAGGGCACAGAAATTTATATTAAAGAGACAGGAAAGAGTGTTTTCAACTAGAAATTCCTTCAATCGAGGATTGTCGCCATAAATCTTGAGGAATTCCATGTAAGTATGCCCGTGACTTCGAAAATTAAAATATAATAGGGCATGAAAGCCACAGCTATTCGTTAATAGATCTTATACCCGCTTCCGATTTTGAATAATAGATTTTCCACTCTGCTCAAATAAACTTTTAATATGAGGTGTGTAAAATGTATACGGTAGGAAAAGTGGATCAAATATTCTATATTGCTTCTTTTTGAAAGATACATAACCAATGCCACGTCTTTAACCTTGATGAACTGACAATGACAAAGGTATTGTGGTCTTTACCGTTGATGGACCGCTATTAACAATAATAAGGGTATTGTCAACACATTGATTATTCTCCAGGAAATCTGAATGGTATGCAAAAGGATTTATATTTCGACATTTGAGGGTCCATATTGAATATACTGAGTATTTGGTTGTTGTTCATGGCGCCAAGTCTAATAAAACGCTGCCATCAGGGGTAATTTCCCAATAGGTTTCAAATTGATTTGGCGAAATTAATGCAATACTTCCCTCCAATGGCTAGGCAAAAGTACACTCTAAACTTACATTACCCGTTCGGACAATACTCATATCTTGAGAACCGGACAAATCTAATACAATAATGCCATGAGTTTTCGCAATTATTTCTTCACTTATACCATTTTCGAAAGGTAAGAATCCTGATCCAGGGATTGCATTGTCAATTAATATAGGGTGCTGAAGGGCTTATCAAAGGATATATTGTAGAGAGAAATTCTATTTACTTTACAAGCAAGCGATGAAAGTCCAAACAGTTCAAATTTATGCAGGGAATCTGTCCATGATCCAACAGCGCTAGCAATTTTTACAAAAGCCAATGCTAATTTTGAAGGAATTTCGCCATTGATAAATGATGAATTGGCATAGGTACGCGTACCTTTAGCCATATGGCGTTGATTAGTGATTGTATAAGGCATGAGCAATTTCATATTATTTCCAGCAGCTCTTAACTTTCAATTGCCAAAGCAACAGAACGCATGACTTTTTGTTTTCGTATATGGAGTATTGCCGACGTGAGAGAGATTGTTGCATCGGGTGCAGCGTCCAGTACTTTTCGTATAATATAATTGGAAGGTGCAAGTTTTAGTTTTATATAAATCTTTGCATTGGGAGGCAGCCATTGAGGTATATTAAATATCTCATGATATAGTTTCCCAACTAAATGTAAATCTATAGTTGTCGCATCTCTAAGAATATTAGTGACGTCAGTATCTGTTTTATATTCATAACCCAGTGCTTATCCCCTTAATATATTATAAGACATTGGAGTCATTAACATGAATTGTATATAAACATGAATTGTATATGAATAAATTTGAAAATGGACATTTTCAAAGAGCGGTTTTTGCGGATAAAATTGTTCATAGTATTCATGTTTTACGCTGACATATACATTTCCTGAATTGAAAAGATTTATAGATTAGGTGACTGTAGGGTGAGTATTTTTATGTGGTGGATATGCCATTTTCAAGTAAAAGAAAACCTTTTTGGATCTTTTTATTTGCTTCTTCTCTGGTGCTTTACGCTTCCGGGCTGAGTTGAGACTGATGAGTGATGAGATCTTTCGCACCCTTTTTAAACCTTTTCCGCGTTGTTTCAATCACTCACCAATGGAACAGGCACTCGACCTGAGATTTTGTGAAACACTATCTTGAATATCCTTCCCAGAGCCCCAATCATTTACTGTAGAGGATGCAAAATCCACTGCAGTCGGTGCAATATATTTTATACCCAGGGGTAGTGCAGAGCGAAACAACTAAGCAAACCAATCGCCAAGACCACAACTGAACATTGCCGAAAGATCCCTGTAATAATCCATTCCATGGCCCAACTGTCGTGGTCAAGGAATAGCAACATAACAATCAATATCAGGACATATAAGCTGAGTTCTATTAGCCATTTCACTGGATTGGTCGGGAATGACATGTAGTTGCAGCCTAACTTTTTGTTATTGCTAGAGGATCACCCAATTTACTTCCTAATGTTAAATGACAGAGCTTCAAATACGAAGTGTTGACTGGAATGTTTTGAAGGTGCCATATATTGTAGTGGTGAATGTAGTCATTAGAGATTTTTATTTCAAGAACACGTAGGAGGGGACATTGGTATTAGCAACTCTTGATCTCTCGATATAGGATGCGTAAAGAAATGACCAACTGTCTGAGCAGAAGGCAGGTGGATACTCTGCGAAAATGACACGATTCATTTCACTAGCAATTCCTGCACTTTCACCTTTGATTATACTATGTTTAAAACCAAGAAATTCTCTTATATTATCGTTGAGAATAATCTTATCATTGTCAATGAGTGAACTAATGTAGGTTTACCCCTCTTCCTTTGAATAGTTGAATTGAAAGGCACCATTTTTACGATATGAATTTTTTGTTGATAGCACGAAACCATTTGTTCATAGTCCCAAGCTCCTTATATGATAATATGACAAAGGGATATTCATATGAACTGATCTTTTCAATTACATGTTGATCGTTAACAATCGGCGAATCATGTGGTATAGTTTTTATATCATATGTACGATCCTTTCTTAGGATTAATTTAAAAAACTTTTTCCACAAAATAAGTTTTTCAAAGAAAAGTAAAGAACTCCATTAAACAAAAATGAGCAAAAATCAAATCAAATAATCTACCAAGCGTGAAACTATCACAACTCAGCATCGAGAAATAAATGAAACCCAAAACGAACAGAAATTACAATAAATAACCGAGTCATGCTCAAAAGGAGCAGAAATTAACTTAAGTTGGGAGCAGAACCCCTATGCCTTCTCAAGGCCAGAAAAAAATTTGCACTTTACAAGTCCAGAAGCGTAAAGCATCAGAGAAGAAGAAAATAAAAAGATACAAAAAGGATTCTTTTCCTAGAAAATGGCTTATCTACTACATAAAAATACTCACCCTTCAGTCACCTCATCTCTAAATCTTTTCAATGCAGGAAATGTAGATGTCTGTGTAAAACATGGATACTATGAACAATTTTATCCGCACAGCCGCTCTCTGAAAATGTCCATTTTCAAATTTATTCCAATGAAGACTACTTCATAGATTTGACTTCGACATTTATTGATTTATATGTCATTGTTAAAATATCTAACAATGAAAAACCTAATGCAGCCGAGGGGTTATCCTACAAAAATTGTGTACTACACAATTGATTTCGATAAAAAAAAGTTTCTACATAAATAGAAAATTGGTGAGCACGAGCAATAATCTTTGAAATTATGCAAGTTATATACAATCCATATTGATGACTCCAATGTCTTATAAGCTGTTGAGGAGACAAGCACTGGGTTATGAATATAAAACAGGTACCGACTTCACTAATATTCTTAGGGATGCGACAACTAAAGATTTACATTTAGTTGGGAAACTAAATCATGAGATATTTAATATACCTCAATGGCTGCCGCCCAATGTAAAGATTGATGTAAAACTACAACTTGCACCACCCAATTATATTATGAGAAAAGTACTGGGCGCTGCATCCGATGTAACAGTCTCTTTCACGTCGGCAATACTCCATGTACGAAACAACAAGTCATGAGTTCTGTTGCTTTGGCAATTGACAAATTAAGAGCTACTGGAAATAATATCAAATTAAGTATGAAGCTCGTGCTGCAAACAATCACGAATCAACGCAATATTGCTACAGGTACGCGCACCTATACCGTTTCATCATTTATCAATGGCTAAATTTCTTCATATTGGCATTGGCTTCTGTAAAAATTGCTAGCGCTGTTGGATCATGGACAGATTCCTCGCATAAATTTGAACTGCTTGGACTTTCATTGCTTATGTGAAAAGCAAATGGAATTCCTCTCTACAATTTATCCTTTGATAAATCCTACAGTACCCTATAAAAATTGACAAAGTAATCCCTAGATCAGGATTCTTAACCTTTCGAAAATGGTATAAGTGAAGAAATAATTGCGAAAACTCATGGCATTATTGTATTAGATTTGTCCGGTACTCAAGATATGAGTATTGTCGGAACGGGTAATGTAAGTTTAGAGTGTACTTTTGCCTAGCCATTGGAGGGAAGTATTGCATTAATCTCGCCAAATCAATTTGAAACCTATTGGGGAATTACCCCTGAAGGCAGCGTTTTATTAGACTTGGCACCATGAACAACAACCAAATACTCAGTATATTCAATATGGACCCCTACATGTCGAAATATAAAACTTATTGCATACCTTCAGATTTCCTGGAGCATATTCAACATGTTGACAATGCCCTTGTCATTGTCAGTCCATCAATGTTAAAGACGTGGCATTGGTTTTGTATCTTTCAAACAAGAAGTAATATAGAATTGTTTGATCCGCTTGGCCTAGAGTATACATTCTACACACCTCACATTAAAAGATTTCTTGAGCAGAGTGGAAAATCTATTATTCAAATTCTGAAGCGGGTACAAGATCTATCAACGAAAAGCTGTGGTTTTCATGACCTATTAATTTTTTTCCGAAGTTGTGGGCATACTTACATGGAATTCCTCAAGATTAATGGCGACAATCCTCGATTGAATGATTTTCTAGTTGAAAATACTCTTTCCTGTCTCTATAATATTAATTTCAGTGCCCTGAAAGTGAAATGCTTTAAAAATGTATGTAAATTTGTTTTTTGATTTTATATATACAAAACACTATGTCCTTTTAGATATCTTCTTCTACGTATGGTAATCATCAGAAAAAATAAATGGTAACAGCTCGTCAGGATTCAACCTGTATTCATCTTGACATGCAAAGTTAGGGTCACATTTTCTACAATATAGAGTGACTTCGTTTTTATTAAACCTCTTTTTAAAGTCAATAATACTACTCTGATTCATATTACAAAATTTAGTGTTTCAATTTGCTTATTTGAAGCAATGTAACATACAAAATATGAAGAATCTCTTTCTGTAAGAGTCAAATAAAAGTCTGTAGGTTTATATTCAAAGTAGCCAGAATCTTCACAGCGATTTCATAAAAACCAGAATTTTTTATTATTCCAGTAATTGAAGCGTAGACCAGGTTCTTCTTCCTAAAACAAGCTAAAGCCACGACAATACCAGTCTCTTGAAAATAAACTGAACTCAGTTTTAGGGTTTTTTGCAATCATGCCAGGGTAAGTATTTTCCAATTGATCGCATTTATCATAGTGACAATCGGAGCATAAAAATCCTCTATTATGAGAGTCACAAATCTCTTCAAATAATGAATTACAGTCTTTAATTTGCACTGCATATTCTCTATGCAATTTACACGGATTGCATAGTTTACACTTTTCATTAAAGTCATCAGCAAAAGTACAATGCTAAAAGGATGACAAGCTGCTCGAAGTAAACAAGCATAATGGGCATGAGTAAAGCATTTTTCGATGTTGACTGTCTCACTTCCAAAAAGAAACTGACTCAAGATCAATAAAAATGTCTCCTAGGGGTGTCACAAAACATGTTTAGACATTATTTCGTACAAAATGTTCGTCTAAGTAGTGGTTAAGATCAAAACCACATTATCATTTTGTTCTGTCTCCATTGATATATCTATAAATTGAGTAAAAGCTTGTGGACCCCTACGACAATGTTTCATGCAATAGTCCAAAGATGGGAAAGTAGATCCCGCTATATCATTAAGCATATCTCGAGAAGCTTTCTTTGAAGAGAGAGTTCCAGAAAGTCATCATCTAAGATTAACCATTATTTCCAATTTTACTAGATTACGTATGATTTTATGATTCTCAAATCTATTAATAATAACACTCTCACTACCAAATACAGACTAATCATTTTCTATAAATTATTCTGTTCAATATATTTCGCCAGCGCATTTAGTCTGTCTTGTAGTCTCTGTATATGCACTATATTTACCCTAGCCGCAAAGCATAATTGTTCTTCCAACTTGAATTTGCTCAATGTTCAATAATATATACAGCATACATCTTGTCCAATTTTAGGGTTAGTTGGGAACCCATTGTAATATCCACTGCTATTTTAGGCACTCTAGGTCCCATTTCATCAGCACTTTCAATATTCAATATTGTATAAGCATCCATTTTGATGTTGACTGGCCCACCTCCTGAAATAAACTGATACTCGATCAATAAAAATGGCTTCTACCACCCAGAAACATGTTTAGACAAGATTTTCCTATAGAATGCCCGTCTGAGGTTTTAAATAGAAAAAATAGGGGGAAATAAAAACACCTGTGTTCCAGGAAAGTCGTCTAGACTCCTACATGAGAAAAATAGCATGACTTCTACCACCTGGAAACATATTTAGACAGAATTTCCCTATAAAATGGCCGTCTGAGATTTTTAATCAAAAACCAATGGGGGGGAAATAAAATCACCTGGATTCCAGGAAAGCCGTCTAGACATGTATAGGGGGAAAACATCTGGGAAACTCGCCTAGAAACAGGGTTCTCAAGGGAATCTTGCCAGCTGACCACGCTGCACAGGTGCAAGGGACTCCGTTTAGAATTTCTTATTATTTGAACTTTTGTATTATCCCGACCACATTCCAAGTAATTATATTGAAACACCCACGACTCTTGCCTAGAAACAAAATTGCTGCTTTTGGTCACCAAAAGAGGAATGCGCTGTTAAATCTTCTTCTTGCGCCGTTGAACCATTGGAAGAAAGGAGTAGTCCCTATGGTCATGCTCGAAACTGAATATATGTCACTGCTACTAACGTGTAAATTTCGATACTAAATTTAACGCAGAAAAAAAAGTCTGAAGATGGCTAAATGAGACAGAGCAGGATTATGACCACTAGACCACCTCAGAGCAGGAAAATTATTTAAAAAAAAATTCAAAAATAGGTTATTTAAAAAATAGAAGCTAACTTATTTAGAATGCATACTAAATGATAAACCAGTTTACACATTACTTAATGCGTTATAGCATATATACTACGGAGGATATAAGGTGGGATATTTGATTTCGGGTTAATATTATGCCACTTGGGGGATGAACGGAGTATTTGTGGAGGCTTAGGTCATCGAATGGTATATATTTATGTCCAGTGTGTGAGGGTTATAAGGATCTAGGGCACTTTATTTGCAATTGTAAAGAGTTGGAGAACAAATGTTCTCCCCCTTTTTGGGTTTGGGTAGTTGGGTTTGGAGTAAGAGGGAGGGAATAAACAATTAAGATGTTGAAATGAAAGTTATTAACTGAATGATGGACATATGGGGGTACATATCTCTATTAGGACATCAAGGAGAGAGCTTTTTGGAGAATGAAGGATCGACAAGATAAGAACAGATAATTTTGAAGAAATTTAGTACACGCATAATATGGTTAGAGTTGTTGTTTTGTCTGTGAGTTTGTATTTTTTCTTTTGTAGTCTTCTTTTATAATCACGGCCTATTGGGTTATTGGGTTAGTATAAATTTGGAAAAAATATGCAAAATACAAATTATTATTGTCTAGCCAAGTTGTAACTTCAAATTGACAACCTGGCTAGAAAATTGAATTTCGTGTTGATCTTAGATTGTAGAGAACGTATCCCTTTTGTAACCCAGGTAACAACGCACGTGAGCTAAACCATAGAAATGGGATAAAATGATGTTAGTTAGGACTAAAACGAACATCAAATGAAATCGTAATTTGATTTTCAGCCACATAAATTAGAAAGGAGTCATCATAACTGAAGTGTAAGAAAGAGAAAGCGTGTACTCACTACACGAATTTAAATTTCTTTCGAGTTTTGGTAAAATGTTGAGCAATATTTAGATATGAGGGTTAGTTATTTTCTGCTCAAATTCAAATGTTATGCGGAGTTTGGGTGATATTTCTATGGAGGGCAAGACATAAGGGTGAGTGTTCACTACCAAAATTTTAGTTCGTGTTGAGAATTGGTGATGTGTTGAAATATGTTTACATCTCTGGGTAAGCCTTCGCTAAACAAATTTGACTTTATCTCACTACACAAATTAAAGTTTATGATGAATTTCAGTGATATGCTAATGTATGGTGAGACATAATAGTGAGTATTTGCTCTATAAACTTGGTGATGTGTTGAAGCATGTTTATAAGTCAGGGTAAGCGTTCGCTTGGTGACATATTGCGATATGTTTAAATAAGACTGCTAGTATTCACTACATAAATTAAAGTTAATGTTGAGTTTTGGTTATATGTGATGTATGGTGAGACATGATAATGACTATTTGCTATATAAATTTGATTTTGTGCTGAGTTCTGGTGATATACTTAGATATATTTAAGTATGGGCGTGAATATTTGCTACAGAAATTTGAGTTCATTTTGGGTCATGGTCATATGTTGAAACATGTTTAAATATGAGGGTAAGTATTAACTATGTATGAAGGGACATAAGGGTGAGTATATACTACACAAATTTGAGGTAATATTGAATTTTGGTGAAATGTTGGGATATGTTTAAATATCAGGGCGAAAAATTCACTGCACAAATTTGAGCTTACGTTAAGTTTTTGTTCATGTTGAGATAAGTTTATACATGAGGTTGAGTATTCACTAAAAAAATTTATGCTTTCTCTGAGTTCTGGGAATATACAGGTGTATAATGAGATATAAGTGTTGACATTCTCTACACAAATTTGAGTTTATTTTGACTTCTGGTGATATATTGGTGTAAAGTAAGATACGAATCTGAGCGTTCGGTACAAAAATTTGAGCTTATTTTGAGTTTTGGTGAAGTGTTGATTTACGTTTAAATTTGAAGGTGATTATTTACTACACGAATTTAAGTTTGTGAGACACTTAAAATGCTGATGTATGCTGAGACATGAGGGTGAGTATTCAATACGTAAACTTGAGTTAGATATTTTCCAAAGAAATTATCTACGGATTGCTTTGGGCACCTGTCTGCCTGACAATATTTCAAACAGTATGTTGTGCGAAAAGTGTGGTTTAATCCCACTTTCTAAGGATAAAATGAGAGAAAGGTTGAGAAGGCTAGGATATGTTCTACAGATGAAGGAGGACAGATTTTCAAATATCGCTTATGTCAGCCAGCCATCCTAGGCCAAGCGAAAAGCGAGCCGTCCCAAAATGGGGTAGGACAAGGTCGTAAGGAAAGATTTAAGGGAAGTTGGAGCTGCCTGGGAGGGTGTAAAAGGGAGACTTTGAATAGATTGGGATGGAGGAGAAGCGTGTGTTGCCGTGTTGGCCTCAGGCGACTTGGTGTTGCAGTGAGCTATTAGTAGCAGTAGTAACAACATTTTGCTTCTAAAAAAGGCAATCACAAGTATGAGAATGCCAAATTTAGATTTCTACTTAAAGACAATATATATAAAAATACAAGAATATTGAACCTGAAAGTACTGAAAAATTACTAAAAATAAAAGTTGATATAAGAAATCATTTATTAGACTCTAATTAAAGTCAGTCAGCAAAATGTTATGTTACTATTACTACTAATAACTCACTGCAACACCAAGTCACCTAAGGCCAACACGGCTACACACGCTTCTCCTCCATCTCAATCTATTCAAAGCCTCCCTTTCACACCCTCCCAGGCAGCTCCAATTTACCTTAAATCTATCCTTACGACCTCGTCCCACGCCATTTTGGGACGGCTCGCTTTTCGCTTCGCCTAGGATGGCTGGCTGACATAAGCGATCTTTGGAAATCTGTCCTCCTTCATATGTAGAACATATCCTAGCCTTCTCAACTTTTCTCTCATTTTATCCTTAGAAAGTGGGATTGAACCACATTTTTCGCACAACATTCTGTTTGAAATATTGTCAGTCACACAGGTGCCCAAAGCAATTCGTAGATAATTTCTTTGGAAAATATCTAACAAATGTTGCATTATCTTACCCTGATATCTTTTTCTTGAGTTGTTCTACTTCTTTTTTAAAGGTCTGAATTTGATATAGGCTAAATATATACAAAAATCACAGGCTTGTTAAGTCAGTTGACCATACTTTTGGGAAATGATACCTCTTCATATTTTACCCCTTTCTCCCATAAACATTTTTTTACAATTTTCCTGTCTTACTTGGGGCTATTTTGTGGAACACCACTGTTCATTTATGGTCTTGATATCGGCTCTAAGCAATATTTTTCCTAGAATTTAATTGGCAATGCTCAATTCCCAGTACAATAGGGGGAAATGATTTGCCCGTACCGGACGTCGGAGAAAATCACTGATATCTTTCAATTTATTATCCCTCTGTTATGCTGTTCCCTTGTCTGAAATACAATGAGCTTCAAGAGCGAAAGAAATGAAGAGGATTTTGAAGGAAAAAGTGAATCATAAATAAAATGACTATATAATAAAAGACATAGCTAACGATGGGAATTTCTTTCCTTCGGAAATTTACCATCTCAACGATACATTTAGAAACTTTGAAAAATGTGAAAAATTGCTCTGGACGTCGGATATCATGCCGGACATCAGAGAAAATTATTGATATCATCCCATATATCGTTTACCTGTTATGCGGCTTTCTTGTCTAAAATACAATAAGCTTCAAGACTGATAAAATGAAGATTATTTTGACGGAAATGGTGGATTATACATTAAATAACTGCATTAAAAGATATAGCTAGCGGTGGAAAGTTATTTCTTTTCAGAAAACGAACGAGCGAAATGTTGCACCGAATATCGATAAAAATAAATAATAAATTACTCTTTTTCCTTGTTTGAAACACAAAGAGCTTAAAATGGAGACAATTTTGAAAAAAAAATTAAATAAAATGAAATATAATAAAGACATAGACTAACGATGGAAATTTCTTTCCTTCGAAACATTGCCTTCTCAGCAATACATTTAGAAGCTTTAAGAAATTTCGAAAGTACTACTGGACGTCGGATGTCGTGCCAGAAGTTAGAGAACATTATTTATAACGTATTGAATGAATAAATGAATATTTTTATTATTGAATATATTTTATATTGAATATATTTATATCATATTGAATGAATAAATGAATTTTATTTATAGCCACCATGCAACAAAAGAAATGGGCTGAGTAACAGCAAGAAAACTGAGAGAGAAAAAGAAAGAAATAGCTAACAAGAAAAACTTCATAAGCATATATACAAAACACGAAAAATCCAACATTCAGCAAAGATCCCTGTAGATCAAACGTGTACATACACAATCAGAAAGCTTTTATGCGAGCATGATCTTCGAGCTTGAGCAACTGAGTTAAACTATTTCATAAGTTATACTAATTCCCCAGGTATGTATTTCTGGTGTAAAGAAAAATATACCTGGAGAATGAGTATGAATACTTGTAGAACAGTGGTGTATTTTCGTCAAAATACCAAGGGGGCGAAGTTGGAGCAAATTTTCCCAATTCAAGTGAAAATGACAGTGGAAAACTGAAAATGAGCCATATAGTCCCATAAAGGTAAAGATATACTAGAGAAAACTGACCCGTTTCGGTGGATGCTTGAATTATGCAGGATTATCTTCGTTTAGACAGAATTTTTTCCAAAAACTAAATTTCAACTGAGAGGGGAAAACTAGGGTTTGAGGGTGACAAACTGATGTCTGGAAAGGGGCAGTTGCCCTCTCCCCTATAGAAAATTAGGCTCCTGCTGGAGAAACATACCTGTATTTCTGAACAATAAGTATTGTTCAGCTGTTGTGCTTTTTTCTTGCATTAATCAGAAAACCTTTTTGCACAAAATAAGTTTTTCAAAAAAAAAGTGAAGAACTCCATTAAACCTAAAATGAACAAAAATAGAAACAAATAATCTACCAAGCATACATCTACCACAAATCAGTATCAATAAATAAATGAAACCCAAAACAAACAGAAATTAAAATAAGGTAAACTCAAAACGAGCAGAAATTAATCTGAGTAGGGTTCTAAACCCTATGATTTCTAAAAGCCAGAATATAATTCGTACTTTACTGAAAAAATTCAAATGAATTTACTAAAAAAATGTACATTGTTAGTTTAATATACATATGCTTATATTTATTCCTTAAAATCCTAATTAATTTGTTTTTTCTTAGTTATAAGTTTAAAAGAATTTTTTCAGTAAAGTACAAATTACATTCTGGCTTTTAGAAAGCATGGGGCTTAGAACCCTACTCAGATTAATTTCTGCTCGTTTTGAGTTTGACTTATTTTAATTTCTGTTTGTTTTGGGTTTCATTTATTTATTGATACTGATTTGTGGTAGTTGTATGCTTGGTAGATTATTTGATTCTATTTTTGTTCATTTTTGCTTTAATGGAGTTCTACTTTCTTTGAAAAACTTACTTTGTGTAAAAAGTTTTTTTGATTTATATCTGTTCGTTTTATATTGACATAGTCTTTTCAGGGAGAAAGACTGAGCCTCTTTAGAAGTTAAACAACAATCCCTTCCATAAAAACCTTTAATACACCCTGGGCATAACTTAAAACCCTTGCCACTAATCTTTGGGGTTTGTTTCAACCCCAAAAGCCTTGTTATATGATATTTAGACTATTTTGAATAGAATGGCTATCTCAAAATTTCCATTAGACGCATTTCGGGACAATATGACGTGTGTGTAGGAGTGAGAGGGTAGCTACCCTCTGATCCCTTTCACTCTTAAAAAGCGCACTAGAGCGTCTGATTACCAATCCAATGGAGGGAGGCATTTGCCCTCTGATCACTTTCGACTAATAAAAAAGGAACTAGTCCTTTCAAGTTCCGATCAAATGAGCCCTTTTTGAAGTTTACAAGGGCATAACTTACTACCCTTGTCATGAGGGCTATTGGGGGAGGTTTGTCATCCTCAAAGATATAATTTCCAGAGGGCATAACCTAAAACCCTTGCCCTGATGGCTGTGGGGAGGGATGTCATCCTTAAAGACCTAATTTCCAAAACTTTCAACTGCATTGAACAAAATGGTTATCTAAATATTTTGATTGTATGTGTTTGGGGAAAAGGTGGGCGTGAGAGGGGGGTTATTTGCCCTTCAATCATTTTTGACTATTAAAAAGGGCACTAGCCCTTTGAATTTTCAATCAAATGCGCTCTTTTTCAAGTTTCTACGGCAAAGCTTTCAATAAAAACCTTATATGCCCCCAGGGTGTAACGTATAACCCTTGCCCTGAGGGCTGTGAGGGGGTTATCATCCTCAGAGACCTAATTTCCAGAACTTTTAACTACGTTGAACAAAATGACTATCTCAAATTTTTATTGGATGTGTTTGGATAAATGGTTTGCGTGGAAGGGTTGTTAGTTGCCTTCCAATCACTTTCAACTATTAAAAAGAGCACAAGCCATTTCGATTTCCAATCGAATGAGCCGCTTTTGAAGTTTCAACGACAACGCTTTCTATAAAAATCCTGTATGCCCCCGGTGCATAACTTACAACCCTTGCCCTTAGGGCTGTGAGGGAGTGTCCTCCTCAAAAACATAATTTCTATCTGGAAATCAACTACGCTGAACAAAATGGCTATCTCAAAATTTTGATTGGATGTGTTTGGGGAAATAGTGGGCGTGGAAGGGGTGTTAGTTGCCTTCCAATCACTTTCGACTATTAAAAAGGGCACTAGCCGCTCCAATTTCCAATCGAATGACCTCTTTTCTAAGTTTCTACGACAACTCCTTCGATACAAAGTGCCCTGGTCTAAAAAAAAAAATAATAATAATAATAATAATACATTGTTCCAACATCGTTCTTTACTTAGGCAGCGCGATTGTGCTGCCTATGATAACATACAGTGAGCTTCACAAGCGAAAAAATTAATATCATTTTGAAGAAAATAGCGGATTATAAACTAATAATAATACATTGTTCCAACATCGTTCTTTACTTAGGCAGCGCGATTGCGCTGCCTATGATAACATACAGTGAGCTTCACAAGCGAAAAAATTAATATCATTTTGAAGAAAATAGCGGATTATAAATTCAAGTGCTACATGATTAAAGATATAGCTAGAAAAGGGAACTTATTTCTTTTTAAAAATAACCATTCCAAAAATAATTTAGAAACTTTGAAAGTGCATAAAATGATATTAGAATTTAGATACTGCGTCTAACATCGGTAAAAATCAATCATACTTTCCAATTTATTATCTCTTTGTTACGCTCTTTCCTCGGCTGAATTACAGTGAGCTTCAAGATCGAAAAAGTGAACATTCGACGAAAGAGTAAACACAAACAAATGACGATATAATAAAAGACAAACAATACAATAGTGATATGATACAATCACTATTGTATCACAATAGTGATACAATAGTGATGTAAATTTATTTGCTTCAAAAAATGACTGTTTCAACAATATATTTTGAAACTTCAGAAAATCTTTTAAATGGTGCTGGAAATTGGATGCCCTTAACGGACATTGGTGAAAATCGATGATATTTTTCAATCTATTGTGTCTTTGTTGCACTGTTTCCTTGTCGAAGGACAATGAGCTTCAAGAGCAAAATAAAAAGGAGGATTTTCAAGGAAGAAGTGGATGAAAAATAAATGTTTATTTAATAAAAGATATAGCTAGCAATGAAAAAATTCTTTTTTTGAAAACTGACCATTTCAAAGATAAATTCGTAATCTTCAAAAATTTGAAAACCAATACTGGTCGTCGGTTGCGGTTCTGGGGATAACGGGAAATCGATAATTTTTTTAATTTATTATCTCTTTTTTAAGCCGTTGTCTGAAATACACTGAGCTTGAAGAGTAAAGCCATTTCAACGATACGTTCGAATACCTGAGAAATATAAAAATAGCATTGAACGACAAAAGGTGTATCGGACATCATTGAAAATCGACAATAGTTCCCAATTTATTACAACAATTTACATCGGATATAACTATAAATCTTTTACATTATCCCCCGATCTGAACCTCGAGAGTGAAAAAAATGGAGAGAAATTATAGGGAAATAGTGGATTGCAAATAAAATGACGGTATGATTCCATACTTTCTTTCTCACCTACTTGTAGCAGGATTAGTTGCTTGAACTTACAAGGCATCTGAACAAAGCTTTTGAATTGTTTAGTGACAAATTTGCTGTCGCCAATCATTTCGGTCATTTTTATTCAAAAATAGGATCTTCAGTTTATGAGGGTGCTAGAAATGATTCAAAAAATTTTCTTTCAGATGAATTTGTGGATGATCGAGGGGAAGGATTGGATTTTCGGTTTGAAAAATGTACAATTGATGAGATTATAAAAATTGTTAAGAATATTAAATCAAATTCTGCAGGGATTGATGGTGTAAATCTAAGGACATATAAAGCTATAATGATGTATCTACTTCCTTCCTTGCTTCACATTATTAACATATCCCTGGCAACAGGCACCTTCCCAGATGCCTTGAAACAAGCTAAAGTAATACCTCTGTTTAAAGGATGTTTGAAGTCAGATATGGGTAACTGGAGATCAATCTCAATATTACCGTTGTTCTCCAAGATACTTGAGAAAGTGGTCCACCAACGCCTTTATGGTCATCTTACGAAGCATGGCCTATTAAGTGAGCCGCAGTTTGGTGTTCGGAGAGGCCACTCTACAAGTCATTCTGCTATTCACCTCGTTGATTTCGTAAATAATTGTCTAGAAAGGGGCGAAATTCCTCTAAAAGTATTCTTTGATTTTAAAAAAGCTTTTGATACGGTAGATTTTAGTATTTTATTGCGAAGATTGGAATGTATAGATACAAAAGGATCATCCTTAAAATGTTTTGAAAATTATTTAAATGGTAGGTTTATTAATGATGTGATGGATGTCGTCACTTCTGCCCCATTTCCTGTGGCTTGTGGAGTCCAACAGGGCTCGGTGCTTGGTCCTCTAATATATTTGGTATATGTTGATACGATGAGGCTTTATCTGTCAGGTTCTTGTCTCACCTCGTTTTCTGATGACACTGCATTAACATTTTCTAGTCGGTGTTTACATAGTTTGATTTTGAAGGTTAATCAAGTTTTAAAAAGTGTCCATATTTTTACCAGTTTAAGCTTACTGTCTGTTAATATTGCAAAGACTAGTTTTATCTTATATTCAATAGTAGGTGAGCCCCAGGAAATTAATGGAAAAATTTTGTTTGCGAAGGAGCCAGGGAAACAAGTGCACGAAACGTGATACCTTGGTTTCTACCTGGATTACAATCTTTCATGGAAACGAAATAGTGATTTTGTTGCAACGAAAGTCGCACAAGGAGTTTGAGCAATTCGACATTTTAAGAATTTTTTACCACCACAAATTTTATTACTTTTATATAATGCTTTAGTCCACCCATACATTCCATATAGATGTGTGTTGTGGTCAAGCAGCTTTTATTCAAATTTCAAACGAGTACAAATTCTTCAGGACCAAGCTATACGACTTATTGGTGGATACTTAGAGTCAATGACACTGAGGAATGTTATAATAAACTTAAAGTGCTTAATGTCGGGCAACTTCGTGACTACCAAGCAGGAATATTCTCGTATGAGTGTTGGAATTTGTACCAGTCCTGAGGTATTTCATGGTTTTTACAGAGAAAATAAATCACTTCATAGTTATAGTACCCGCAATGCTGACAATCTGGTCAATGAATACAGAAATGGAACTAGAGCAGGTTTTTCTGTCAGATGTATAGGTCCTAAGTTTTGGAAGTCTCTTCCAGTGAGCATTTGGGCGGAGGAGCACCTGGGTTTGTTTAAAGGAAAAATGAAAAATTTTCTTTTGCGTCTTGGTTCATAAATAATTGGTCATAATTTGGTTGTTTATTTATCATTATTTTTTTCCATTTTTTGTTTGTTTTGTTCGTTTGTTAAGAGTTTTGTTTGTTAAGTGTTTGTTATATATGCGGTCGCTCAGTATCAAGTGCTTTTATGTCTTTCTTTTGGCAGCCACTTGGATTAATGTTATGTGTTATATCATTTTGTAATATACAGAATTGAATTGAAATTGAATTGAATTGAATACCAACCTCCCAAGATGGACAGTCTTGTGCCAACGCCTCGGTAAACTTCAATCAGCATTTGTCCCAGTGGCGTCCAGATGTTTGGAAGCCATCAGCTAGCTCCTTATGTTGTTTAACTTGTGTCCAATAATTCTTTATGTCTTCCTCGCCTTCTGTTCCATGTTTGTGAGGTTTCATTGAGCGACATTTGTTTAAGGAATCAATCTTCAGGGCAATAAAAGGCGTGTCACCAAAGCATATATTTAGAACACTTGTCAAATTTTAGAAAAAAAAAATGATAAAAAATGAAAACCTACAAATATGTTGGCCACGGTTTTTAATGGTAAAATTTGTATCCGGTCTCTGCTTGCAGTTGTTTTAAAAATGTGCTGATCCTAGTTATTGAACTCTTGAACATTGATTTTTATCAACATTATTACAAGTAAATGCTTAGAGACTGTAAAAAAGAAACTAGCGAAAAATAGTGGTTGGAAACTGGAATCCTTTTTTATATTCGCAAATTTGAAGTTACTCACACATCAAAGACAGTACAATTTTGTTGGTATCTTTAAAATGTTTTGACAAAACTTGCAGATATTATCATGAGCGTACGGAAGGGGAGGCAGGGGGCTGCTGCTCCCCCCCCCCCTAAAAATTCAAATTTATACTAGCTATGGCTGAAAAAGCAGAAGGTTGGAAAAGCCGTTGAAAAAAGATAGATGGCTAAAAAAGCAGTTGATAAAAGGTAGATGGTTGAAAAAGTTGGAAATAAACAGCCGAAATGACAATAAAAGTCAAACAAAAAGCAATTATCCATAATGTCTTGGAAAGATTTAGCTCTAATCTAAGAAGATTAATGCTGAAGCTTATTGATGATTTTTTGTGATTACTAATTAATAAAGATTTCATAGGTATGATAGAGCTTGCTGGCAATGTAAGGTTTTGTGAACTGACAATATAACTTCAGCTTCCTCCCCCTCCCTTCATCACAGAATCGGCTGCCCCTCCCCCCTAGACAAGAAGCTACGTACGCCCATGGATATTGTTCCACCTTCAAACACAGCACACTTTTCATAACAGACTTAGTGAAGCAGGATAATCCACCTGGACTAAAGACATTTATGCTTAGTGACAGACTCGTGCCTAATTAACCTGACATCCTTAATGAGTTATGAACCTAAAATAAAAAGGACTTGAATATACTGAATTATAAAAAACTAGTGTCCAATACTTCTAATATATTTTAATAGCCTTCTGTGCCATGTTGGTGAGGTTTTGATGAGCGGCATTTGTTTAAGGAAGCAATCTTCAGGGCGATGAAAGGCGCCGGGCCGTATCCAGGGGGGGGGAGAGGGGGTTACCCGGTTTGAGCCTCTCCCCCCCCCCCCGAAATTTTTGTTTGACTCGTAAAAACGTAACAAAAATGGATATAAACAAATTTTGTATGCGTTTTTTGAGGGTTTCTTGGAAAGGCGTGTCACCAAAGCATATATTTAGTACACTTGCTAAACTTTAGAAAAAAAATAATAAAAACAGAAAACCTACAAGTGTGTTGGCCATGGTTTTTAATGGTAAAATTTGTATCCTAATCCCCGCTTATAGTTGTCTTTAAAATGGGCTTATCCTAGGTATTGAATTGTTGAACATTGATGCAACCTAACCCCCCCCCCTCTCTCCACCGACATCCTAAATCTTTCGAAACAAGAGAAATAAAATAAATCCTAAATAAACCGAAATAAAAAATAAATTGACTTCAGAATTCAGTAAACAATGCAAAACAACTGTCAAAGTAAAAAAACAAAACACAAAAATGAGGCAAAAAGAATCTGATTTGAAATGCATGACGCATAAAACTCCTCTTAAAATTTCGTAAATTCTTTAAGATTTTGTGAAAATAAATAAGATTATAATAAAACTCTTCATTGCTTGATAAAGAGGTTTTTTCTAGCCTTTGCTTCATTTTCCTCTACTTATATATTTTTTTACCGATTTTTATTTCTTTTTACTTCGCTTTTTCCTTAGAAAGACAGAAAATATCTAACAGACATAGAACTGTTCCTTGTCAATCTTAATCATGTTGGACAAGCCTTAAATTGCCTTTTAAATAAAACTGTCTCTTTTCTAGGACAATGGAACAGAGTTAGCATCTTTGAAGAAAAAAAGTCAGTTACTCATGACTGACGTCAGCAGTTGGAACAATTTAACGATCTCATTTGATGAAGAACATTTCAAATTAAATGTTGGCGATACATGTTGCAAATTGCGTGTTAGCCGAAAGCAAGGCTTGTCAAATGAAATGGAAGATTTGCCCAAGAAAATGCTGTTGATACTCTCAACACCTGATCAACAGTCACTTTTTTATAGGTGAGTTACCATAGTCTGCAGGCCTCTCTTCATGCTTGCAGCGATAGCTACAGTATAGTAAAGAACGAACCCCGGCCATAGTAATATATATATATATATATATATATATATATATATATATATATATATATATATATATATATATATATATATATATATATATATATATATATATATATATATATATATATATATATATATATATATAATATATATATATATATATATATATATATATATATTATTTTATATATATATATATATATATATGTATATATTTTATTATTTTTGCTAGTTTTGCACAAGCGGCTAGCTGAAACTTCATAGAACTTCAAACGATAGTGGTAAACAGTAAAGATCCTAATGCTCAATTAGCACCTCAATGAGAGACGGTTTGAGCCCACTTGAATGGATAACGTGATCCAGATCCGACACACTTCCGAAATTGTGAATAATTAAGTGATTTCTTTTCAACGACAATAGGGGATAGAACACTAAGTAACGGACGAGTAGCGGGACGAGTAGGGAGTAGTAGTAGGAGTAGCGGGACGAGTAGCGGGACGAGTAGCGAGTCCACATTAAAATCATGAAAGAACATAAAATTTTCTTTCATTTAATTTTATGTCGAATATTCTTTTTAAAGTTTAGGTAATTTATTAAGGAATCGTTTCTCTCCTGTCTAACCTAGTCAACATTTATTTGAAGTGATAACCAACTACTGCAGTAGCAATTTACTTTCTGATTAACTGAAAAAGACAAGTTTTTTTTCAAATGAAAGCAAGGAGCAGCATTAGAACTTAAAATAAGCAGAATTTATTACGTATGTTTAGTGAGTTGCCCCTTCTTAACCCCTTACTGTTTACTCTAAAGTTTTGTAGTGCTTAAAGGGAACTTATTCTTTCAATTAAACGACCCATTTATTTGATCTGGCGTTCTTAAAGGATTGGGATATAAGGTTAAACTTTAGCGTAGAGTGAGAAGCTGAGAAAGGGGCATCCCCTTCACATGTGGAATAATTTCTGGTTATTTTAAGTTTTGATATTGCTCTTTACTTTCATTTGAAAAAAACTTGTTGGAATAATTTCTTTGTGTTTTAAGTTTCAATGCTATTCCTGATTTTCAGTTAAAAAAAATTGTTATTTTAAATTAATTTGTGAATGTTTTTCATATCATGCCCAGTCCCAATCATGAAATGGTGTGGGCTACTAGCCCCATAAGTCACTGGTTTCTTTCTGTCAAATTTTATTTATTGATAATTGTTAATTGATTGGTAGTGTCCCCCTTTTCAGTTTTTCAATGTAAGGTTTAAAATGTTGGATTATAATCAAAATTTTGGACAGAATTTAAATATTTCATCAAAATTTCTATGGAGAGTAGTTTTTCTGAATAAATTCTTAATAGTATTTTTACAACAGAATTTTGGGTGGATGGATAGGGGTGTTATTGTGAAATTGGACATAAATTCTGCGTGGCTTTTGATCTTCTACCCGGCTGAATCCCTTGTGACCTTTATGAAAGGGTTCTCTGATGTTTAAATACAATGTATAAATGTGCTTACACCCATCTAAACATTGCACATAAATATGAAAAGTGAAAAATTATTACAATTTCAGGTCGGTAAGAACAAAACTCTTGGTAGTACTTGCCAAACTCCCCCCCCCCCCAAGAAATTTCTTGGTGAAGGTCATGATGCCCCACCTCACCAACTCCACCTTTGTGCTGATACTTACGTGAACAAAATATTCTATGGTATATACAAAAGATTGTCGCAATGGGAGGGGCACTATTATCCCCCGAATGCACCAATAACAAAACTGTAGTCCAAAAACATTTCAGGGAATCAGGCGGGATTAGATATCAATTTCTACCCCTTCCCATCCCCAAAACACATTCTACGCTTATCGAAAATCATAAGAAAAATTAGGATATTTGGGCATTAAAATATAACTTACTGAGGCATCACCCTCGCCCACCTACTAAATGACTCACCGTACAATACATCAATAAAACTTATTCGCCATTTTGCAACTATTTACGCTGATTCTAGTATTCTTTTTATGCCAAGCTTTAGATGTTGACAATATTTCACCGCCAAGCGAAAAAGGGCGAAACATATGACCGTCAACAACTAACTAATAGAAGTTTCATTTCATCTTTCCACTTTTACAGATTATTCCATCCCCCTTACCATGACACATTTACGAGTTGAGATTCTCACAGCGAACAAATGCTTTCTTTCAATTACAATGCTATCATCAGCAATCTCCCATTTTCGGGCTCGAGACGCCAGGAGATGGAAAAGAAAGAGTAATAAACGACGCCTCATAGTGAGAGCACTCATTTGGACCTTCTGATGTCCTAGGGCGATTTGTTTTCTCCCAGAAATGGATGACCCTGGGCAAGAATGACTTGCTCTGCAGAGGATTTAGAGCCTTTTGGTGAACAATAAAACATTGTTGAGAAAACGAGTGAATTATTCTTTGCTGTAAACTTAGAGGGAAAAATGGTGATGTCACTTCCTTTTGTCTGTTCCAATAATATTACAATATGAAAAATTTGATGCTATTTCAGAGAAGATGGATTTTAGCGCCAAGAACATCTAACAAATAATTTTTTTGCCTCTTGAACCCATTTTAGGTTACTTATATCTGAAAACCATGGTTTTTAAGATTTTTCTTTTTCTCGTTTCAAAATTCTTAGGTTTTTAAGGCAGTGCCATATTTTCATCAATGTTGCCAAGTTGTGATTTTAAAGTATAAAATAAAAACTAATTAGTTAAATCTAAATTATTAAAGTCCTTTAATATTTGAACATTAATGATTATGAGTCCTAAAAACAACTAACCTGCATCTTAAAAGGAAATATACATCTTAAGCTGTTTACCATATGCTTGTAGCTTATTTTCTGCAGATTTTTCACCCATGTTTGTTTTTATTTTATATATGAAAGGGGCTTTATATATGAAGGGGTTTATATATGAAAGGGGTTTTTATATATAAAAGGGGCTGTCCCCTCCTCAACACCTCGCTCTTTACGCTAAAGTTTTTCATTGTTTAAAAAAAATAGAGTTGTGAGAAAGTCAAACTATAGCGTAAAGAGCGAGGCGTTGAGGAGGGGACAGCCCCTTTCATATACGGAATAATTTCTGTTCGTTTTAAGTTTTAATGTCGCTCCTTACTTTCAGTTAAAAAAACTTGTTTTTTTTTAATTTTTTGAACGTTTTTGAATAAATGCAGGTTTTGATCTTGGCTCACCGTAAATGAATAATTAAAACAAAATTTTTATATTAATTTACTTTTATTTGGTTAAATGGCTTTCTCGAAACTTGTTTAATTTTATTTACGAACGTTTTATTAGTAATAAATATTTGTAACTTACGAATTAACTTACGTAACGAACTTCTATATTCATATATTTTTAATACATATATTAGGGGGTTCGCCCCCTAGTCAAGACCTTGCTCTTTAAGCGAAAGTTCGAATTTTGTTCCAATTCTTTAAAAATGACCGCTTAATCACAAAGGCCGTTAATCAGAATAAATAGCTCTTATGAAAGTACTAAAAAATCTTTGGCTTAAAGAGCGAGGTATTGACTAGGGGGTAAACCCAATCATATATGTAATATTTTCTGTTCGTTTAAAGTTTTGTTGTTGCTGCTGTTGCAGTTGAAAAACCTGTTTTTTTATATTTAATTTCTGATCTTTTTTAAATAATGCTGGGAAGTCCGGCGTCCCCTTCATAGCAATGTCCCTTCCCCCATGAAAACTTCCTTCATGGAAAGATCCTCCCACATAACCCCCGACCCCCCCTCCCACTACCAGGAAAAATCTTCCCTGAAAACATCTGTATACTTCCCAATAACCAATACTATATGTTAACCACAGTTTATAGAATTAGCAGTATGATCATTCTCTATCTCTCCCATTATAAAAACCCGGACAGGGGTGCGAGTGCTCCGGAGACCGTTTTTGCAGATAGAAACATAGGCGTTATCAGATCTTTTCGCGGGTAGACAAGTCAGATTTCTCTTGGACACGAAACAAGTGGAAACCCGCTATTACGAATAATGCACTTGGTAACCATTTCTCAGTGATTGACGATAACAGACTAATCCGCTAAGGCAGAAACAAGTGGGAGGAGCTTTTTGTTCGCACCGAGACCGAAGACCAGAAATTATCTGCGATAAGATTACTGTCTATAAACTGTGATGTTAACATTGGGTAAAGTTCATAACTTTCAGCCCTCTCTCCGGGAACTTCGGGGAATTAAGTCATCCTAAAAAACATACTTATAATATTTTCGAACATGCTGAACAAAATGGCTATCTCAAAATTTTGATCAGGTGACTTTGGGAATAAAATGAGCGTGGGAGGGGGCCTAGTTGCCCTCCATTTTTTTGGTCACTTAAAAAGGGCACTAGAACTTTTAATTTCCATTCCAATGAGCCCTCCCACGATATTCTAGGACCACTGGGTCGATACGATCACCCCTGGAAAAAAAAAATAAATAAACACGCACCCATGATCTTTCTTCTGGCAAAAAATACAAAATCCCACATTTTTGTAGATAGGAGCTTGAAACCTCTACAGTGGGGTTCTCTGATACGTGGGATATGATGGTGTGATTTTCATTAAGGTTCTATAGCTTTTAGGGGGTCTTTCCCCCTTTTTTCGAAAATCAGCCAAAGTTTTATCAGGCGCGTAACTTTTGATGGGTAGGATTAAACTTGATGAAACTTATATATTTGAAATCAGCATTAAAATATAATTCTTTTGATGTATCTATTTGTATCAAAATACTGTTTTCTAGAGTTTCGGTTACCACTGAGCCGGGTCGCTCCTTACTTACAGTTCGTTACCACGAACTGTTTGATAGAAAAGGTTTGATATCCAGCTTTGTAGAGTTTTCCTGTATGTTCTAATAATATAGTAGTTTGGAAGATTTGATACTTTTACAAAGAAATAAGAAAGGTTATGAAAATTAAAACTTCTAGTAAATTTTAGGTTTAAATTAATTGGAGCTGGCCACCTCAATAACTTTTCTGATTTTGGCTAAAAGTATGGGCATGTACTATTTTTGGAGGTTCATAAAAGCCTGATTGCTTGGAAAAAATGCAACTATGAAGGATGTATCAAATGTATATCATAGTGTGAAAACTCATTTGGGCCTCTTGATAGTACTTAGAGCCTTTTGGCGAACAAGAAGCTAGTAAGTCTTCCTGCGTAGTTATTTACCACCTACCTGGTCTGAATGAAACAACAAGGCATCCCGTAAATAATGTGCTAGACTTAATAACAAACAAACTAGGTCTACGATCGGTGTCCGAGTCTGACATTGTGGATGTTAATATTTTGGGAAAGCCCAGTAGTAGCAGAACCCCCCCCCCCAGTTGAAGTCGGATTTAAAAGCCCAACAGTTGCAAGAGAACTATTGAAAAATCGGAGCAAGCTGAAAGGATCGAAATGTTTTGTAAGTGAAAGCCTTACTCGTCGTAGACAGGAAGTTCTAAATGCTGCTAAGGATGTAGTGGGTATGAGAAATGCTTGGTCAGTGCAGGGCCGTATCCTTGCAAAGTCTGGCTATCAAGTAGTTAGAATTAAGGACCTATCAGAAGTTGTCTCGCTGAACCGTCTTCAAGAAGCCAGGGTTCTGACTAACAGACAAGAGAGTGAATAAAGTGCTTTGGTGATAGTAAGGTGAACTTTTTTTTCAAAATGTCTCTGCTGACTAATAGACTATCTGATCTTGCAAGAAATTACTTTCATTTATCTAATGTTTGTGAACGAGGCCTTTGTGAACGTGGTGGTGGGAATGAAAAAGTGAGTTCAGACCTGAATTTTCTGGTTTTTAAGTATATTGATCCCTGTGATCTGAGGCAAATTAAATCATCGAGTGATCTTGCCGTAGCCACGTATAATTGTCAGGGGCTTTAAACTGCGTTTGATACACTACTTACCACAGTTAATGAAAGTAAACTTTGTTTTGATGTAATGTCTCTAACCGAGACTTTCTTGAGTGAAATTTCGCCTTTGAGTTTGTACTCACTAGGAGGCTATTCTTTTTATTATGAAAATAGAACGCAGATGCGGAACGGTTGATTAGGAATTTACGTGCGAGATGATATTTCTGTAACTGCAGAAAATACTTTAGGTGTCTGGGTTGAAGGTCGGTTTGAGTCTTTTGTTGCTAATGTAAAAAAGTAAGATGTTGAAATTTTGATTGCTACTATTTACAGGACACCCAGTTCTAACCCCAAGGAAACGTCTCAGCATTTTGAGAATCTTTGTCAGAATTTAGGGGTGTATAAAAAGCCGAGTATGCTAATGGAAGATTTCAACCATAATTTATTGGAGCTAGGAAATAGTATGAATGCGGAATTTTTTACAACTATGCTATCATTTAGTTTTTTCCCGTCGATTAACATCCCCACACGAATTACAGAACGCACGGCCACGCTTATTGATAATATATTAATTAGTGAAGATATTTGTGACCGGCTGAAATCATCAAATGTGCTAATTGCGCCAGGTTCGGATCATCTCCTTGCATTTGTAACAGTGTCGATTAGCGATTTATCATCATATCCATATGACCAGCATAAAATTGAAAAAAAAATATTTGTTTTCAATTAACCAAATTTTAAGAAGTTAAAAGATCATTTTGGAACACTCGAATGAAGCGATGTTTTGAGTCAGAATGACCCTGAAGTAGGTTATGTTTTGTTTTCTGATAAGATTCGTGAAGTAATGCACAAGTGTTGTAAGATTGAAGGACCACATGAAAATAGATCTAGAAAGAAAAATAATTTTAAACCTCCGTGGTTAACAAAGGAATTACAAAACATGATAAAATTAAGAAACAAGCTTTATAGTAGAATGTTGAAGAAACCATCGAATGAAAATCGACATATTTATGTTAGTTATCGAAATGTTGTCAATAAGAGTTAATCCGAATGGGGAAAGAATAGGAAATTATCAATCTATAGCTGATAGTTTTTGTAAATTTTTTACTGAAATTTGTCAAAATATTTCATCACTATTTGCTAATGATATTGACATAAAAGACGAAAGTCAAATTTCTTCAAATTTTGATTATGATGGAAGCATTTTTGTTTTTGAACCGGTTTCCACAAATGATTTGGAGAAGATAGTGAATTCTTTGGGACCATCAGAGGCTCCTGGAATTGATCACATGCTGAAACGGGTTCTAAAACATGTTTTGCCGGTGATATCTCATATTTTGATATTTTTTATTAATTTGTCTTTTCAAAAAGGAATTGCTCAAAAAGGTCTAAAGAAAAGCCGTATTATACCTTTATATAAGTATGGAAACAAGGAAGAGATAAATAATTACCGGCCTATTTTAGTTTTACCAGTTATTTCAAAGATTTTTGAAAAAATAATGCATAATAAAATAAATAAATTTGCGGAAGAAATTGAAATAATACCACCTAGCCAATATGGATTTCGGAAAGGGCATTCGACAGATCACGCGATTACCCATTTTATTTGTAAAATGACAGATTTTCTAGATACGGGTTTTTAAATTATGCATTGACCTGTCGAAAGCATTTGATACAGCAAACCATAATCTTTTAGTTAGAAAGTTAAAGAACTGTAAATTTCCACCGTGGATTGAGTCATATCTATCAGATAGGTCACAGGTCGTTATAGTTGGACCAAAAAGATCACGAGAGCACCTAATAACTTGCGGAATTCCACATTAGGGCCACTCTTTTACCTCATTAAAACCGCGGATATAGGAAATATTATGAAAGATTGTTTGACAATATCATTCGCAGATGATACAGTTTTATTATTCCGAGCTTTAAGTGTTAAAACCCTTTTTTAGACCATGGAGAGCGCGTTGAATGATCTAACAAAATATACGAGGAGTAAGCGTTTATTGATTAATTAAAAAAAATACATATTACATGATTTTTTCTACTATTAAAAAGGTAAACACTGAACTATCTTTAACAGCTGATGGGTATTTATTATATAGGGCTTCAAAATTTAAATATTTAGGTTTAATAATTGATGAATTATTGTCATGGAAAGAACATGTAAACTCAATATCTATAAAAATTGCAAGAAGAGCTGGGATTTTGTATAGACTTAAAAATTTCCTTCTGCAAAAAGTTTTGCGAACCCTTTATTTTACTCTTGTTTATCCTTATATTCAGTAAAGTTGTTACATTTGGGTTAATTCTTTCTGTTATATTTAAAGACAATTCAAATCTTACAAAATAGAGCTGTAAAGTCAATTTATTTTAATAAACTTAATACTAAAGAAGTTTTCTTAAATCTCAGTTGCTAACAGGAAGACAAATTCGCCAGCTCCAAACTGCTGTTTTCATGTATAAATACTTGAATAGTCTAGCACCCCCAGGACTAACACAACTTGTCCTTTTTCATTTATCGTCATATTATCATGCTTATCCAACGTCGTCATTTACACAGTTTTCTCTTATCTCGGATATTTGTCACACGCAAAGAGCAGCTTTTTCTATAAAATACGTTGGAGTGAAATTATGGAACAGTGTTCCACTGGAAATAAAAGATTCTGTTTCAGTTCCGTCATTTCGATACAATTATAAGAAACATCTTCTTTCTACTAGTACAAATGAATAATTTTTAGGAGGATTCTCTCTTTTTAATGTAGTGCACAGTGCCTTTTTTCAGTATTTTTTTTTTCTTTCAAAGTTTAACACTTTGTTGTTTTGTCAATAATCAGTGATAATATTTATGTGAATACTCGAGTTCTCCAGGGGCTATATTTATGCCCTAGGGATCATTGATCAGTCCCTGGAGTTGGGTTTTATTTGTGTGTTTATATTCAATAAATTCAAATTTCAAAGTTCAAAAAAGAAAGTGCTGTCAAGAAAATGAATACGCTATTCTTCTGTCTAAAGTTGCATGAAATAGTGTTCTCAAAGAATATACAAAGAATATTCAATTTCTTGTATTATTATTTAGCTCCTCTAAAAATATTTTAGCGTGGAAAATTTGCTAGCTTTCTAAAAAAAATAGATATTTTTTTTAAGGATATCCTATTAGTATAAATTAGAAAACTGTGGATAAGAAAGATCTGTCGAATGAAGGAATTTGACTTGTTTAAAAAATGAATATAAATTAGTAAATAGTAAATAGCAATAGAAGATAGTAATAGTAGATAGAAAAAATCATCTTAAAACCAAAGAAGAGCAGAAGAGGAGCACATAATAACTGAAAACTAAGATGAGTAGATATTAATATTAAAGAATAAACGAAACCCAAAACGAATAGAGCTTAAAAAGGAGTAATCACATCAAACATAAATATAACAAACTATAAACGAAATTTAAAACGGTCAAAATTAGAATGAATTATCAAGTAAAACTTAAAACAAACAAAATTACCACAAAGAGGAGTAGGGTTGATTTGCTATGTTGATCACCATAGTTTGTTTAGGATTATCTCTGCCTCATCTTCATACTTAGAGTCCCCTGGAATCATCCTCTTGAACCTGGAAGCTTTACTATCATCTTCAGAAAGTTTCAACTTGATCTTCCAAGCCGTTTGTTCGATATTGCAAACACATGTTGTTGCTAACCTGGGTTCACATAGGCTAGTGTCTTTGTAGTTACGTCGATTTTTTACTATGAAAATATTCTTGTCTCATGGGGGTCAAAGTGTCTGATATTTCGGGCAGATTTGAGATAAAGTCGTTGTTAAGCTTTTCTTTCCCCTCCCAAGTGAAAATTTGAGTCTGCGCAGCTTCCCCTCAAATAACTCCCCAAAATTTTCAACTTGGTGTCCCAGCCCGTCCCCAAGATACTCCAGATACGCTATTTTTATAGCCTGGCAACACACATTGTATTTTGATTTAGCTCGTCACTTAACCGTGAATACAATTTCAACAACGGCTTATATTGACAAAATCTTTAGGTCAGTCTAAGTTTAGGTCACAAAACATACATATCCCCTTCCCCCAGCATGAAATTTTGAAATCTTCTTGCACCTCTTCTACAACCCGTGAAGGTTTCAACTGCATCCCCCATGCCATTCCCATAATATTACAGATATGTTATATTGATAGCTTGAATAAGCATAGCGTCTCTAGATCTACCTTCTCCCTCCTCAAGCAAATTTTTAGGTCTAGTTGAAGTCCCCTGCCCATTCCACCTCCTTTTTCAACGCTATTTGAAAGTTTCAATTCCATCCTCGGAGCCCTTCCTGAGACAGAGGAATGGTATTAGCTCTATTCACTCCTCTAAGCCGTAATTCAACGTCTATTTGTCCCCAATCAACATTTCTGAGGCATCTAAGATGCATAATCTTGATCATCTGGGAGCATACAGTATTTTTAATTAATCCTGTTACATAGCCACATATGAATTATAAATCTTAATTATAAATCATAAAGTTTAATGCAGAAATGTTTTGGTGGATCGGAGACAAAAGTTATTTAGGCCTTTCCCTCTCCACCAACAGAAAATTTGATGTTCCTTAATATACTATATCTTTTCTTTTCCCCAGCAATACCAGATTGTTTCAGCTCCATCCTCCAAGCCGTTCCCGAGGTATTACAAAAATGTTATTTCGATAAACTGGATACGCATTGCAGATAATTATTGCAGAATTATTGCAGATAATTTGATAGCTCGGGCACATAACGTTTTTTGATTAACTCAGGTACGGTAGTTGTTTCTAGAGTATACCCTTGAGAAACCCTGAGAGCATTGGCCTAGCGCTCCCTAAGAGTTCCTTGCTGACCGGATAACCAGGATCAGTTATGGCCGCCTTTTCAACAAAAATCTATCTGTGAGCAATTAACAACCCCATAGGCAGCGCTTCCCAAGTAAAGAGCGATAGTGCTTAATAGAATAATTTATTTTTATTTTTTTTTTTTGAATAGGCCATTTTGTATGAAAGAGGTGGTCGTAGAAATCTCAAAGACCGGCACACATTCAGGGGAATCAATCGGAACGAAAAGGCACACAATCAGTAAACACTATGTGCATCCAGGTTATAAAAAGGGTGGATCGGCAATGTCTCAGTAGAAAGTGCCATGGCATGCTGAGGAGGGGTTGAACTAAGTCAAAAGACACTATGTATAAAAAGGTTATCAAAAAGGGTTTCGGCGACATCTCAGGGACGACTAAGTGAATTTAATTGAAACTTTCAGGGAATGTTAAGGAATGCTGAAATAACCCGGTTGCAAAGAAGGTATATGCAATACCCGGAAATGGCTAAGGGCTTAAAGTTGAAACTTTAAAGCAATATCTAGGAGGGTGTTGAACTAAAGCAAAAGACACTTCCTGCATAAAAGTTGTGAAAGGGGGTATCTTCAACATCTCAGAAACGGGCAAGGGTGTTAAGTTGAAACTTTAAAACGTTAGAACAAAACGTTCTTTTTTTAATGAAAGGTTCTCAGTAGAAAGGTTCAGTGTTGCCACATACCATATGACTCTTTGGACTAATTGTTTCTTTTTATTCTGATTACACTACGACTATATAGTAAAAATTACTGGGAATTTAATTGGTTTGACTACAGTCTTTTAAATCAATCACTCTATGTATCACTATTTTATATCGCTAACTAATAGATTAAACTAAAATTTGTGATATAATCACAAAAAAATGAACCTGAAATAAAACCTGCAAAATGTTAAATTAGATGATTTACAACAAATGAAAATTGAAAGCAAACACACAAAAAAAATCTTGCCAATGACATCATATCAGAGCTTTCATGCTGAGAGGATAATTGAATAGAAAGCGTAGAAAGACTTTCACGAAATTGCTTCCCCGTTGTTCCTCTGCGGAAAAAAGCTTGTGAAAGACCAGGTTTTCCACTTTACTCGGGCAATCTCTCAAAGCACTTCTGTGTTAATTAGACTGTCCTTATTTTCTGTGTTCCCATTCATTTTTAGCATTAGGATGTAAACTATATTTGAGAGGGGTGGATCTAGGCATCACTTAGTGTAATTGGTAAATATAACATTATTTATTGTTATTCATTATATTATCATTTATAATTGTTTCGAAGCCTATCTTATTAATTTATTTTATGTTATTTGTTACATTATATTATTATATTTAAAGTATTACAGATTTCACTTTTTAATTATTTTCTAGTTTTAAAATAGTGAGTAGGGGATGGGGGGAGAGGGTAGAAGCACCAGTAAGACCCTACTCCCACTAATGTTGGTCACTGTTGAGCCACTGACCGTCCTGATAAGCGTCTTACGATGAGAGAGGGTATTTTGCGGTGTACGCTACCGATATTGGATGGACTAAAGTCGATAGTGACAGCCAAACTAATGCCCGGGGGGTCAATCCCCTTAGAAGTATGGATCATTTATCATGGCAAAAGAAGAAATATTCTGAGGAAGGATCTGAAGCAGGGAAAAGAAGTTCTCTTGTTAGTACCGGTTTTTAGGACGAAATGCCGCTTCCTGCTCAAGGCTGGAAACATTAGTGGACCTTGACACGGTTTTGAGAGTCCACCTATAATAATAATAACGCTCCTGAAATTGAAACTTTAACTTGTTTGTGTTACCTCTGATTATAACTCACTTTCAGAGAACCTTATTTCTTATAATTTCAAGGATGTTTCGGTAATTTTATTTTAACCAGAGTTAACCTTTAAAATTACAACGACAACTATGCCTGGAAATTGAAACGATTAGAATAGCTTCTCAAAGAAAATAATTTATTAAATGTGTTGTGGGATGTGTAGAAAACAGTTTTGGTTTTTCTTTAGGTTGATTCAAAATATGAAACGAAAAAGTACAAATCAATGAATGGTCTCAACGCAGTGAAATTTCACGTTTTTATGATTTTTGATCTTCTATGGGGAGCAGAGGTCTCTTTAACCCCCCCCCCCTCCCTCCCCCTTGCTGGGACTACCTATGGTCACTAGGTAACTAGTCACTAGGTAACCACATTTTAGTTATTTGCCAATTTAAAAAAATGTATACATGCTTAACTGCTCGCTTTAATGGTGAAATAATAAAATACTCCTACTACTACTGTAACCGCTAACAACCCACTGTAGCACCAAACCCCTTGAGGCCAACCTAACTACGAACGCTCTTCCTCCATCCTAATCTATTTAAAGCCTTACTTTTTATCCTCTCCCATGTGTTTCCATGTGTTTTCAATTTCCTTTAAAACAATTCTGACCTCTCCCCTTCCCCTGCGTGCTACCTGCTTTTTGCCCCATAAAGGTGGCCAAAAAGCGCAATTTTTGGCAATCTGTCGCTCTTCGTCCATAAAACGTAGCCAAGTCGTTTTAACCTTTCAATCACTATACCCCTAGAAAGTGGGATCGAACCAATTTTGTCTTACAGATTACTGTTTGATGTATAGTCAGTCAAATGAGTCAGTAAAAAAACTGTCAGTAAAATAATCATAGCTTCGGTGGAGTGTACTAAAATTTTTTAACATCTTCTTAATTTTAGCATCTAAATATAATTTATTGATCGATAGAATTGAAAATAAATTATTATGACGTCTAAAACAGTTAGTCTTTTTTGTGTGTTTTTTATGGTTTTTTTGCCCGTTATTTTAGAAAAAAAGGCAAATATTTTCTAAAACCTTATGAAAACATCTTATTTGATCATATTTGTGTGTCTGAATACACACGCACACACAAAAGCTGCCTCAAAACAATTAATGTATCAATAGGCCTATATAAGAAAAAAATACCACAGTTCTGAAATTGACCCGTTTTTGCTGCTATTGTACTGATACAAAGCCTAAGTAGGATGTTTTCAAACAGTTGGTGGTAACGAACTGTAAGTAAGGAGCGACCCGGATCAATAGTAACCGAAACCCTAAAAAACTGAATTTTAGTACCAATAGATACATAAAGAAAAAATCAGATTTTTATGCTGATTTCAAGTATATAAGTTTCATCAAGTTTAGTCTTAATCATCAAAAGTTACGCGCCTGAGAAATTTTGCCTTATTTTCGAAAAAAAGGGGAAACTTCCCCTAAAAGAACCTTAATGAGAGATCATAGAACCTTAATGAAAATCACACCATCAGATTCAGCGTATCAGAGAACCCTAAGTATATACGTTTTATTATATTATCCGGCAAGATATAATCTTTAAGAAATTTTATATCTTGTACAAATCTTGATTTTTAATGATTTTTTTATAGCCTCTCAAATGAAACTTCAGAGTTCAAATTCTAGTTTTGTTCTAACATATTAACTCAGCGAAGTTTAAAACTTGAAGTTGATCAAGTGAGCAATATTGAAGTCAATCTCCCTAAAATAAGAGATAAATCGACTGAAATAGCAAAACGAATTTCTCTTCACAAGCAAGTTTTGACTGACTGCAGTTTCTAGTTTCTAGACCTTAATGAAAGATCATAGAACCTTAATGAAAACCACACCATCAGATTCAGCGTATCAGAGAACCCTGCTGTAGAGGTTTCAAGCTCATATCTGCAAACATGTGGAATTTTGTATTTTTTGCCACAAGAAACATCACAGATCCGTGTTAATTTGTTTTTTTTTGTTTTTTTTTTCCATGGGTGATTGTATCGACCCAGTGATCCTAGAATATCGCGGAAGGGCTCATTAGAACGGAAATTAAAAATTCTAGTGTCCTTTATAAGTGAAAAAAAAATGGAGGGCAACTAAGCTCCCTCCCACGCTCATTTTTACCCAAAGTCACCCGATCAAAATTTGAGATTGTCATTTCATTCAGCATGGTCGAAAAATATAATAACTATGTCTTTGAAGAAGACTTAATCCCCAACAGTCCCGGGGGAAGGGCTGAAAGTTATTAACTTTGCCCGATGTTTACATATAGTATTGGTTATTGAGAAGTATACAGACGTTTTCTGGGGGGATTTTTTTCTGTTATTTGGGGGCTCGGGGGTTACGTGGGGAGATCTTTTGATGGAGGAAATTTTCATGGGGGAAGGGACATTGCTATGAAGGGGGAGCCGGATTTCCCAGCATTGGTTAAAAAATCTATCGGAAATTAAATAAAAAAAAACAAGTTTTCAACTGAAAACTTTTCAACATTAAAACTTAAAACGAACAGAATCTATTGCGTATATTATCGGGTTCGTCCCCTAGTTAATACCTTGCTCTTTACGCTATTTTTTTTTTAGTACTTTCATAAGAGGTATTTATTCTAATTAACGGCCTTTGTGATTTAGGGGTCATTCTTAAAGAATTTGAAAAAAAATAGAACTTTAGCGTAAAGAGCGATATATTGACTATTGGGCGAAACCCCAATATTATACGTAATATACGTAATAAATATTATACGTAATAAAAATATACAAATATAGAAATTCGTTACGTAAGTTAATTCGCAAGTTATGTATATTTATTACTAATAAAAACGTTCGTAAATAAAATTAAACAGATTTCGAGCAAGCCATTTAGCCAAAAAAAAGTAAAATTAATATGCAAATTTCGTTTAAACTATTCGTGTACGGTGAGCCAAAATCAAAACCTGCATTAATTCAAAGACGTTCAGAAATTAAATAAAAAAAAGTTTTTTTAACCGAAAGTAAGGAGCAACATTAAAATTTAAAACGAACAGAAATTATTCCGTATATAAAAGGGGTTGTCCCCTCCTCAACGCCTCACTCTTTGCGCTAAAATTTGACCGTTTCTCGCAACTCTATTTTTAAAACCAATAAAAAACTTTAGCGTAACGAGCGGGGCGTTGAGGAGAAGACATCCTCTTTCATATACGGAATAATTTCTGTTTGTTTTGAGTTTTAATGTTGCTCCTTACTTTCAGTTGAAAAAAACTTTTTTTTTATTTAATATTTACTGAAGACAGGAATGACATTCTCTGAGGCACATACCTTTCTCAATTACTTTATTAATTCCTTTGTTTTAATGACATATCTAAACCAGCAAAGAGACAACAGATGTAGCTCAAGTAGCCAAGAAAGGAAAGTGCCAAAATAGCAATTTTTTTTAATCCTTTAGATGAAAATAGGACAACCCTTAGGGCGGCAAGTCTCGATTTGTCTTTCAAGGGACAGTGGGGGGGGGGGGGGGGGGGTTGAGGGTTCAAAAAACGGAAAAAGTAAATTTGTATGCTGTAACTTAACGGTATATTTTGGAGGAAGGTTCTACAGACCAATCTCGAGGTGGGAATTTCCCTAGTCCAGCCCTCTGTGCAACACATACTGTCTTCTGATTTACATTGCTACTTAATCGTGAATAGATTCCAAGTCTCATATGGGCTAACAGCACAA
>CM051263.1:6666146-6731146 GCA_027921565.1 Artemia sinica | reverse complement strand
TGAGTAACATTGGAATAGATCTCCCTATCCTATTGTAAGAAACAAATTGATCGAGATAAATTAACGATATTTCCGGCAAAAATGAAGCTTCGAGTGACGGCAGTTCGAAGTTTCCATGCTCTATATCCTTGTGATCATGGAACACATCAAGGTCTGATTTCGGAAAATAAAAAATGAGACATATAGGACCTTCTCTGACTTCACTGATCCTTAATAAAGGACTTATAGAAATGTATATTGCAATTGGTCCAAGTCAAAACCGCAAGAAGTGTTACATGATATGTTTTGATTTTGGATGGTCTAAATTCAAAGTTATTTTCTTTTCTATCTCCGGACTTGCAGGAAATCTTTCGTCTTTATCCCAAGGTAAAAAGTCTATATATCAGTGTGAAATTGTAAGAGCAGGGCTACATGCTACAAATGAAATAAAGTTAAATAAATCAATGAGACTATATGGTGATGTAAGTAGATAGAGTAGATGAAACTAATAAATGATCATTGGCAAATGTCATAGGCTATTAAATTCTAGACTTAAAACAGCTAGACTTAAAACTAGACTTAAAACAGCAGTCTACTAGTCTCTTCATCATATGTATAATGAGCAGGCAGTCTCACTGAAAGAAAATGCCAATTTAAATAAAATTAGATAGACAAATGAAGCTATATGATGAAGCCTTAAGTGGACGGAGAACGTGAAATTAATAAACTCATCATTACTATAAGAAATACTCTTTTAAAACGTGTTTTTCGACTTAAAAGAGCAGGTTACCAGTCTCTTCGATGTACGCATGATGATAGTCTCGCTGTGTACCAAAGATGTAAGCCCTTCTAGGTTTCCATCTTTAAGTGCAGTAATTAGCTATCAATTCTGATTTTATTATAAATTTTATAAAAATAAATTACGGAGAATACAGCATAATCCAACGGATACGTGCATATCTCGCGTGCGTGCATACATGCATAATGGTAAAACCATTACGGTATGCACGTGCATAATAGTTGTATCATTAAGTCTTGTCATTGGTAAAACATATTGGTAAAAATCATAGGTAAAACATGTTTTACATTCGTAACAACAATGGTAAAACATGTTTTACTGATGCTTTTACCATTATATACAGTAATGCACGTGCATTAGGGACGTGCATAATGGTAAAACCAAAGTGTGCTAAAAGCAGATTTGTTTCTATGTCTTTTTATGTACGTGACAACCAGAAGACGCCTGATGATGTAAAAAACGGTATTTGTATTATAAACGCCCTAAGGTTCGAGTTGTTCATTCATTGACGCATTATAAAACATAAAATCGCGAAGACAGGAAAAAACGAGGACATTAAACAACCATTGAAAAAATTGAAAAATAATGCAAATATTTCGGTCAAGACCTCGCTTGACCGTCCTCAGTGCAGAATAAACTGACAAAAATATAAAAACTAAATCCTTAAACAAAACACAAATGTAAAATAGGATGCCCCTTTCTGAGTAACGGTGGAAGGGTAACTTTCACCGTTACTCAGCTATTCAGCCATTCGTTTCTCAGCGTTACTCGTTATCAATCAATCAATCAATCAATAAACTCAACAATATACACCTCAATATAAACTACCCCGTATGGCTCTATGGCCAGGAAAAAAACAGGGGAGAAACAAAAATGAAACAAATACATAAAAAATAAAAAACATTTTTTTACATCATGCATTCACACCCTTAAGAGACTCAGCACAAGAGAAAAAAAATAAGAAAAAAAAACAAAAAAAAAAAAAAAACGAAAAAAAAGTTACACACACACAAAACAAAACAAATAAGAAAAAAAAACGTTTAAAAGACCCAAAACAAAAGACGATTTTAAGAGACCCCCCCCCCCCAAAAAAAAAGAAAAGAAAATGTAGGACAATCCAATAAATTAAACCAAATTCCAAATATGTATTTGAAACCAAGCCACAAAAATATTAGACAAACTCAGTGCCCCTCATTTTAGTTTTGTGTTTTGTTTTAAGGTTTGCTTTTATTCTGCACTGAGGAAGGTCAGCGGAGGTCTTGACCGAAATATTTGCATAATTTTTCAATTTTTTCACTGGCTATTTATTATCCTCGTTTTCTCTTTCTTCGCGATTTTATGTTTTTATCGTGATTAGCCAGTGTGGTCTCAGAAATTATTTGTTGGCGTATTATAGAGCCGTTTTTTTCCGTTAGTTTCTTTTAGCTTAGCGTGAGACAAGACAAAGAGGAGTGACAGAATAGATGGAAAATATATAATTTGAGCTATATATTTTCACATTAGGGGGGGCGTAAATTATTTGAACAGTGTTAAGTTAGAAAACAATTCTTACTATATAATATGCAGGATAATTGTACCTGACACATTAGGTATGCAGACTCGCTCTACGTTACCCCCCTCCCCCCTAATGTGAAAATATATAGCCCAAATTTTTTAATAAAATATTATATTTTTATCTTATTTTGGTATATTTCATTAGGACTGAGCGTCAGAGAAACATATTGGAAGGACATTAGGTAGGGCGTATAAGTACCTAAAATATCATATATCAAGATAAATATCATACAAGTACCTAAAAAACCAATGCACGTAAAAACTTATTTTTAATATAAATCAAAATACGAAGTGAGCAAAGAGTAACGGAAATAAGCAGATTGTTGTTTGTATAGATAGATTGCAGCCACCATACGACCAAAAGATTACTACTTGTGCATATTAGTCTCATTACTGGTCAGCTCTAAGTTATAATAACTGCCTGAATCGTCTCTAAACGTCCTAGCCGAATGGATGTTGCGCTTTATTTTTAATCCTTTGTCCGAAAGGTGGGAGTTCGATTCCTGGCGTCGCCAGTTATTCAATTCGGGACGGGAGTCAGTGGTGTGACTCTGTAAGCTCAGCCAGAGTCGACATAGCTCTAAATGGGTACCTGGAGAAATCTGGGGAAGGTAAACAGGAAGGGTGTGCGAAAGTACAGGATGAATGGCTCCCATTCCCCCATTGCACTTCCTGCTGAAGAGCCTGGAGATGGAGATCAGCACCGCCGGTTCGGACTTTAAGAAGTCTAGTACCGTACCCTTAACTTTTTTTTGCCTACCTCTCTAAACCCTAACTTTTTCAGACGTAAACCACAAACACCAAAACTTCAATTCACTCACCATCTCCTGCACCGTCCTGCTGGTGTAGCGGTATCACCGTGGACAGGAGAAATATACGTTGCTGGAACAGATAGTCACAGGGTATTGGTTTTTGATCAAAAAGGAAACTATCAAAGAAGCTTAGGTGACAATGTGAGTTCTGAAACAGAATTCTTATGCCCATTTGGTATCGCTTTTTCAAAAAGGAATGACGAAATATATGTCTCAGGTATGTTCTTGAACTTTTTGAACATGTTTGAATTTTCACTGAAGTCTCTTCTTCTCTCTCTTGCCTTTTTGACTAATTTAACTCCTGAGCATTATAGTAATTCGAGTCACTAGACTTATTCCTTAACTAACCATAATGGTAAAACTATGAAAAAACCGGAGTCTTACAGATTAATTGAATATGAGTCACTACCCTATGAGTATCATAATAATAACAGTAAAGAAAGTGAAGCATGGGTATTATAGAGATATATGAGTCATCATTCTATGAGTAATAATAACAGTAACAATGTGAGTTATGAATGTGGTAATGTTGTTGTAATATTGGTGATCACCCATACTACCCATATTACAGTAAAACAAATACATTTGCCCCCTTGGACAAGAAACCGTAAAATTATTCATTTGTATAAGCTAACTGACCCTAATGTTAGCATTAAAAAATCTCTATCCCGTTTTCAAAGTAAGTTTAATCATCCATGGTCACCAGTTTGTTCACAATAGTTTTTTTGTATTAATGTAATGTATGTAATGAATTTTTTTTCTCTCTATTTTTTTGTCATTTTAGTGATTATTCCGTATATGTACCTTTTTTTTGACAAGTAATAAATGAATAATAATAATAATAATATTAGTAATAATAAATCTCTCCCCCGTTTTAAAAGAAACTTTTATCATCCTTTCGTTAGCATCATTGTTCGTATTAATATAATGAAGAATTTTTTTTTGTCATGTATTTGAATTTTCAAATTGTCCTTTTTTTTCTTTTTTTTTCTTTTTGTTTTCTTTAGTGATTGCTCCGTCTACTGTACCTTTTGTACCTTTTTTGACGGGCAATAAATGAATAATAATAATAATAATAATAAAATGGATTGAAATTCTGCACAATTTTGTATTTCTATAGGGCTGAAACCTTCCCTACCGCAATCCTGTTTTAGCCTTCAAAATACACAACCGTTGATCGACCATTTTATTAAAAGAATCGCATCGAGTTAAGTTTAGTTTTAATTTTTTGTTTGCTTAAAAAAATGCATTATGTGCTCATTTATTAATAATAGTTCTGATTTATTGTTGAAAAAAAAGGGCCTCAAAAATCAATGCAACCAGATTCATTTCCTGTTGAGGCTTCCTTGGGTCAAGCACTTTAACTGAGATGTTTTCATTGTATGTTATTTCAAGCAAATCGACATAAAAAAAAAAGAATATTTAGCACTAAGAATCAATACAACATCTTTTTTCATGAAAAATTTATTGTCCACGGTAAGCTTCCCTTGACCCCCTGAATCAAAACCTAAATTCTAATTGATCCCCCCTGCCCAATGTTCCCTCAAAATTTCTGTTGATTACCATAAGCCCTAAATTTATGCGCTCAGCCGTGCCTAAAATATTACAGATATGCGCCGCTGACAGCCTGGATGCATGTAGTTTCTTATGATTTAGTTCAATATCCTCTAAAATTTTCAAGTTACTACCCTTATCCACTTCTAAAATGTTACATAAACTTCATTTTGACATTTTGGAGCGCAAGTTATGTCTTTTGATTTACCTGAACGTTCTCTGATAGCTTCTATTTGAAACCCTGAATCATGCCTGAAATATTGAAGATATCCTTTTTTGGCAGCTTGAATACTTAAACAGTTTTTTTTTATTTAGTTCCTCATCCCCTTAAAATGTCAGCTTCATGCCCTTAGTCATTCACAAGATAATGCAGATACGCCCTTTTGAGAACCTGGATGTAAGTATTGTCTTCTGACTTACTTCAGCATCCCCTCAACATCCCCTGAAAGTTTCAACTTAATACAGTTAGCCATTCCTGAGATTTTTCAGATAAGCCTTTTTTACAAACTGGATAAATTTAGCGTCTTTTGATTAAGTTTAACATGCTCTAAAAATTTCAATTTACTGTCCTTAGCCGTTACTTAAATACTGCAGATATATCCTCTTGATAACATGGTTGCATATAGTGTAATTTAGTTTAGTTCAATATCCCCCAGAAGATGTCTTGTAAGTTTCCACTTAATACCCTTGGACTTTTCAGAAATATTGTGAATACGCCCTTTTGACAACCTTGATACACATTATGTCTTCTTATTTGGTTCGACATTCACAAAAAGTTTCAACTTGATAACCGTATTCGTTCTTGATATACTGCAGGCACACACTTCTGAAAACCCGGATGCACATAGTTTCTTTTTGATTTAGTTTACTGTGCCCTGAAGTTTTAAACTTAATACCCTTAGTTGTTCCTGTTAAAATTTAAGAGAGAAAAACGTCTTTAATTAATCAAGCAGTGAAAAAAACGTACTAAAAATGACACACAGCAAAAAACGTTAATTAAAAAATTTCCGAATATTCCAACTCCACATCCGGGAGCCTTTATCAACAGGAAAAAAAAGAAAAAACAAATAAATCTAAATCATTAAAAAAAAAACACAACAAGAAAAAGAGAAAAAAACAAAAGACAAACAAATAAATAAAACACACATTCTAAACAATTCCAGAACTGCAAAAAACTGTAATTGTCTGACTAATCACCGACAACCGTGTGTCACTATTACAACAGATATTTCTTCTCTTTAAAGTCATATTGGCAAATGAGATCTATTAAGAATAAAACTATATGTATTTGAAAACAATTCATAAGACCCTACGTCACCACCCCTGATTCAATTTACAAGGTTAAAAACATTTCAACTATATATGACAACGGGTCAAAGAAACTTATGCATTATAAATTAAGTGAATTTTGGTATTTGCTAACTTAGCTGCCGTCCGTTGACTCTTTCCAGCATTCACTTTCCAGGCTTTCACTTGCAACGATGTCATTTGTTCGATGATTATTATGTAAATTACCATTGTTAGAAAATTTTACCTGCCCCTTAATTAAACTTTTATAAATTGAATTAATTCTAAAATCCCCTTCGTCTCTATTAATACTAATGCCCCCATAAATAATTTTTCTAATTTCTATAATTTCTCTAAAGTTTTGTAAGAGGCCTATAGATGTATCTATAATTTGTGTTTGTTCAAATAATATATTGTGGTGAGGAAAGTCAAATAAATGTTCTGTTACAGCTGAATCAAACGTTTCTGGTTTTCGATTATATTTTAACGAACAGTAAATGACATTTTTATGTTGCTGCAATCTATTCTCTAAATTTTGTTGTGTCCTTCCTACATAAAATTAACCACAAGAACACGGAAATTTGTATACACCATTTTTTATATTTCTTGGAATCCTATATTTTCTATCAATCAGTAAAGAACTTATCTTAGTCTAAGAAATTATCTTAGCTGTTCCTGAACTATTGCAGAAACACCCTTTTGATAACATGTATGCAAGTAGCATCTGTAGATTTATTTCAACATCCCCCTTAATATGCCTTGAAACTTTTAACCTTAATTTCTTTATTCGTTCCTGATATTTTGCATATATATCCTTTTGATAAACTAGATTCATAATGCCTTTTGATTTGGTCCAATTTCCCTTCAGTATGCCTTGAGAGCTTAAAATTTATACCCTTAACGGTTCCTTATACACTGCATATAAGCTTGTTTTGACAGCCTCTATGCAAGCAGTGCCTGTTTATTTAATTCAATATTCTCCTCAACATGTGTTACTTAATACCTTTGACCGTACCTGAAATATTGCAAATACACCCTGTTGACAACTGAGATGCAGATAGTGACTTTTGATTGAGTTCAGCATCCCCAAGAACGTGGCCAGGGAGTCCTATCTTGATACTTGATTTGAGTCGCTTTTTAAACGCCGTCAGAGACTTATTTGCCAGTTCGGCCATTTCCTGCTCCGTAGCAGCAAAAACAGGACGATCCTGCCCCCCCTAGCCCCCGTTACGTTCCGTACCCGGAGACAATACAAGCTCAACCCAGTGACATGCCGTATGACACGCTACCAGCATTCCTTTGTCCCCTTTTTTTTACAGACATGGTCAACAAATCCTAGGAAAAGTAATATGGTTTTATTCATTTTTTATTGTCATATTTGTTATTTTACTTTGTCGTATTTGTAAAAACCCTCGGTATTAGTGCTTTTAGTGCTAAAAAGAGTAATTTTAATAAAATGTGTCTATGTCTATGTCTATACTCCTAACTGCCATTGTCCCAGGAGCTGCACGGAGTCATGTAAGCCCAAGAGGCATAGCTATTGAGTTTTTCGACTATTTTGAACAAAACGTGTGTCTCAAAATCTTCATCCGATGTCCTGAGGGGTTGAAGGGGGGAAGGGCAGTTAAGAAGGACCTGGGGGGGGGGCTGGGTAAAAAATAACACACTACTGTCATGTCGTTGTTTACTTTTTAGGCATTGTAGGTAGTTTTTTAGGTATTGTTATTACGCTGCCAATGATACTTTTAAACTCTGTTTCATCATGTTTTTCCATTTTCGGATTCTGCGTTTATTGAAAAACTGTTCTGACTTAATTTAGTGATAGCCACATGTTCAAAATTTCACAGATAAGAGAATTACATAAACAAAAAAAACATCTACTTAAAAAGGGGTACTGCCCATGCTCCAAAGCAGCAAAATGCTCCATAGCCTGGTTTTAATCGAGCTAATAACCTTTCCCTTCATTGTATACTCCAAAAAGTAGCCTTTAAGGTATTTCGTCACCCCAGCGATGTGGAAAAATATTTGTACATGGTCTTGTTCCTGATGGAATATCATTTTATTGTTTAGACCATGTTTTGCTGCACGACACCTTCGTAACTATGAGATGGCATAAATTCAAACGAGCAAAATGATATTGTCTCCCGACTTAAAAGCAAATCAGTGCGAGAGTTCTTTTGAAAAAAATAGACACAAGAATGATCATTACAGAAAAGGACAAAAAAAGGACTAAAAGGACAAACAGAAGGACAGAAAGAGAGAAAAGGACAAAATCCTAAAAAGACATGAAACTGAAGGACAAAATTGTATTTTCCATTATTTGACTACATTATTTCACCAGATGACTTACCTATATTCTTAAGAATGTATTTTAGACCAGGACTTCTTAGTTTTTTTTCTTGCTCCTCCTAATAAACCCTTCTTGACGAAAAAAAAATACAAAGAATAAAATGGATCATTTAATCCTAAATTCTGAAAAATCTATGGTTTTTTCAAGAATAAATGTGAATATGTGTGTTCTTTGAAATAGCTTATTACATATTATTGTAGATATAGTTTTTTTATAGCGCTAACTAGATTTTTCCAATATGAATAGAGATGACTCTGTAGTCAAACTTTAAGGGCCAGTCATCCAAGCAATTTGTTTTGCGTGACAAACATAGTTAAGAATTTAAACAGAAAAATAAAATTTAAAATTAGTTTCTGCACTGCTGAGAAAAGGAAATTTCTATGAAATTTTCAAAACAGTGTTTATTATAAGTGGGAATAGTGATCGTTAGAATTCTTAATTCTAAATCATTATTTATTGTTATAAGATATTTGGAACGTTTCCAAAAATGATGACGTAAAATTTGCCGTTTTAGTTTTTAGTCTTTAATGGGCACGTTATTAAGAAGTTTCTTCATTTTTGTAAGGTTTGACGTTCACATAGTACTATGAAACAGTTCGTGGTAACGAACTGTGAGTAAGGAGCGACCCGGCTCAATGGTAACCAAAACTCTAAAAAACGGAATACCAATAGATACCAATAGATACATCAAAAGAATCAGATTTTAATTCTGATTTCAAATATATAAGTTTCATCAAGTTTAATCTTACCTATCAAAAGTTACGTGCCTGAGAAAATTTGGCTGATTTTCGAAAAAAGGGGGAAAGACCCCCTAAAAGTTATAGAACCTTAATGAAAATCATACCATCATATTCAGCGTATCAGAGAACCCTACTGTAGAGGTTTCAAGCTCCTATCTACAAAAATGTGGAATTTTCCATTTTTTGCCAGAAGAAAGATCATGGATGCGTGTTTATTTGTTTTTTTGTTTTTTTGTTTTTTTTTCTTTTTCCCAGGGGTGATCGTATCGACCCAGTGGTCCTAGAATATCGTGGGAGGGCTCATTGGAACGCAAATTAAAAGTTCTAGCGCCCTTTTTAAGTGACCAAAAAATGGAGGGCAACTAGGCCCCCTCCCACGCTCATTTCTTTCCCAAAGTCGCCCGATCAAAATTTTGAGATAGCCATTTTGTTCAGCATGGTCGAAAATATTATAACTATGTCTTTTAGGATGACTTCATCCCTCGAAGCCCCCAGGAGGAGGGCTGAAAGTTATGAACTTTACCCAATGTTAACATATAGTATTGGTTATTGGGACCCGGCTCGATGGTAACCGAAACTCTAGAAAACGGTATTTTGATACAAATAGATACATCAAAAGAATTGGATGTTAATGCTGATTTCAAATATATAAGTTTCATCAAGTTTAATCCTACCCATCAAAAGTTACGCGCCTGAGGAAATTTGGCTGATTTTCAAAAAAAGGGGAAAAGACCCCTTAAAAGTTATAGAACCTTAATGAAAATCACACCATCATATTCCGCGTATCAGAGAACCCTACTGTAGAGGTTTCACGCTCCTATCTACAAATTGTGGAATTTTGCATTTTTTGCCAGAAGAAAGATCACGGGTGCGTGTTTATTTACTATTTTTTTCCCCCAGGGGTGATCGTATCGACCCAGTGGTCCTAGAATGTCGTGGGAGGGCTCATTGGAATGGAAATTAAAAGTTCTAGCGCCCTTTTTAAGTGACCAAAAAATGGAGGGCAACTAGGCCCCCTCCCACGCTCATTTTTTTCCCAAAGTCACCTGATCAAAATTTGTAGATAGCCATTTTGTTCAGTATGTTCGAAAATATTATAAGTATGTCTTTTAGGATGACTTAATCCCCCGAAGTTCCCGGGAGGAGGGCTGAAAGTTATGAACTTTACCCAATGTTAACATATAGTATTGGTTATTGGGAAGCATACAGTACATACGTTTTCAGGTGAGATTTTTCCTGGTAGTGAGGGGGGGGGGGGGGGGGGTCGGGCAGGGACGTACGCAGGGAAGGGGCCTCCGAGCCCGGCCCCCCCCCCCCCCGACATCTCACGATTTTTTCATTTTCCCATAATTTTCTGATTTTTCTCACAGAATAATGGGTTTGAAGGATTTGCCCCCCCCCCCAAAAAAAAATATTGCCCCCTCCCGAAACAATTCCTGCGTACGTGCCTGGGGTCGGGGGTTATGTAGGAGGATCTTTCCATGAAGAAAGTTTTCATGGGGGAAGGGACATTGCTATGAAGGGGACGCCGGACTTCCCAGTATTATTTAAAAAAAGATCAGAAATCAAACAGTTCGTGGTAACGAACTGTAAGTAAGGAGCGACCCGGCTCAATGTTAACCGAAACTCTAAAAACCGGAATTTTGGTACCAATAGATACATCAAAAGAATCAGATTTTAATTTTGATTTCAAATATATAAGTTCATCAAGTTTAATCTTACCCCTCAAAAGTTACGCGCCTGAGAAAATTTGGCTGATTTTCAAAAAAAGGGGGAAAGACCCCCCTAAACGTTATAGAACCTTAATGAAATTCACACCATCATATTCAGCGTATCAGAGAACCCTACTGTAGAGGTTTCAAGCTCCTATCTACAAAAATGTGGAATTTTGCATTTTTTGCCAGAAGAAAGATCACGGGTGCGTGTTTATTTGTTTGTTTTTTTTGTTTTTTTTCCCCAGGGGTAATCGTATTGACCCAGTGGTCCTAGAATATCGTAAGAGGGCTCATTGGAACTGAAATTAAAAGTTCCAGTGCCCTTTTTAAGTGACCAAAAAAATGGAGGGCAACTAGGCCCCCTCCCACGCTCATTTTTTCTCAAAGTCACCCAATTAAAATTTTGAGATATCCATTTTGTTTAGCATAGTCGAAAATTTAATAAATATGTCTTTTACGATGACTTAATCCCCCACAGTTCCCAGGGGAAGGGCTGCAAGTTATGAACTTTGCCCATTGCTTGCATATTGTATTGGTTATTGGGAAGTATACAGACATTTTCAGGAAGAACTTTTTTTGGTGGGGGGGGGGAGGGGGGCTGGAGGAGGGGGTTACTCGGGAGAATCTTTCCGTGGAGGATGTTTCTTTGGGGTAAGGGACATTTCTATGAAGGGGGCGCCGGATTTCCAAGCATTATTTGAAAAAACGATCAGAAATTAAATTAAAAAAAAACAAGTTTTTTCAACTGAAAGTAAGAAGCAACATTAGAACTTAAAATGAACAGAAATTATTACGTATATGAGGGGTTCTCCCCCAAGTCAATACCTCGCTCTTTACGCTACAGTTTTTTTTTTAGTGCTTTCAAAAGAGCTATCTATTCTAATTAAACGGCCTTTGTGATTCAGGGGTGTGTCAATTAAAAATTTTTTTAACTTTTAACGTAAAGAGCGTGGTATTGACTAAGGGGAGAGCCCCATCATATACGTAATAAAAAAAAACAATAAAAAAAACAAGCGATACGGCTCAATAGTAAGCGAAACTTTTAAAAACGGAACTTTGATGTCAATAAATGTATCAAAAGAATGGGATTATAATGCTGATTCTAAATATACAAATTTTGTTAAGTTTAGTATTACTCATCAAAGGCTACGAGCCTGAGAAAATTTACCTGATTTTTTAAAGAGGGGAGAAACATCCCCTAAAAGTGAAAAAATTTTTAATGAAAATCACACCGTCAGATTCAGCGTAACAGAAAACCCTATAACATAGGTTTCAAGCTCATATCTGCAAAAATCTGCAACTTTGTATTTTTTTCCAGAAGAAAAATATACAAATATAGAAGTTCGTTACGTAAGTTAATTTGTAAATTACGTCAGAACCAAATTTAGAGACAGCAATTTAGCAAAAGAAAAGTAAAATTTTTATGCAAATTTTGTTTACTTATTCAATGACGGCGAGCCAAAATAAAAGCTGCATTAACTAAAAAACGATCAGAAATTAAATAAAAAAAAAACAAGTTTTTTAAACTGAAAGTAAGGAGCGACATTAAAACTTAAAAGGAACAGAAATTATTCTATATATGAAAGGGGCTGTCCCCTCCTCAACGCCTCGTTCTTTACGCTAAAGTTTGACTCTGTCTCACAACTTTATTTTTTAAAACAATAAAAAACTTTAGCGTAAAGAGCGAGGCGTTGAGGAGGGGACAGTCCCTTTCATATACGGAATAATTTCTGTTCGTTTTAAGTTTTAATGTCGCTCCTTACTTTCAGTTTAAAAAACTTGTTTTTTTTATTTAATTAAATATAAAAAAAACAAGTTTTTCAACTGCAACAGCAGCAACATCAAAACTTTAAACGAACAGAAAATATTACATATATGATTGGGTTCACCCCCTAGTCAATACCTCACTCTTTAAGCCAGAGATTTTTAGTACTTTCATAAGAGCTATTTATTCTAACTAACGGCCTTTGTGATTAAGCGGTCATTTTTAAAGAATTGGAACAAAATTCGAACTTTCGCTTAAAGAACAAGGTATTGACCAGGGGGCGAACCCCCTAATATGTGTATTAAAAATATATGAATATAGAAGTTCGTTACGTAAGATAATTCGTAAGTTACGTATATTTATTACTAATAAAAACGTTCGTAAATAAAATTAAACAAGTTTCGAGAAAGCCATTTAACCGAAAAAAAAGTAAATTAATATGAAAATTTTGTTTTAATTATTCATGTACTGTGAGCCAAGATCAAAACCTGCATTTATTCAAAAACGTTCAAAATTTAAATAAAAAAACAAGTTTTTTTAACTGAAAGTAAGGAGCGACATTAAGACTTAAAACGAACAGAAATTATTCCGTATATAAAAGGGGCTTTCCCCTCCTCAAGGCCTCGCTCTTTACGCTAAAGTTTTTATTGTTTTAAAAATTAAAGTTGTGAGACAGAGTCAAATTTTAGCGTAAAGAGCGAGGCGTTGAGGAGGGGAAAGCCCCTTTCATATACGGAATAATTTCTGTTCGTTTTAAGTTTTAATGTCGCTCCTTACTTTCAGTTAAAAAAACTTGTTTTTTTTATTTAATTTTAAATATAAGGCCAAATTTGAAATTTTTTTCAAACAAAATTAACCAGAAACATGAAGCAAAGAAGATGAAATCGAAATTTGACCATTGATGGGATAAGTGAATCTGAAGGCTTTTGAAAGATGTTTTCCAAAAATTCAACGGGAGATCTTTAAGATACCATACTACTTCCAAATACGTGGATAATGGCCTTCATAATTTCTGATCTGGATCGTTATATTAATTATATTTATATTAATTTATATTAATTGCATTAATTACATTATATTAAATATATTAATTATATGTAATTAAAAGACTATTATTTGATTATTATAGAATAGGATAAAGCTGCATAAAAAGATTTGCAAAAGAAAGCTAAACCTCACAATTTTTAAAATTCCGTTTTGAAAAATTGATTTAAATTGCATTATTCAAATCCTTAAAGTAAAATTAAACTTTGATTTAAATTAAATTTTAAATGATGTGTAATTTATTTAAAATTCGATTTTAATAATTTTTAAATTAAGAATTTAAGTGCCTGTAGTCTTTGGCTCATAAATATTTACACAACAAGTCAACAAACTGAAACAGTAGTTGAAATAATGAATATTTGAACGGTATTTGTTCATTAATGTGGCGATATATTTTGGCAATCTTGTAGGAGCACTCTCTTACTAAACTAACTTTATCGGTTAAAAAAAAAAACTTTTTTTACATTATTAACTCTAGCTCTATTAAACGTCGTTTTGAATACTTTGAAATGCGACTTTGTTTAATTGGTTAAGTTGACTTCAGATTTAACTTCTTTTTTTAATTCATTTTCCACGTGCCAAGCTTTTAAATACTTCTTACGGAAAATTTTCCGTTGTTTAAAAAAAAGAAGAAAAAAAGGCTAACTTGTTGGAAAAATGCATAGGAAGAATGTGAGAATTCTAAAATATTTGTATGAAAATCAAAGAATACTGGATTAAGTTAAAGACACCTATTGAAGAACAGTGACTGTAGCTATACTGAATAAAATAAAACAAGAATTGTGTGGTTACTGCCGCTAGTTTAGAAAGGGGACTTTACTGTCAAAAACACCACGCGTTTATAATATCATTGAAGTTACCTGAATCATTGGTCTTGAGTGGTGAAGTAACATTAAAATTGTATAACAAAATTTCTAGATGGCTCTGTTAGTCTGGCCATAGAAGCTCGGATAGTCACTGGAGGGTGTGTCTTTATCGACGTTTTTTTTTTTTTTTTTTTTTTTTTTTTTTTTTTTTTTTTTTTTTTTTTTTTTTTTTTTTTTTTTTGCTTGCTTGATCCTCACACAGGACCAATATTCGATTCTCCAGGCAATTTAGTACCAACTTCATCATTGCAGTTACACTTTGCCAATCAATTTTGGAACCTCAGACTTTTTTGGAAAACTTAGCAATTTTTAGGGGACTTTTTTCATCAATATCAACGGCCATAAGAGATGAGGATGATTATCTAACTGAATAAGACAGGTTTCTTAAATCTTTAATTAATCAAGTTAAATCTTAAATAATTAAAATAATAAATAATTAAGTAAGTAAAAATTCCTAAATTAATCAAAGAGCTAAGAGACACTTATCCTGTATTGTATCAACTTTTTTCCTTGTAAACAGTTACAACGGTTAGAAGGGAGCAGGCGAAAATTTCCCCCCTAGGTTCTATTCCCTCCCTACCAACCTAGATTTTAAAAAATACCATTTTGGTATATTCATTGAAAAAAGGTCGAAAAAAAAATAGCTTATCGTGCACCTTCATTAAGAAAAGAAGAAAAAATCCTTGACCCTTACCAGGCCCAACTCCGCATTTTTGCCTTATCCGCAATTGTTACCTATGCTTATAAACAAAAGGCAGGGGCTGATCTCTGAAGATAAATAAAATAAATAGTCTGCCTGAGGCTAGATTCTAACCTTGTTTTAATTTTTTAAATGAATGGAAGCATATTTATCTAGAGAAGGGAAAGACTCGAAATACTAAGTATAGCTCGCATTGCTTATTAAGTGATATATATATTTTTTCACAGACCACACTGCCTTTCTTTGACGAAACAAATAAGAGTTTCAATAGGATAAGTCCTTTATTAGACAGTGAACAACAAACACAAAAGTTTTGAAAAGTTCGAAGACACAGTCGGTCTTCATCATCAGCAGAAATACTAAAGTATTATAATTAACACACACTATATCTAAACAGAAAAAAGGTAAAAACTTCCGGATCACTGAATGCTACCGGTCCATTGGCTTAAAAAGTTCATTAACTGAATTTATTCAAAGTCTCGAGTTCCTTAATGTTGCTTAAATTTATGTTGAATTCTTAATAGGGTTTGGCACAATCTTCTTCTTCTAATTGTGAACAAAATGTTGCTAAATTTATAATTCTTAGTTAAGCTGGCACAATCTTCTTCTTCTTTTAATTGTAAATGGAATGTTGCTGAATTTATAGTTATAAAATTTTCCTGGTCCATCATCCCCATATACACGACGTTGAATTTTTGCACAGACCACACTGCCTTTCTTTGACGAAACGAATAAGAATTTCAATAGGGATAAGTCCTTTATTAGACAGTGAAAAAACAAATACAAAAGCTCTGAATATTTCGAATACACAGTCGGTCTCCATCATCAGCAGAAATACTAAAGTATTACAATTAACACAAACTATATGTATACAAAAAAAAATGTAATAACTTCCGGATCATTGAATGTTACCGGTTCATTGGCTTAAGAAGTTCAATAACTGAGTTCATAGAAAGTATTGAGTTCCTTAATGTTGCTTAAATTTATGTTGAATTCTTAATAGGGTTTGGCACAATCTTCTTCTTCTAATTGTGAACAAAATGTTGCTAAATTTATAATTCTTAGTTAAGCTGGCACAATCTTCTTCTTCTTTTAATTGTAAACGGAATGTTGCTGAATTTATAGTTATAAAATTTTCCTGGTCCATCATCCCCATATACACGACGTTGAATTTTTTCACAGACCACACTGCCTTTCTTTGACGAAACGAATAAGGGTTTCAATAGGGATAATTCCTTTATTAGACAGTGACAAACAAATACAAAACTTCTGAATAATTTTCGAAGACACAGCCGGTCTTCATCATCATCAGAAATACTAAAGTATTATAATTAACACAAACTATATTTATACAGAAAAAAATGTAATAACTTTCGGATCACTGAATGTTACTGGTCCGTTGGCTTGATATTCAGAACTTTTGTATTTGTTTTTCACTGTCTAATAAAGGACTTATTCCTATTGACACTCATATTAGTTAAATGATAAATAAAGTAATAGCTAGACTTGGTAGTATAAAAATTAAAAATTAGACATTAATATCAAATATTCAACAAAGAAATTTAAATTAGAGACTCAGATAGTAGCTCAAGCAAAGAAACTCAACTAGAAATCAATATCCAGTTTCCGACAAAGAAACTCAAACCAAAAACTCAAACTCAGGAGCTAAGAAAATATAGAAATAAGGTTAACTGTTATAGCATAAAAGCAAAATATTTGGCCAAGGAAAATATTTGGCAATGGGTTATAGAAAACTGACCGAAACTCATGTTTTGCATTTAATATCATAAGTAGATACAATTTAAATAATGGTCTGGCAACAACTATATTAATTTTTTATCACACTGACGTACGAATAATTTGTAATCAGTTATATCTAAATATATTGTATTTAAATAGTTATAAAACAGTTATAAACATTTTCAATGGTTGTTCAAATAGTCATATCTAAAAAATTATATTAATTTTTTTTCTTACGTATAGGGGGTTTATGGTCCCATTGCACGTTTGACATTTCTCCAGTCCCATGGTATTAGTTCCAATGTAAAATAGAAAAAATAAGGCTACCCATTAATGCATACAAGCAAAATATGAAACAATGGGTTAAAAAAAATATTCTCACAAAGACAAGACTACAAACAAATTGTGCTACACGACATGACGACATGACAAAACTACAAACAAGATGAAAAAAACTTCTGCAATTAATATCATAAATATGCCCAATTTAAATAATGGCCTGGCGACAATTAGTTTAATTTTGAATCACACAGAATTATGTGTAATCCGTTATATTTAAGAACTGTATTTATATAGTTATAAAAGAGATACAAATATTATCAAGTTTTTAAATAGTTATGTTTCAAAAACTATATTGAAAATGTTTGATTTAATTCTGTTTTGGATTTATCTTCCCTTTTCAAGTTTTGCATCTTGTTTTTTGCAGTCCCATGGTATTAGTTTCAATATAAAACGATCATTTTGATATTTTTCAATAGCTGATGTTTAGCTACCGAATGATATTTCTCTGTGCATTTTTCTTAGATTCAAAAGTTCGTTAAAAAAAATGCAAAAATGTGTAAATTTCCCTATTTCTTAAGAAAGTTTAGATCATTCTCGAGAGTACCAGTTTTAGGCCTCACAGTCTGGGGGGTGAGGCATGGTATACTAAAGGAGCGTAAAAATATAAAATACTACTACTACTACTAACAACTCGTCGCAGCACCAAGCCGCCTGAGGCCAACACAGCTACGCACGCTCCTCCTCCACCCCAATCTATTCAAAGCCTCCCTTTTTACACCCGCCCACGAAGTTCCCATTTCCTTTAAATCTTTCTTTATGACGTCCTCCCAACCCAGACGGGGACGACCTGCTTTCCGTTTAGCCCTAGATGGTTGGCCGAAAAGAACAATCTTCGGCAATCTGTCATCCTTCATCCGAACAACATGCCCTAACCACCTCAACCTTTCTTTCATTATAGACCTAGAAAGTGGTATTGAACCACATTTTTCGTATAGCCTATTGTTTGAAATACGGTCAGTCAGCCGGGTACCCAGAACAATCCTTAAGCAATTTCTCTGGAAAACATCTAGCAAATCTTCATCCGCTTTTCGGAGCGTCCATGCTTCAGAGCCATATTTGACCACTGTCATCACTGTAGCTTCTAAGATTCTAATCTTGGTTTGCAGACTTATCTTCCTATTCTTCCATACTTTTTTTAACTGTGAAAAAACACCCTGAGCCTTGGCTATTCTATTTTTAACATCTTCACTGCTCCCACCATCTTTACTAATAATACTACCAAGGTAAGTGAAACTGCCCACCTGATCAATCTTTTCATTACCCAACGTCACCTTTTCATCTTCACTTATTCCTAGCCTTAGTGACTTGGTCTTCCTAACATTAATTTTCAAACCAATACTAGCACCCTGAACTCGCAAAACCTCTAAAACTTCATTCATTTTGCTCACACTTTCATCTAGGATGCTTAAATCATCAGCATAATCCAAGTCCAGGAGACTTTTTCCTCCCCATTTGATTCCGTGGTCTCCCATTGCCTTTCCTGTGCTCCTTAAAACAAAGTCCATCAAAATAATCCATATAAAGGGGGATAGAACACAACCCTGCTTAACTCCTGATTTAATACAAAACCAGCTGCTAACCTCATTTCCTACCTTAACCGCAGCAGTGTTATTCTCGTACATAGCACTAATCACTTTAATGTATTTGTCTGGTATACCATACAAGGATAAAACCTTTACTAAAGCTCCTCTATCAACAGAATCGAACGCTTGCTCATAATCTATAAAACTAAGGACCAAAGGTGTTTGAAAACTTAGGCACTTCTCAATTATTAACCTAAGAGTGAAAATTTGGTCAACACATCCTCTACCTTTTCTAAAACCGCACTGCTCTTCTCTTAAAACTTTGTCTACGGCATCTCTCAGTCTAAAAAGTATCATATTACTAAGCAATTTGCTACCTACAGAGACCAGACTAATGCCTCGATAATTACCACACTCACTTTTATCACCTTTCTTATAAAGTGGCTTAATTAAGGTTTTCCTAAAATCATTAGGTACTTCCCCTTTTTCAAAAATCATATTCATAATCTCCAATAACTTATTTCTAACCTCAGAGCCACCATATTTAAGAAACTCATTTACTACCCTATCAGCACCTGGAGCCTTATTATTCTTTAATCCTTTTAGTACTGTTTCTAATTCCTCCTCACAAAACAAATCTTCCTTCACATCCAAGGTATCACAAACTTTTTCATTTTCCTCTATATTTTTTCCTGCAACTCTATCTCGGTTAAGCAAATTCTCAAAATGTTCGGCCCATCTCGCTTTAGCTTTTGTCTTATCGCTAATTGCCACCCCATTCCTATCTTTAACTGGGACAAGTCCGGATTGACTACTACCTCTCAATTTGTTAACGTGCCAGTACAATATTTTACTATTATGCCGTCTAGCTGCATCTTCTAAATCCTCGGCAATTTTATCCATGGCCTCCACTTCACACCTCCTTAGTTCATATTTCAATGCTTTCTCCACTTTCTTTACATTTCTTTTGTTTTCATGTGATCTATCACTCAGATAATTCTTGTACAAGTCCTTTCTCCTTTCTATTAAACTTAAAGCTTTTTCACTAACATTCTTAGCTGCAGTTCTAGCTTTCTTCCCTAATACACCTTCAGCAACTTCACAAATTATTTTTCTAAAATTATTCCAACCATCTTCCACATTATCAAATTTTAAGCTCTCAAGTTTAGTATTCAACTGTTCCTGGAAAGTTTCTCTCAAATTCTCATCCTGGAGTCTACTAACATCATAACTTCCCGGGAGGTAATTACCCTTCCGATATTTCAGCTTTAAATTAACCCTTGACACTACTAGATGGTGATCTTTACTTTTAACATCAATAACAGCACTCCTATATACCCTAGTATCTTGTATTGATCCTGCCAGTCTTCGATTTACTATAACATAATCAATAAGGTTTGCTGTCTTACCATCACGTGAATACCATGTTAGCTTATGAGCCATTTTATGACCAAACACCGTATTGGTTATAACTAGATTGTTATACCTACAAAATTGCAAAAGTCTGTATCCATTACTGTTTTCTTTTCCTACACCAAATTTACCTAAGCTGGGATACCATCTATCCATATTTCTACCAACCTGGGCGTTAAAATCTCCCAGCAATAACATCATATTTCTACCTGGGACCTTGTCTATTTGCTCCTGTAACTGTAAGTAAAATTCATCTGAGTCATTAGTATCTCCATCAGTCGGTTCTACAGGGGCGTATACTACTATAACTGATACATTGAACTTTCTAGTCATAAAATGAGCAATTAGTATTCTATTATTAATACCTTCCCAGCCTAAACAAGACTTAGCAGCTTCCTTATTCATCATGAGCCCTACTCCCTGTCTATGTAACCCATCCTTCCTGCCTGAGTAAACAAATTCTATATCACCTAATTTCATGCTTCCTACCCCTGGGATATGAGTTTCTGAAACTCCTAATAGATCCAGTTCGAATCGTCTGAATTCGTCAGTCAAAATTTCGATGCGATAGTCATTTTTTAATGTCGTAACATTCCAAGTTCCAATTTTCATGTTCTTTAAATCATTGAAATTTTTTTCGCCTCAGGAAAAGCAATGATCCCGGATACCAGTGCAGGACGGGGATCACATATCTTCTCAAGTCTACACCGAAGTGCTTAAGCCGGCTTAGAACCGGACAGCAAGAAGTCCCTGGGACCTCCATGAATGGAGGCTTTGTGCAATCCTGGGCCCATCTTGGTCACAACATGGTTTTCAGCGCTTGGCGATGCTCTTCTATCAACAAGAGTCGAAATCCTGCACAGACAATCTCAAGCCTATTACCTCCGACTCATTATATATTCATGCCTACAAATATTATGCTACTACGGGGAGGCAACCCGTAATAGATAAATTAGCTAGGAAGAGGTTTTTCAGCCCAAAGACGCCCATCAAAACATACCAATCCCAGAAGAATTGTCCATTAGTCAGAATCCCGTGCGAATGCTGTGTCGTTTACTAGGCTATAATTTCCTCGAGGGGCGCCACTCCTCAAGTGGGAATAGAGTTGACCGCAAGGTCCCCAGTCTTGCAGGTACCCCGAAAAGGTCGAGGCAGCCCTTTGCAGAGGCCGTTGTCCATAGATCTGGATCTTACGCCCTGCCACAGTTGTCCTCCTATAGAGGATCCTCCCGCGATGGTGTTCTGCATCACCATGCAATTTAACCCATTGCTGGGAGAAGGTTTGCAACTCATGGAACTTGTGGATAAACAAGTGGGCCCTTTTGAGTGTACATTTGAGGGGCCTTCTTCCTCCTCCGCCTGTATTTATGACCCCGGGCAAGGGTGCCCCAGATTCTATTATGGACCCCCAGGGACAAGGTCCCCCCTTGGTCCATGCCTCCTATGGAGGTACCCTACATATCTGTAGAGTGTTCCCCTATCGCCACCTGGGGACATGCTGAATGGCCTGGGGGAGGCCAGATAAACGGATCACTTTTGTTTTGCAAAGGCAATAACTCAGTGACATATTTAACCTACTACTTATAAATATACATAACTCACTGACTAGGCCTATATTAGTTATATACAGAAATATATAACTCAGTGACACATTAAACCTACTACTTATAAATATGTGTAACTCACAGACTAGGCCTATATATGTTATATATAGAAATATATAACTGAGTGACATATTTAGCCTACTACTTATAAATATGTGTAACTGACTGACTAGGCATATAAGTTATATACAGAAATATATAACTCAGTGACATATTTAGCCTACTACTTAAAATATGTGTAACTCACTGACTAGGCCTATATAAGTTATATACAGAAATATATAACTCAGTGACAAATTTAGCCTGCTACTTATAAATATGTGTAACTCACTGACTAGGCCTATCTAAGTTATATACAGAAATATATAACTGAGTGACATATTTAGCCTACTACTTATAAATATGTGTAACTCACTGACTAGGCCTATATAAGTTATATACAGAAATATATAACTGAGTGACATATTTATCCTACTGCTTATAAATATGGGTAACTCAATGACTAGGCATACAAGTTATATACATAAATATATAACTCAGTGACATATTTAACCTACTACTTATAAATATGTGTAACTCACTGACTAGGCCTATTTAAGTTATATACAGAAATATATAACTGAGTGACAAATTTAGCCTACTACTTAAAATATGTATAACTCACTGACTAGGCCTATATAAGTTATATACAAAAATATATAACTGAGTGACATATTTAGCCTACTGCTTATAAATATGTGTAACTCTCAGACTAGGCATATAAGTTATATACAGAAATATATAACTCAGTGACATATTTAACCTACTACTTATAAATATGTGTAACTCACTGACTAGGCCTATCTAAGTTATATACAGAAACATATAACTGAGTGACATATTTAGCCTACTACTTAAAATATGTGTAACTCACTGACTAGGCCTATATAAGTTATATACAGAAATATATAACTGAGTGACATATTTAGCCTACTGCTTATAAATATGTGTAACTCACTGACTAGGCATATAAGTTATATACAGAAATATATAACTCAGTGACATATTTAACCTACTACTTATACACCATTCAATGCCTTTTTTGGTAAAGTTCTACCAAATCATATTATTGAGTTAGGACAAAAGCGAACACACCACTCGATGCCCCCCCTTACGCTGACCACAAATATAATAATTATTTCTACCGGAAATGAATTTCAGCCATCTGACATTAATTTCCTTTAATTTTATATTTCTACACTCCCATGGTATACCTTGCCCCCCCCCCCCCCACAAAAAAAAAATTATGAGGCCTAAAACCGCTACTGGTTTTTAGCTATAGTTCTTAGCTTCACTGAGAGCATCTATTTAGGGGGACAATTAAGAATTAGATGGCAACGCTGTGTAAACAAAGATTGTAAATGTCAAGATGTGCAAACCGTACATTTTACAATGTACTAAATCTTCATTTAGTCAAAACGATACGATAGGTGCCGTTTACTGGTAAATTACCCTAAGGAACCTTTCCTTGTAAGATTAAGGTCTGTGTAGAGGTTGTAATAAAAACAAAAATATTCTTAAAAATATATTTTCCTCACTTTGAAACTAAATTTTAAAACAAAGGATTTCCACCCTAAAAGAGTAAAAATTAATATTGTTATTCTTTTTAGAAAATATTTAAACAAACTAACCAAACCTTTCCCTTTTTCAAGAAATTACTTAGGAAGAATTTGAGAATACCGCTTGAAATGAGACGTAGCAATCATTTCCACCCTTTTCTTTAAGGTTTAGCAATTCTTTGAATTTCAAGGATAATTCAATATTCTCCTCAAATACTGATTTTTTTTTAAGATTTGTTTTTTTTTTTCCCGAATTATAATCCTGTATGTCATTTTATGGATAGTGACATGACAGTCAACTTAGTTCACAAACCAGTTCTTAAGGTCCTTGTGAACTTAGTCCTTGTTTCCAGTCACACAAGATCAGTCACACAAGTAATGTTCTACAAACTATAGAAAAGTCTATAGAAAAGTCGTTTTATATTAAAAATATAAAATAAATGGATTTTAATGTCAGGTAACAGAAAAAGTGGGAGTGATGTAGCTGTCCCCCTGCCTTGGCCTAGAATTGCGATTGGTTCTCAAGGAAACAATCTATTCTAGATCAGTGAATGGGTAGATCTGAAATTTTTTAAATCATAGTAAATTATCCAGTATTTTAAATTATTAGATATCAAATTATTGATTCTTACTAAAATTATTAATTTTATTAACTGATTTTAAATTTTGTTACATGTCAAGGGGGCTCAAATGATTAACTGAATCTCTTATTTGAAATCACTTTTTTCCAGAAATGGCAAATCTTTATGATGAGGATTGCCAACTGGCAAATTTTTTTACACCTTACGTACTTCGAATTAAATTGATGCTATTTAGTAAAATTATATGTAGCTTGAATGAAGAACAAATTTAATGCTGAAAAGAGTGGGTAGGATATCAGGTATATCGGGTGTTAATAAATATATCAAAGGGGTTAATAGGTATTGTAAGGGGGATTATTGGTATATCAAGGGGAAAAACCTTTGACGTAGGTGAATAAATATATAGTACCGGGAGACCGGCGGTGAAGCCACCCTTCTCCGGCACGGCTATGTGGCAGGTATAGCCTTCTAACCGAGTCAAATTGTCGCTGGTGTTCTAACGGAGTCTGTTGTCACAGTGAATCAGCAGGTTGATTTATATCATCCTCCACTTCTTGCATTTTCATGTAGCCTTTGGCATAGGTCTTTGTGTCTCGCAATATTTCTTCCAAGAGATCCATTAGGTTACGTGAGATCTCATAATTTAAATGATATGAAAGGCGGATTTAATAGCTTCATCGAGGTCTAAAAAGTATATTTAACCATATTAAGATGGTTCAAAATCACCTTAAGGGGCTTGTGAAGGATGTACCGCTAAATTTATTTTGTGATAAATTTTTCCAGGTGCTTTGAAGCTGAAGACATTACGGACTTTGATAGTTTGATCATCGCTTGCGCTGAATGAAGCTTAACAAAACATAAGTTCCAATTTTTGGATATGTTTGTGGAACTCTTTAGAGAGCAAGTGATGTCCTATAAAATGCCAAACCACTTCAATTGGGAATTGTGGAGGTGGCAATGCAATTCGACCAAGCAAGCAGCAGCCTCCAAAGGAAACTACCTTTGTTAGCTACTCTTTCCTCGGGAAACTGGAGGACTCCATAGTTAATACATACAACACTGAAGGGTCCCAATGATCTTTAATTAACACTTGTGTCGATTACTGCATTTTTATAGGGTTGTACTACGTTTTGCGCCAAAGTTGGATGGCATAGAAAATTGAGACGGTGTTGTTCTTCTAATGTAATACTTCTTTCTTCTTAATATTCATTTTGACTCGTTCTGATTCTCGCTGTCGCTTATCTTTTATCAACACAATGCTTTGTTCTTCACTTTCATTCTTATACATTCTGATACTCACTTTCCCGTGTCTGCTAACCGAAAAATTCTTGGTTATTCACTTTCACTTTTGACAAGTTCTGATTCTCGCTGCCGCTTATCTTCTAACCACATATTTCTTTGTTCTCACTATCACATTTCTTCTAACCACATATTTCTTTGTTCTTCATTTTCATTTTTGGTTCGCTCTGGCCCTTGTTGTCGCACACAATTTTTCTTTTGACTCGTTGGAATTGACGCTGCCTCTTAGCTTTTAACCACAAATTTCTCTGCTCAATATTTTCGTTTTTCACTCATTGCAACTATCGCTGTCCAAGTATTCTAACCGCACATTTCTTTGTTCTTCCTTTTCGTTTACATTTTCATTTTCGAGACATTTTTTACAGTGTCCTTTACCTTAGCTGCTCGGATTGGTCTTTCCACTATTGATGGTCTAGGTTGTCATTGTGAATTTACCTTTCTCGGTTTCTCCTCTTGATCTTGTCTCATTTTATGGTCCAGTTTTTTTTCTCTTTGAGCAATTGCTAATTAATGCTTTTATCTCCTAAGAATTAACAGGAGTTGAATTTTGCTTCAGCGCGGCGGCTAGATTTTCCGCCATTCGATGGGAAAAATATCTTCATCAGCTGAATTGTCGCCATTATATGGCAAACGACTAATCCAGATTAAATTTTAGAATTAAACGACAATTTTTGAGCATTTAATTATGCAAAATTGTTACGGCTTATCCATTGCAGTGACTAGCCAGATGTGGCTAACTTATAACTTTCAATGGAATGTGTAGGCTTACAATTGTAAATTTTGACGGAATTTTTAGGCTTACGATTGCGACTGGAGTAAGAATTGTAGCTCTTTGGGGCTGATTGCATTTGGCTACCCCTCTACACAGAGCAATTTTATCCAAATATTGAAGTAAGCCCATAAAGTACCTTAAATTCAGATACCAGTTTGGGCTGTTTCCCTTTTGGACCCTGAATTTTGGACCCAATTTCATTTTGGACCCTGAACCCACAATTACGATAAAACTGAATTCATTACTTGTCCCAAATTATCATAAAACCGGATTAATTTTTTTGGAAGGTCAAATTAGAAGCTAGAAAATCTGTTAAAAATTCATTAAATCCGAAATATATATTGTTTCAAAGGGAATATTCTCAATCTCTTGCTGCCTAGTTGACAATTCTCATGATTCTGATTTTGGCCCGTATAATGCATTACTTCAACCAATTACAGATTGTTGATAAGTTTTGCAGTTTTTTTCAAGGCCTATGCAAACAGCTAGCAATTCTTATATACGAAATTTTTACCTATTCGTCAGTGATTACCGTATTCAGTACTGGTAAATTTTAATGTGGTAAATTCTGATGAAATAAATGAAATATAATATGGTAATTTTTAAGCTTTTGATAGACAAGACAATGCTCTTATTAGCGTAAGACTATCTCGCAATCGCTAATTCACTCTTCAATTGGAATAATTGTTAAATTATGCACGGTCAAAAATTTTAGTATCATATTTATGTACAACTTTTGGCACCAGTTTCCTTGACAAATAAAATGAACGTTACAGTCTGCTTTAGAACTTTACATTAAAGAGCATCGGCAACTTATAAAAATGAAAACTGGTACTCATGTAAAAAAAAAAAAAAAAAAAAAAAAAAAAAAAAAAAAAAAAAAAAATCTAGAATCATTTAGTCATCACCATCTAGCATAATATATTTGATATAGCCTGATGTTTGATTATAAATGTCTGATTATATAAATATTATGATTATAGTTACAGATATTTGATAATCAAATATTTAATACTTCGATTTTAAATCTTTTCTTAGATAAATGGAGAAATTGCATCCAAGTTTACGATAAGGATGACAAACACAAAAGACAGCTCTGCGGCAAAGGTGGCCTTGGGTCAGTTTCACTCAAGTCACCTGTTGGTCTTGCAGTAGATTCAAACGGGCTCATCTACATTTGTGATACGTGCAATGACAGGATCGTAGTGAGTATTCTTTCAGTTATTTCAGAAAAATTAAACCATTCGAGTATATAACTTCTATCGCTAAATAGAAGTTCTGGGTTTGATCATATAAACTCATGGAATGGAAGAGAAGAGAAACTCCCAGAGAATATAGAAATTACACAGAGAAAATCTAGAAATAGAGAAATTTCTGTTCTGATTTCTTCTTTATTTCTAATGGATTCTCTTCTAGAGATATTGTCTACTTTCTGAAGTTCTAGATATATAGAAGAGAAGACCCATAGAATAGAAGAGAAACTCTCATAGAATATAGAAACTCTAGGAATTCAAATAGAGAAAATCTAGAAAAAGAGAAATTTCTATTCTGATTTCTTCTTTATTTCTAATAGATTCTACTCTAGAGATATTCTCTATTTTCTATTTTCTAAATTTCTAGATATATAGAAGAGAAGACTCACAGAATAGAAGAGGTAGTCTGAGGAGAATATGTTTAAGCAAATTACCAAGTAACACCTTAATTTCAGATACCAGATGAAACAGGAAAAAAGCCTGATCATGCTAGAAGATAAAGATGGCTAAAAGCCTGTCGCGGCACTATGCCACTTAAAGCCAGTCACACTCTTTCTCTCTATTAGCTTACCCAAAACACTTACTTCGACACCTTTTAATAGTTCCTCAAAAAAACTGCGAGCCATTTATTTTATACCCAGCCTGATATGGGACAGCCCTTTTGTATCTTAAGCTGCTGAAGGTCTACTTTGCAAAATGATCCAGAGGAGGTTTTCAACACCCTTAAGCCCCTCTTCAGTGAAGTAAACTTGTCAAACCCAATACCATGGCTTCTAATAACGCAAACCAGATTTACCCTTTGAATAATATGGTCCCTAGTCTTACGCGGGATGAAGTTTCCTTTAATTGCATGTTTAACGTCAAACATGTTTATGTACCATCTTTACGTTAAAAGTATCTTGCAATATCAATGAAATCCTTAAATTTAAGCAGCCCAAACAAAATAGATTTCATTTTGGAGCATTATACAACAATAATAACATTATTAAACATTTTTCCAGGGGTGTTATACGGCACCCGTTCCAAGGTGGCATCTAATTTGTAAAGGTTCAACTAAAATTAATTTTTATCGACTCCAGAATCTCTCTGTTTACCTTAAATTACCTTCCTTTCAATTAACTCAGATGCACCCAAATTACTTACAAATGAAATAAACAACATTTTATTAAAAATATTATGTTAAATTATTAAATTGTATTAAAAGATTACATTAAGTTATTATTTTATTAAAAACATTTTATTAAGAAGATTAGCATTTTTGCTGCATCAATTTTGTATCAGAGAAGAATGAAAATGAAATAAATGGACTAAAATATTTTTTTAATCCTTTGACCCAAGGTTATTCCTCTTAGCTCATACTAGCTAGTAAATCGGTTACCCTCTGAGGAATACTTCGGATGTAGTTTTTCTAATTTTATTTTTCTAGGTTATTAATAAGGATGGTGGCCAAGTTAAAGAGATAGGTGAAGCATCTCGAGAACTTCTTTCAAATGGCAACAAAACAACAAAAACGGAATTCAATGAACCAACTGGCGTGTCCATTTCTGACAATGGCTCCAAAATTATAGTTTCAGATTATGGTAACCATCGTATTAAAATATTTAACAGAGATGGAACTCGTGTCAGCTCTTTTGGATTTAGAGGTACCAGGCGCGGTCAATTTGAATTTCCAGAATGTATTACAGTTGATTTAAACGGATTAATAATTGTTGGTGATAACGGCAATTCAAGGGTACAAATTTTTCGACCGAATGGTGATTTTGTTTGTGATTTTGGATCAAAAACATCAGATGATTTTAAGTGGATATCTGGTTTGGCACTAACTGCTGATTGTGACATTGTTGTTAGTGATTTTAAAACCCACACTATATCTATACTGTGACCCTGTCAATTATTTTTTGACTGACATGCAACTCTACAGACAACGAATTATACTGACAGGCTATTTATTATTACTGACTGGTTTACCATCCAAGGTCAAGATGTTGGTTAAATCCATGGAATTCGTGACGCATTTTAACGCACAATATTCTACAAGGACTGGTCAAATATGACCATTATTCAATTTGAATTTCTAGATGAGTCACTGCTGAGATATGCAGATGATTAGATGTAGGTGATTTAAACGTTGTGCCAAAAGTATTTTGAAATATTTATGGTTGTCTATTCTGAAAAAGTTGGTTAAACTGTTTTTTTTTTGTTTTTTTTTACATCCATTTGCCTTTGTTTTATGTCCTTTGTAAATAATTATAGATAAACTTTTTTATTATTATATTGATTATAGATAAAATTATAGCGATAAACTTTTTGGAATATTCTGAATTTTCAAAGACTGACTTGTAATCCAAACAGTAAGGCGCTAGTGTGAACATTTTTACAAAAAAAAAAAAAAAACATACAGAAAGGAAGATATTTCTCATCCAGAAAAATCTTCACAAACTCACATACTATAACTCAGTGAGTTCACCTAAGAGCTATTCGCAGCAGATACCTTACACAAATCTCCAAAGTATCTTGGTATAATATTGGGGATTATACTTACGATAAAAAAAAATTCTAAGTTTAGCCATATAAATCACAGGGCTAAATGACATATTTGTGATGCTGGTCGAACTTATTAGCTGCACCATCACCACAGCCCTGCTTAGAAAAACAGTTTTGTAAAGATTTTAATGAATTTCCAGTAGAATACGAGAAAATATGCACCTTTTACAGATATTCATGATTTAATCGAAATTCAGAATTTTCAAACGGCCGAGTACATTTTCGAAAAACTAGTTAACCCTATCATTGGTTCATCTTTTCCAGCTTATCAGTAGATATGATTGCTCATTTCAAGATAAACTAGACAAAAAATTAACTTTAGTAGTTAAATATATTGCTCGAAGCGTTATTTCATCTTCGTCATGTTTAATCTATTAAAAAATATTATGTATTTGATTGTTGCACCTTGCTCTTTCTTCTAGCACCTTTTCTTAAAAAACAAAAGAAATGGAAAAACTTAATTTTCACTAAGTTGTCTTCTTAAGTTTTTTTTTTACTCATCCATAACATACTGATATATATATATATATATATATATATATATATATATATATATATATATATATATATATATATATAATATATATATATATATATATATATATATATATATATATATATATATATATATATATATATATATATATATATATATATATATATATCCACCAAAACAAGAATATATATGTATCCACCAAAATAAGGATCCCTGCACTTTGTGCTGTAGAGTGCAGTTCGACCATCATTTTACTGCACTTTTCGCACTAGAAGTATCAGGACTTTTATTATTTTAACCTAGAGGAGGAATGAAAATTGCAGTATAAGGCAAAAGATTGCGCTTTTGAAATAAATTCTTGATTTGAATTGTCCTAAGCAGAAATCTTCAAATAGAAAAGGTTTAAAAGCAAGACCTTCGGTAACAAGGCCTTGTAAAGTCTTGGAGCAAGTGTAAAACCCTTCCCTGGAGACATAAATAACAGGAAATTCTTTCCCTCCCTCAATAAAAAATATATTCTATCTGAACATCCAAAAGATCAAACTACACTCCTAGTCTTACTGCCCACAAAGATTTATTGAGATCCGATCATCTTTCTGGTGGATATTGTAACAACATAAAGGATAGGTTATGAAGGCGAGTAAGAGGTTCCAATTTGCAAAATAAGGAATGCCAAAAACAGATTTTACAGGTCATAACTAGAGATTTCAAGAGGCTTCTTTGAAAACAAAAAAATTATTTTTACGGATTCTCCACTCCTTCTACATCAGTGCAGGTAAGTATATAGGTATAATTTTGTATTCCATACTAAAAATTTTGTGTAAATACATGTGTGTGCAAATTTATGGCAGTGAAGGGTTTTTATTTGGATATTTTTTGTACTTTATTCTGGAATAAAGCGGCAATACAGCCAAATGATCCTGACCACATAAAGCAAAATTCAAACAGTCCAAGCTGGATACTTTTTTTTTTACTTGCTACAAAATTTTATTGAGATAAAATAAATAGTTATGGTAGATGTCATTATGACGGAAATTAATGGGTGACTCGCCTCACACCAAAGAGGCAATTATGGGATTGAACACCCCCGTCCCTTCCCAAAACACAACAAGGATAGTCTATCTTCCTTCCCACCAGCTTTGTCTGAGAATTGAAGTTATCAAGTATTTTGCAGTAGGTTGCATATGGTTGCATCAAGACATGGCTAATTGTAGACAGAGAGAAGCCAAGACAGAAAAGTTCAAGTAATTGAGAGGCAAATGCTTAAATGGTTGGGGCTGTACGGGTAAATGGCGGGAGTATGCATGACTCTATTATTGGGCACATACTTGTCAGGAATAGAATTGAAGTTATCAAGTATTTTGCAGTAGGTTGCATGTGGTTGCATCAAGACATGGCTAATTGTAGACAGAGAAAAGCCAAGACAGAAAAGTTCAAGTAATCGAGAGGCAAATGCTTAAATGGTTGGGGCTGTACGGGTAAATGGCGGGAGTATGCATGACTCTTTCATTGGACACATACTTGTCAGGTTAGTTTTGGAAAGGCATGCCTGCCTAGAGTCTCAGGCATCATGTTGACCAATAACTTAAAATTGACATAAGACCGTTAGATTGCATGTAATCAAGGCAATCAAGGCACGCCCGCCTATGGTCTTAAGAAGGTTGACCAAGAATATAGAATTGACATAGGACCATTAATTTGCTTGAAATAGCAGGCAAAAAATCGTTTAAAGCCATCTTTATCTTTCATATAGTGTCTATTCGTTGCCTAAGCTCAGCCCCACATTCAGAGAAAATTTCAATTTTTCACATTTTTTTTCAAATTTTTGGGTCACTTGCCTGAGACTCTGGGCAGGTGAGGTGTGCGCCTCCAAAAATTGTCCTAACTTCCTCTCTCGCCTTAGAAATTATTCACAGATACCTAAAGCCGCGAACGGTTAGACTGTTTCCGTAGCAGTAACCACGCATGCACTACACACATACCAACAATATTTTTTTTTTCATTTTCACATGGGGTCCCAATCTAGCCCATGTCCATGGCTTAGCATTCAGGCCTTAAAAAATAAAGCCCAGACAGTCAGACCCCAGCGCTCCAATCTGAACAGTGAACGCTACAAAATGTCCAAATTTTCGTTTAATAATTAATTAAAAATTTGCATTCTGAACCCCTGATGATAATCCACAGACATTATATGAGGGGGTCACTATGCATTGAAAATAGTGAAAAATAAAATTTGCTCAGAATGCTGGACTGAGCTGAGGCAATGAATAGATACTCTTTGGAAAGTGATTGGAGATGACGGGCACCCCCCTTAGCTTTTGCTAAATTTCCTCATGAGAAGCATTTAGGAGCCTTCTTCCACATTAATTTAAAAAAAGATGATTAGCCACTTTGCTGCGCGAAGAACATGTAAACGGTTGTACACCAATCTTACGGTCAATGCATGAATAGAGAAATGTCTACATTTACAAAGTGCATTAATCGAGAAATGCTTGTTCGCACCTAAAAGTTGATAAATAAAAAGACCCCCATCCGTTGGATTTTTATTATAATTTTTTTTTATTTTTATACAAATATTTGTAAGCTCATTAGAAAATACATTTATAAATTGTTTTTTTATTGTCATAATTACAAAAGAGAAAACGTTTGAAATATGTTTTGTTTTCAGTAAACTTATAAAGGTTTCAAAGCCTTTAGAAGATATGGGGGGGGGCGATAGTCCTACTCCCCTTTGTACCAATTCAGTCTGGGTTAGGGTTGAATTGATTTTTTACTTTAAATTCTGTTTATTTTGGGATTTATTCGTTCATTCACCTTGCACTATGTATCTTCCTTGTAACTTAAATAGTTTCTTAGACCACACTATTTTTCCAGTTACAGAAATTAAGAGACAAAAAACGTTTATAATATAAACAAAACAATGGAAAAAAACAGACAAAAAACAATGAACTTTAAATGATAAAATCCGAAGCTTTTGGCTCCACGTCCGAGAGCCTTTATCAACGGGGAAAACAATTAAAGTTAAATTAAACACAACCTATAAAAAAAACACAAAAAAACAACAAGTAAATAAAACTCACATCTTAATAACCTCCAAAATACTACAGTCACTGTATATAGCCTGAATAAGCGAACAGAAACGACAAAAGATTGTCTCTGTTACACCAGATTGTCTCTCATATAATTTCAGGTTGGTAATAAGATCTAGCAGAAATGAAATAATATATGTATTTGAAAGAATTTACACAAACCCCAGGTCATCACCCATGATTAAAATTACAAGGTCAAAATAATTTGGACTGTATAGGCAATCTAAGGTAATATTAAGTAAAAAAAAAAAACAATTTTTTTCAACTGAAACTAAGGAGAAACATTAAAACTACTTAAAACGAACAAAAATTATTACGTATATGAGAGGGTTTGCCCCCTAGTCAATACCTCGTTCTTTACGCTAAAGTTCGAATTTTGTTCTAATTCTTTAAGAATGACCCCTGAATCACAGAGGCCGTTTAATTAGAATAGATGGCTCTTTTGAAAGTACTAAAAAAAACTTTAGCATAAAGAGCGGGGTATTGACTAGGGGGCAAACCCCATCATATACGTAATAATTTCTGTTTGTTTTAAGTTTTAATGTTGCTCCTTACTTTCAGTTGAAAAAACTTGTGTTTTTTATTTAATTTCTGATCGTTTTTTAAATAATGCTGGAAAATCAGGCAATTCATAGAAATGTCTCTTCCCCCATGAAAAAATCCTCCATAGAAAGATCCTCCCACATAATCCCCCCCCAACCTCCTCACCAGAAAAAATACCTCCTGAAAACGTCTGTATACTTCCCAATAACCAATACTATATGTAAACAATGGGCGAAGTTGATAACTTCTAGCCCTTCCCCCGGGGACCGTGGGGGGATTAAGTCATCCTCAAAGACAAAGTTACTAAATTTTCGACTATACTGAACAAAATGGCTATCTCAAAATTTTGATCGGGTGACTTAGAGATAAAAATGAGGGTGGGAGGGGGTCTGGTTGACCTCCAAATAATTTCTGAGACCGCAATTTTTGTTGCACAAGTTTTGTTGCCACAATGATTTCTGTTGTCCTCCAATTTTTTGGGTCACTTAAAAAGGGCACTAGAACTTTTAATTTCCGTTCGAATGAGCCATCTTAAAATATTCTAGGGCCACTGGATCGATACGATTACCCCTGGAAAAAAACAAACAAATAAACACGCATCCGTGATCTTTCTTTTGGCAAAAAATATAAGATTCCACATTTTTGCAGATAAAAGCTTGAAACGTCTACATAATGTCACTGCATTGATTTGTGTAACTTTGTAGATTTCGTGGATTGGAGTTCATTGTCAGAGTCACTTTCCTCCTCTAGCAACTTTAATGCTTGTCTTGCTGCATCCAGAAGTATCTTTCCATTTTCGTTGTGGTTGAAATCCTATCTGGCTGATTGAAATTCTATCTGTGCTTGAAACTCTATCTGCCTAAGGCTTATAAGGCGTTTTTTTTTCAGGTAAAAGGACGTTTTTAGAACAGCGAAATAAAACGCAGTATAAGAGTAAAACCGAGAATATCTTAGTAGAGCTAAGAACAACGGATGGCAGAAACGAACGCAGCTATTCAATGGATTTTTTTATTTGCTAACTTACCTGTGGTCTGTTGACTCTTTCCAGCATTGAACTCATCCCGACTTTCGCTCACAAGGTTGACACTTGTCTTGGACTATTATGTAACACATTACTGTTTGAAATTTTAACCTGCTTAGATTGCCTATACAGTTCAAATTATCTTAACCTTATAATTTTAATCATGGGTGATGACCTAGTGTTTGTGTAAATTCTTTCAAATAAATATCGTATTTCATTTCTGCTAAATCTTAACTGAAATTATATGAAAGACAATTGTCATTTCTGTGCGCTTATTCAGGTTATTTACAGTGATTGCAGTATTTTGGAGGTTATTAAGATGTTATATATATATGTTGTTTTTTATATTTGTCTTTTTCTTTATATGTTGCGTTTAATTTAATTTTAATTTTTTTCCCGTTGATAAAGGTTCCCGGACGTAGAGTCGAAATATTCGAATTTTTATTATTTGAAATTTGTTGTTTCTTGTTGTTGTTTTGTTCCATTGTTTTATTCACATCATACACTTTTTTTCTCTTAATTTCTGTTCTTTGTAACTTACAAGCCCTTCCGAGACAAAACAAGTTTTGGGGATATTTTTGGACGTCATGAACCAGCCAAATTGCATACAGCCAAAATAAGTTTCAAATTTAATTTTCAAAAGAATTTTCGGCATAGAGCAATATAAAGTCCCATGTTTATGCATCACGCCTTTTTTCAAGTTTTAGCGCGCATAGGAATTCTTTTGACCCAATAACTTATAGATATAAGGTTCAGGCTTTTAAGAAATATTTTCAAACAAATCCGTATTTAGGGGACGAAAATGTTTCGACAATCTTATTCCTTAACCCAGAAATAAAACTTTAAGACCCTGTACCTTGCCTGAAAGCATTAACTCGATCCACGTAGTCGTTTCCGTGATAGATTTGCTTTTTAATAGCCTTGGTGAATATAGATATATTTCTCACAAAAGCCTTATAGGCCTTGAATATTACAAATACAACAAAACACATAAAACATAATAAGTTCAAACACTTTTGAAAATAACATTACGATAGAAAACCCTCCCTATGTCTCATCTTGACACTCACAAAATTTCCCAAAATTTTAATATCCACTTTGCAACTACTTCCTATTTTATTTTCTAAACAACTTCTATACATCACATCCCTTCCAAAAATTTCCCTTCTAAATACCTTCAATCTTTACCGCGAGTATAAAATTCTACCGTTGGCAGGAATATGCGTATTCTATAATGCTCTGTTTATGTTTAAATATTTAGCTTCGGAGTTACCATCATGTTTTTCAGGAATGTTTAGTCTTGCGTCTACTATTCACGATCAGTTGACACGATCTTCTCAGTTGGTGCGAAGACCAGCTATGGTCACGTCTAGGTCTTCAATTGGCCATGTTGTTCCGTTAGTTTGGGAGAGTTTGCCAGAGGATTTGAGGAATGTTGGGGGTTTGCAGGATTTTCGTAAGTCGCTAAAGAACCATTGTTTTGATGTGTATATTTTGAATGGATTACTCCACGTCACTTAAGTTATGTTTTGAGGAGGGTTTAGTTGCAGCTGAATATGATTATAATTATTATAATTTTGTTGGGTGTTGTTTGGAGGTTCGTTGGTTTTCGAGTCCGGTAAGTTGAGCTCTAATTATGTTTTTTTTTTCTTTTTTTTTTCCTCTTTTTTTTTGGTTTCTTGATTTATTAGGAGGGTTTTCTCCCGCACAAGCATGCTTCAGGGAATCGATGATGTATATTTTTTTTTTTTTAAATAAACCCAGTGTTACTTAAATCTTCAGACTCCCCGCACATCGGACAAGTGAAGGGACCACCCCGAACCTTAACCCTCTCTAAATACTTTCTTCTGCCCCCAAGCGGCATAAAATTCCCCCTTACTGATAAAATCCATTTTAAAGCACCATTTTGGAGCCCAGATTTTAGATAGACTTCTTCTCCTCAGACTTCTTTAATTTTTGTATATATTCCAAGGGATTGTCTTCTTGCCAAACCTGGATCTCTTAATCTTGTAGCACTTTTTCCACAGCATTTGCAATCAATCCTGTTTCTACCCCAGGTCCAATGCCATAATTCCACCAGCCTGATAGCCCACAGTTGTCCAATATATTCTTAATTTGCACAGGCCAAGAATCTTTTCTTTTATCCAATAACATTTCATTGAAAGCATTTTTTGTTAACCGATAATCTGGCGTAGCAATATATTGTCTTTTGATTTATCTCACAAGCCACTCTCGAGATTTTGAAAATACAGTACTTTGATAAACTGGATGCACACTGAATACCCCTAGTCATAATTCAGCTTCCACTTCCCCCCCCCTCCTTCTTAATGCTCCCTGAAATCTTAGCTTTGTACCTTAAGCTGTTCCCAAGATATCGCAGATACGTCATTTTGATGAAATAGCCACGTAACTTTTTTATTCTTAGCTACTTAACCCTCCATATATTACACGTCCCATACGAGCTTACAGAGCAAAAACAATTGAGTGGGTCGAAGGTAAACCCTGTTTAGCCCATTTTCCACCTCCTAAACACAAAATCCGAACATCCCTTGCTTCACTCTTTCCCCAGCAGTACCTGCAAGTTTTAACTCTATCCCCCAAATCATTCAGAGATTCACAAAATTTCTTTCAACTTCCCTCTACCCCCCTCCCCAAAGTAAAAATTTGAGGTTCACTTAACCCTCCAAAATACCCTCTGAAAGTTTCAACAACATCCCATCCAACAACTATTCCCAAAATATAGCAGATAATTTGTATCCTCAAGTGCGCATTATTTCTTACGCTTATACCCGAAAGGATAGCTAATAACCCCACCTTTTTACAACCTGAAGAGCTCCTGTACGAAATTTCAGAACTAAAACTTATAGTGCATAACGTCTAAGTTGGCTCAGCATAAAGCATATCTACCATCTGCCCCATCCCCTTCCTTCTCCAACTCTACCTGAAAGATACAACTCAATCTTCTAAGCCGCTCTCGAGATTTTGCAAATACAGTACTTTGCTAAACTGGATGCACACTCCCCTAGTCATAATTCAGCTTCCACTTACCCCCCCCCCCCCCTTCTTAATACTCCCAGAAGTCTTTAGCTTTGTACCTTAAGCTGTTCCCAAGATATCGCAGATACTCCATTTTGATGACATAGCAACGCAACCATCCAACAACCATTCCCAAGATATTGCAGATAATTTATATTCTCAAGTGCGCATTATTTCTTACGCTTATACCCGAAAGGATAGCTAATAACCCCACCTTTTTCAACCTGAAGAGCTCCTGTACGAAATTCTGAAGAACAAAAAGTTGAACTCCCGCTGATTGGTTCACTTTTTTGAAATTTTTACACAAGCTTTGGAAATTTGTGAAATTTAGCTTGCATAAATCAAAGCTCTTCATATTTGTAAAATTTTTTGAAAAGAATCAAAATTTTCAGTCATCTTTTTTTAAGTAGTCCCTCTGTTTCTTGGAGCTAAGGCCCTCTAATTTGTTAAAATTAGGTTTACATCTAATTACTGTAAATCAACCTTTACTGTAAACCTAAAAAGATTGAAGTTTTGTAATGGGATGTTCCACACTAAACAATAGGCGAGAGATTGAGGTTCGTTTTAATGGCGATCATTCGAAATACGATGGAGTACAAATGTCAGTGAAATTTGATTCAGTTGTCAACCATTTGCACTCTCCCTCTCAGTGGAACTAATTGAGGCACTCTTTCTGGTGTAAGCATAAGACGTAATGTGATTGGCTTACGGAAATGTGTCAGAGGTGTAAGTAATTAGAACAAAAGGACGTTTTTTACCACGGAATTATAGGAAAGCCATTTTTTTGTGTAGTCATAAACACCAAACTTTTTGCCATATTTATATTAAAATATTTCTTCTTCAATAATTCCTATATATAAAATAGTTTAACCTCCAAAATATTTGCAATTTTCCACTGAAACAACCATGAATAAATCCTCACGACTATGAAAAGCCTAAATTAAGTATTAAGTAGCATTGCATTTACGCTAAATTTTGCTGGTTCTGCTTGGGAAATTAACTATTGCTAAATAATAGAATTTTTGAATCATATATTTAAAACAGCTTTGTTTAGGTCTTTTTCTCAACTAACAACAATAATAACAACAATCTTAGTTCTTTATATTCAGAAAAAATTCATAGAGGGGTCCAGTTTACTTGAATCCCAGCCCTCCTATAATACCTAAAGACCCTAGGCTAAACTCTAGGATTGCGGATTTTTTTTTTTCAAAGTTCATTATAAACCATTATTGAGGAAAAATAATTTAAAAAAAGAATACAAACCATAAAACTAAGCAAACTTCTGGGTAACAGCGGGAGGCTAGCAGAGGGAGGCTAGAATTTAATGAACAATTTTGTACACGTAATGAGGTAAGCAATTTTTTATTATGATGCTTAGTTCAGAAGAGGACTTGAAGCAGACCTTTACCCCATTTTTCGCTATGGTCAGCTTTAGGACAGTCATGTTCCAATTTTAGCCTCAGGAGTGTCATCAGCAACCTCAAAACCACAAATTTCATCTTTGATTTAAATTAGAAATTATTTATATATTTGAATGGTGGAGAGTTGTTTGATATAAACCCCTCATCCCCTTCCTACAGAAAGTTATGGAATAGTGAAAATAGACAGGAAGCACACGAGCTTGTACCTCTCCTCCACTCCCCAGACCAAACTCCCATGTGCCCCTATAGTTAGCTAAGGGATCCATTAGGTCTTCACAACACTTAGTCTATTACTTTGAAGACTAGATACAAAACTATAAGATAATGCAGGTGTTAGTGTTGTCTTAAACTATATACACACCCGAACGATATTCGGGAGGGAGGAAAAGATGGACATTCAGTTATGTCACTTCATCCTCGACACCTTAGGACAGGCCCTTGCTAGCAATGTCCCTTAAAGAACGAACAAACTTTGCGTATTTCAAAATAAACGACTATATTCAATTCCGTTGGGTGTATGCTATCCCAAATTTAATCCTAGTTATCAATTAAATAAAAAAAACAAGTTTTTTAGACTGAAAGTAAGGAGCGACATTAAAACTTAAAACGAACAGAAATTATTCCGTATATGAAAGGGGCTGTCCCCTCCTCAACGCCTCGCTCTTTACGCTAAAGTTTTTTATTGTTTTAAAAAATAAAGTTGTGAGACAGAGTCAAACTTTAGCGTAAAGAGCAAGGCGTTGAGGAGGGGACAGCCCCTTTCATATACGGAATAATTTCTGTTCGTTTTAAGTTTTAATGTCGCTCCTTACTTTCAGTTTAAAAAACTTGTTTTTTTTATTTAATTTCTGATCGTTTTTTAGTTAATGCAGCTTTTATTTTGGCTCGCCGTCATTGAATAAGTAAACAGCATTTGCATAAAAATTTTACTTTTCTTTTGCTAAATGGCTGTCTCTAAATTTGGTTCTGACGTAATTTACAAATTAACTTACGTAACGAAATTCTATATTCGTATATTTTTCTTTTGGCAAAAAATACAAAGTTGCAGATTTTTGCAGATATAAGCTTGAAACCTATGTTATAGGGTTTTCTGATACGCTGAATCTGACGGTGTGATTTTCATTAAAAATTTTTCACTTTTAGGGGATGTTTCCCCCCTCTTTAAAAAATCAGGTGAGTTTTCTGAGGCTCGTAGCCTTTGATGAGTAATACTAAACTTAATATAATTCATATATTTAGAATCAGCATTATAAGCCCATTCTTTTGATACATTTATTGACATCAAAGTTCCGTTTTTAAAAGTTTCGCTTACTATTGAGCCGTATCGCTTGTTTTTTTTTATTGTTTTTTTTTATTACGTATATCATGGGGTTCTCCCCTTAGTCAATACCACGCTCTTTACGTTAAAAGTTAAAAAAAAATTTAATTCACAAACCCCTGAATCACAAAGGCCGTTTAATTAGAATAGATAGCTCTTTTGAAAGCACTAAAAAAAAACTGTAGCGTAAAGAGTGAAGTATTGACTTGGGGGAGAACCCCCTCATATACGTAATAATTTCTGTTCATTTTAAGTTCTAATGTTGCTTCTTACTTTCAGTTGAAAGTACTTGTTTTTTTTTAAATTTAATTTCTGATCGTTTTTTAAATAATGCTTGGAAATCCGGCGCCCCCTTCATAGAAATGTCCCTTACCCCAAAGAAACATCCTCCACGGAAAGATTCTCCCGAGTAACCCCCTCCTCCAGCCCCCCTCCCCCCCCACCAGAAAAAAATTCTTCCTGAAAATGTCTGTATACTTCCCAATAACCAATACAATATGTAAGCAATGGGCAAAGTTCATAACTTGCAGCCCTTCCCCTGGGAACTGTGGGGGATTAAGTCATCGTAAAAGACATATTTATTAGATTTTCGACTATGCTGAACAAAATGGCTATCTCAAAATTTTAATTGGGTGACTTTGAGAAAAAAATGAGCGTGGGAGGGGGCCTAGTTGCCCTCCATTTTTTTGGTCACTTAAAAAGGGCACTAGAACTTTTAATTTCCGTTCCAATGAGCCCTCTTACGATATTCTAGGACCACTGGGTCAATACGATTACCCCTGGGGAAAAAAAAAAAAAAAAAACAAAAACAAATAAACACGCACCCGTGATCTTTCTTCTGGCAAAAAATGCAAAATTCCACATTTTTGTAGATAAGAGCTTGAAACCTCTGCAGTAGGGTTATCTGATACGCTGAATATGATGGTGTGAATTTCATTAAGGTTCTATAACTTTTAGGGGGTCTTTCCCCCTTTTTTCGAAAACCAGCCAAATTTTATCAGGCGCGTAACTTTTGATGGGTAAGATTAAACTTGATGAAACTTATATTTTTGAAATCAGAATTAAAATCTGATTCTTTTGGTGTATCTATTGGTACCAAAATTCCGTTTTTTAGAGTTTCGGTTACCATTGAGCCGGGTCGCTCCTTACTTACAGTTCGTTACCACGAACTGTTTGATATTATTAGAATGTTCAATTAGAACATCGTTTATATTGATTTATTTAAGCTGCAAGGTAAAAACAACTGAAAATTTAAATACCGGTTAAAAACAAAATAGGATATGATCTGTCATATTATAGACTAGTAGAATCAGACCTGCTCCTAGATGTTTAAAAACTTTTTTCCAAAAACTAACACACAAGTACTTGTCCAATAAGAGTCATACTTACTCCCGCCATTATACCCGTGCCATTTAAACATTTTTGCCTCTCAATTACTCGGACTATCTGTCTTGGCTTTTTCCTACAATTAGCCATGTCTCGATGACTACTGCAATATACTTGATTTTCAATTCAAAATCAACGGACTCGGTCGAGGTTTTCGGGCTCGATCCGTTGATTTTGAATTGAAAATAGATTATTTTACAGTACGCATCAAGACATGGCTAACTGTAGAAAAAAGCCAAGACAGAGAGTCCGAGTAATAGAGAGGCAAAAATGTTTAAATGGCACGGGTAAATGATGGGAGTATGACTCTCTTATTGGACAAGTACTTAGGCTGATGATTAGGCTGATCCAATGCAGCTTAAGATACTTATTGATGGCTTGGCATTACAAACATTTTTTTTTTGCATCATTGTTTTAAAATAGGAACATCTAACAAAAAACATTATCTTTTTAAAAAAAAGCCAGTTTACCATTCGCACAAAAACGCTATTAGATCATTACGTCCGCTGGCCTTTTGAATATAAGCAAACAAATCATTGTTTTTGCTTATATTGTTAAACTACATTAAAAATATGGAGTTCTTTTACCTCTTTCGATGTCCAAAGCTCATTTAAATATTGTTCTTAAGTCACCCAATAACTGTTCTAAATCAGAACCCCATTTCTGTCCTCAAGTTGGATTTCAATCAAAATTGATATTTAGGGGATATTTAAGTTTCCAATTACAAATACTCGGCGGAAATTGAATTTTAGCCACAAAATTTCGTACCGGCCCTTGGATAACGGCAGTAATAGATCATTTAAAATTAGGGAATCCTAGATAAAATTTAACAGAGTGACGATATGAAGATTTTATAGGCAAGCAGCATTTAAAATTTAATTTAAACCTAATGAATTTACCTGCTTTGAATCATCACAGAATTGAATTATTTTGACGAAATAATTTTTGAGTTAATATTTTTTATACTGGAAAGCCTCTATGTCGGTGCTTAGTCATAGAACAAGCTTTAGTGGTCCACTCCTGGTTGCACTGATTTTTGAAATTCTGGACAGAAAATTGCGATTTTTTAGGGTTGCCTACTCGCCTGCGGTAATTCAAAATGATTTGAGTAACATTTTTAGTCAAACTGGGATTTATGGTCCCTTTATTGAAATCAACCCAGTTGGCTGATGGGTTCAATCCCTTCCTCCGTGTCTTGTTTGATTCTCAAGATATTTATAAGTTTCTGTTTGTTTCTTGTTTTTTTCGGAAATGCCTTGTGTCTCATTTCCTCAAATAAGATTTTGAATAAGAAATTAGAAGAATTTGAATATAGACCAAAAAAAATTTTTCACGTTTATTTTCAGTCTATTCGTACATCAATCTTCTAATCACTCACATATAACAAAGAAAAATATAAATCATGGTAGAAACTTTCAAACCTTTTACCTTCATGAAGGACACTTGGACGAGAATTAAAAACAAAAGTAATTTATAAGAGCAAGCTTCTTTAGGTTTGAAAGGTGACCTTATAACGCAGCAGTTCTAAATAATCAAATTTGATATTACCACATACAACGTCCCAAAGACGACAAAATTAAAAGAGGCGCATAGAGTGTTGTAGCCGTATAAAATTAAAGGACGTTATAGCAAAAAAAATAAATGCAGTTTGAAGTCGACAAATTCTACGAAAGACGACAGTTCGTATTACTATTTGAATAAGTGCAAACAATATGGGAGTCTACTAGTTTACCAGACAACATTAACGAAAAACCTAATAACGCAGCAGTTCTAAATAATCAAATTTAAAATGACCTCATACAGCACCCCAAAGATGACAAAATTGAAAGAGGCGCATAGCATGCTGTAGTCGTATAAAACCAAAAGACATTATGGCAATTTTTTTTTATGCAGTTTGAAGTCAACGAATTCTACGAAAGATGACAGTTCGTATTGATGTTTGAATCAGAGCAAAGGACACGGGAGTCTTCAAATTTACAGAAAACACTAACGAAAAAATTAACTTATAACATAGTAGTTCTAAATAATCAAATATAAACCGACCACATACAGCGCCCCAAAGACGACAAGATAAAAAAACCGCATAGCCTCCTGTAGTTGTATAAAATCAAAGGCCGCTATGAAAAAAATATTTTTTCTTTTTAGTGCAGTCTGAAGTTGACAAATTTTAAAAAAAATGATAATGGTTGAATCAGAGCAAACAACACGGGAGTCTACTAATTTACAGACAATAGAAACGAAAAATTAAGCAGTTCTTTTTAACCAAGTGTGAAACAATCACATAAAGCACCGCAAAGATGACAATATGAAAAGAGGCACACCAAAGGCCACAGCTGTCCAAAATCAAAGCGCATTATGACAAAAAACTACTTTTAAATATATTTTGAAGCTTATGAATTATAGATAAAACGAAAGCACAGGAGTCCACAAAGTCATTACACAACATCAATTAACACAAAACGACCAATACCGATAATCTCAGATGTCTAACCTAATAAAGTGGAATGAAATATGCATAAGGAGCTTTAATCTTGGACAGCCTACTTATGGTGCTTTCACACTACGCTGCAATACCTTTCACACTCGTATTTAGGACTTTACGTTACGTTACGGATTATTAACGAGGAAACTTTGCCCATAGGGTCGGTGGTTCCAGGTTGACTCGAGCTCTACGTAGTATCTTACGTTGCGTAAGTTTATGTTACGTTAAGGAAAGTGAACATAGTAGCAGCAAGATGTTATTTCAGGATAATTTCAGGATGAACGAAGAATTATTGAAGCTTTACTGGAAAGCATTTCCCGCTTGATCAAAGCATGAATCTTCATCCCATATTTTTAATTTTTGAATAGTTTGCTTATGAAGATTGGAGCATTTTAGAAGAAGATTATGATGGCTTTATGAACTTTTACGTTAGCCTAGCGTGACCTAACTTGTTTAAGTGTGAAAGGTTATACTTAACGTAGCTTAACCTAATCAATTAGCATCGAAAACTACGTACTTATCGTGAAGGTCATTTTACTCTCGTGTTTTAATTGAGTTAAATAACCTTTGACTTTGCCATTAAATGTTTTTTTTTTCTTTTTTTTATTTTATTTCAAAATACAGTTTTAAGAGAAAGAAAATTCCAAGGATATTTTTAAATGCACCACCAGCATTAAAGGATACAGCATAACAAGGAATTAGACTTCAAAGTAAGCAAAGTAAGCATAAAAGCAAAATTTTGTTTCCAAATCTACTGTAAAAATTGCGGAAAAGGTCTGTAAAGACTCTATACTCAATCCGCAGAATCTCGAGCTTTGCAACTTTATCATTACTTTAGTGATTTTATTACATTTATCGATCACCCGATGCAAATTTCGATCGCAGTCGGTCATACAATGACTAAAAATGACGAGCCAGCCGTTAAGTCGTTTCATTATTCAAAATGAGAAATATTTTATAAGTTTTTAAGTTCAATATGTGAAATGTCAACGAAATATCGATTTGGGTCGATTAAAGATTCGGTAGAACGAGCAGCAAGTTGGTTAAAATAAGGAGCTTGTCGATAAAAATTACAACCTGTCGGTAAATACTCTTCCCTTTTTTTCTAGAGAGAACTGAATTTGGTTCCTTTCCGCATCACTCGAAGACCAAAATATGATCCTTCATTATTTCAGCAGCTTTTGAGTATATTAAAAACCATCTGGATTTCAAAATTCTTAGTCTAAAGTTTTATGGTTTTAACTAAACAAGAAAACGTAGGACAGCGAAAAAAAGAGCGAAGGCAAACAAGAAAATACAAATATTTCGGCCGAGACCTCTGCTCACCCGTTCTCAGTGCAAAAGAGAAGAAAACAAAAGTAGGTAAGAGTCCACGGAGCAAAACGGTTCGCCGACTTTTATCTACCTTTTTATTCTTCTTTTTGCATTGAGGACAGTTGGGCGGAGATCTCGGCCAAAATATTTACATTTTTCCTTCTTATCATTGGCTGTGAATTCGTTTTCTCGTTTTGTCAGGACTTGACAGTATGGTCCCAGAAAGTAATAGCGATTTTAAACACCAAATATCATTCTTTTTAAACATTGATGTTTCTTAACATCAAACTGGAAAACTCTAGTGATAACAAATTACACTGATTTACTGCATTTCGACTAGAGCCAAATCGTGTAAGGAAAAATGAAATAAGTGATTATGTGCCTGAACAGACCTAGATCAATGCTCATAACGGGATTGATGAAGACCGGATTAACGTATTTATCTGGGATAAAGCAGATTATTTACTCTCTTTCCCCGTTCTTTTTTTCGCATAACCAAATTAATTAGGATATAACCTTATTAATAAATTACTACGGTAATTGTCATTACACTAAAATCTTTCATTTTTACATATCTGTTGTTTATTCTGATATATTTTAGATTTATAAGTGTCAAAAATGGGTTCCCTGTTTTAGAACTCTTACAGAATCAATAATATTACTTTCCGGATTTATGTCAAAAAACACACAGACTAAAAGGGTTAAACACTAACAATACTTAACATCGATTCTAAAATCTAGGCACGGTAGTAAACTCCGATTAATATTAATAATTAATAAAAAATTAATAATTAATAAAAAAAGCACATCCTTCTTTAAACCAAAATCTTAAGATGATCGGTTGAAAACATGATACACAGGGACATACGAAGCTGACGGAGGTGCAGTGACCAGGCCCCCCCCCCCCAGAAATCACTAATTCATCGGAGTTCTGAGCATTTTTTATATAAGAAATTCGTCCGTACGTTCCTGCTTCCCAAGTATCTCCGTTTTCAGATTATGGAACATTTTTATTTTCTATGGTCGTATCCAAAAGAGGATTTTCTCGAGAGGAGGGGGGATGATTTAGATTTTAAATTGCCAAAGCTTTTTATTAAGAAAAAAAAAAAAAAAAAAAAAAAAAAAAAAAAAAAAAAAAAAAAAAAAAAAAAATAAAAAAAAAATTGTACTACTGTCCGATAGTTTTGACAAATTAGCATTTAACGAATGGCAAATTAGCTAATGACAAATTTTCACCGCAGCATTTTAAGATTCTACGTATTCTTTTTTCGTACCATCTTTATTAAACCCAAAATCTCGCTAATCAAACAAATTCTCTGATACAGCCCTAAGTCTTTAATATATCCTGTTAAACTACTAAAAGTAAACTAAGCTCTGCAAAAGCTGGTGAACACTGTATAGCCTAGTTTAAAATCGTGTTCAGTGCAGATTAGCAAAAAAAAAAAACAACTAAAAACTCAAAAGCCAGCTTCAATTTTACTGTAGGTCCTTTTTGTAGATCCTTAATCCTGAAATAAAAGCCAATATTAGTATACGTTACTAAGTTATTGTAGATCTTTAAAATACCTAAAAACTTCAGCTATCCCTCTCCTACTTGGGCCAAATTTATACAATAAAAACTAATTATTTATTTCTAACCTACAAATACAATGCATACAGTGTAGTAAGAGAGATAGAGAGAGAGAGAGAGAAAAAACAACAACAAGGAATTGACAAAAAAGCACAGATACACGATCATGGGAAATTTGCAATTGACATATTAATATTTGATAGTGTTCTACTCACTTTACAAACTTTTCTAAACATCACTGATTCCAAATTTATTTAATATCTTCGTTTTGCAATCCGGAATCCAATCCGGATTGCAATCCAGACCAATCCGGAAGAAAAAGCAAAACTTTATAGAAACAGCGATTGCGAACAGAAAAAACATCATTCTATTTCAATGTGTAAAACTTCGAAAAAATTAAAATGGAATGATCGCAAAAAAAAATAAAACAGAAAATAAATAATTTCTTAGACCATTGACGTGTTTATTGCGTTAAATACGCCAGTGCTGGAAGTTTTGTTTAATATATGAGTTTGTTTCCTACTTATTTCTATATTTTTTGTTGTCTCTTCGTGTGTTTAGTTGTTGTATTTCTATGTGCGTTATTTTTTAAAAGAACATTTTTTCGTTTTTTTTTCCGTTGAGAAAGGCTCCCGGACGTGGGGCCAAAATATTCAGAGTATTTTTAATTAAGTGTTTATTTGTTGTTATTTATTGTTTCACTGCTGTATTGAAATTAAAGCCCGTTTTTTCTTGCTTAGTTTTTCATAAACAGAAAATAATTTATACATTATTATAAACTACAAACTTATAAGCTTTAATTTAGTGATATTGCTAAGGTTTATTATATTATTTATAAATTATCACAAACTTTTGATTATATTTCCCTCTATTAGCAAAAATCTGTAACCAACCAATCCTAATTCCGAACCTAGTGTTGGAAACTAGTTACGAGCGGAAAGAACATAGATTAGTAGTGAAAAATGAGCAGGAGAGTTTTTACAAAGAGGGGGGAGGAAGAAGAGGGAAAGGAAAAAGAGGGAAGGGTATGCTAACAGGGGGATTTTTTTTAGGGGGGGGGGCAAAATAGGTTGATCTGATAAATTTGCGTTAGGAGCAAGTTTATTTAACGCAAACTTGCGTTAATCAAGTCAATTACATTACTTTAGACAACGTTAGGGGGCGCGCGCCCCCTTGCCCCTCCCCTGGATCCGCCACTGGATGCTTACGAAAACCAAACTGTCTGTAATCTAGCACGCGTATATGTATCATTTCAGGCAGGATAAGGCTTTCTAGAACCTTGCTTAAAATACTAGAAACAGTAATAGGCGCTAACTACGACAAAATTAGCATTTTTTTCCTTTTTTAAAATATTAATATTGCGCAAGAATCAAATGAATTAGGTACTTCACCTGTGTCAATACACATTTGAAATAAAAGTGTCACATGCTCAATCAGTAGTGAAATTGCGTTTTGGAGGTGATGGGGTGTGATACCGTCTAAACTGGGAGCTTTACGACACCCCAAAAGCCGGATTAAACGCATAACGTTACTTGTAGAAAAAAGAAACATGTTACGTTTATGCAATTGAGGACCAAGCCTACTTTTTAATTAAATAAAAAAAAACAAGTTTTTTTAACTGAAAGTAAGGAACGACGTTAAAACTTAAAACGATCAGAAATTATTCCGTATATGAAGGGGACTGTCCCCTCCTCAACGCCTCGCTCTTTACGCTAAAGTTTTTTTATTGTTTAAAAAAATAGAGTTGTGAGAAAGTCAAACTTTAGCGTAAAGAGCGAGGCGTTGAGGAGGGGACAGTCCCCTTCATATACGGAATAATTTCTGTTCGTTTTAAGTTTTAACGTCGTTCCTTACTTTCAGTTAAAAAAATTTGTTTTTTTATTTAATTTTTGAACGTTTTGTAATTAATGCAGGTTTTGATTTTGGCTCACCGTGCATGAATAATTAAAACAAAATTTGCATATTAATTTTATTTTATTTGGTTAAATGGCTTTCTCGAAACTTGTTTAATTTTATTTACGAACGTTTTTATTAGTAATAAATATACGTAACTTACGAATTAACTTACGTACCGAACTTCTATATTCATAAATTTTTAGCACGTATGTTAGGGGGTTCGCCCCCTAGTCAATACCCTGCTCTTTAAGCAAAAGTTCGAATTTTTTTCCAATTCTTTAAAAACGACCCCTTAATCACAATCAGTTGATCAGTTGAAATCAGTTGAAAAACTTTTTTTTTATTCAATTTCTGATCTTTTTCTTTAATAACGCTGGGAAATCCGGCGCCCCCTTCATAGCAATGTCCCTTCCCCCATGAAAACTTCCTTCATGGAAAGATCCTCCCATATAAACCCCGACCCACCCCCTCCCCCCACCTACCAAAAAAGAACCCCTTGAAAACGTCTGTATACTTTCCAATAACCAATACTATATGTTAACATTGAGTAAAGTTCATAACTTTCAGCCCTCCCCCCAGGGACTTTGGGGGATTAAGTCATCCTAAAAGACATTTTTAACATATTTTCGACCATGCTGAACATAATGGCTATCTCACAATTTTGATCGGGTGACTTTGAGAAAAAAATGAGCGTGGGAGGGGGCCTAGTTGCCCTCCATTTTTTTGGTCACTTAAAAAGGGCACTAGAACTTTAAATTTCCGTTCCAATGAGCCCTCCCACGATATTCTAGGACCACTGGGTCGATACGATCACCCCTGGGGAAAAAAAAAAAACAAAAAATAAACACGCATCCGTGATCTTTCTTCTGGCAAAAAATGCAAAATTCCACATTTTTGTAGATAGGAGCTTGAAACCTCTACAGTAGGGTTCTCTGATACGCTGAATATGATGGTGTGATTTTCATTAAGGTTTTATAATTTTTAGGGGATCTTTCCCCCTTTTTTCGAAAATCAGCCAAATTTTCTCAGGCGCGTAACTTTTGATGGGCAGGACTAAACTTGATGAAAGTTATATATTTGAATTCAGCATTGACATCTGATTCTTTTGATGTATGTATTGCTATCAAAAACCCATTTTATAGAGTTTCGGTTACCATTGAGCCGGGTCGCTCCTTACTTACAGTTCGTTACCACGAACTGTTTGATAAGGCATCACTTCCAATTTCTAAATTTGAATCACGAGAGCCAAAGACAGCAGAATAATGGCAAAACCATTGCTCTTCAGGAATACCAACACTGATTTTTATTACATCCGCTCTGAATATTTCTATACTTTTCCCAAATAAAGTTTGTATTTTTAAGAGCCTCAGCAGAGGCACGCTCAGCTTCCCTAGCCTTAAGGTCACTGACACGGTCGATATATTCCTTTTTTTTCTGAAAAGTTGAAACAGAAGACCAGATCTTGGCACATCACAATCACACCAAATTAAATACCACATTTTTGAACGTCTTTTAGCCGCGCTTAAGCTGGGATCATGACTCCAACCGAATTTACGGGTACCGCTCTTCACTTTAGTTACCGGAACGGAGGCTGCCTCCCCACACTTCATTGCATGAACAATTTCAGCAGCATATATGTCAAGACTAATGGTATCGCTTACATCATGAAGTAAAACCTGGTTTGGCACTTTAATTTTCGTCCTGCACTTTAATTTTCGTATCTCATCCAGTCTATCTTGATAGAGATTCTTATCAGCCTATTCCCACTCTGTTTACATGACAAGCCGAAGTGATCGCTAAATGTGTGCTCAAAATCCACTGCAAGATTCGAAGCAAGAGTGAAGTTAGTAACAACATGATCTATATTGGAGGTGCTACCTGAGTTATGTATATATGTAAAAACATCACTTTGTCCACAAACAACCGCATCACTCGTCAGACATAGAGCACGATATCAGAAAGTTTTCCATTCTTAAATAGGTAACATTGAAAATACGCTCGTATTACGTAACGGGTATTACCAAAACGAAGCAAAAGTCCACGAAGGCGACTGTATGCCTCTATCAAACGTTTTTCACTTTGGATAGAGTTATAATTGGCGGGGAAATAAACATTAATGATTGTTAACATGCTGGGACCTTCGAGTTGGGAAGGTATGCAGCACAACATTCCAATTTCTTTAGAGGTAGGCTCTTATTATAAAAAATAGCAGTTCCACCACTGGGTCTGCCCGAGCCACTCCGACGAATGGCCTCATGAATTAACACAGATTTGCTTTGGAAACACTCATAAATACCAAAGTTTTCTGTAGTAAGTAAATTTTCCTGGACATATATTATGTCATACTTGTCACACACGTCTTGTAGATATTCCAGTTTCACAGTTTTATGTCCAAAAATTCAAAAAATTCAAAGACTCCCAGTACTGTATACTCTACTGTCAAGCCGGACTTCAAGGCAAGATCACGGCACAGTTTATCCACAATAATCCGTTTGACACTCCTTAAAGTTCAAAAGCGTCTTGCTTCAAACACCTACGGGTTTGAACTAGTAAGTCTGCTTGCGAAGTGCCAAGTGGGACAAATTTAGCAATTGTCAAATATTTTTCCTGTCGGAAAGATACTTTGACTTCAGGTTTTGTCTAAAGCGAATCACTTAGAGCTTGTGCAGCTTTAGAATTTTCCATGATGGCTATTAATCCGGTTTTGGTCTGTTCGACTCGAAATATACTACCACTATTGGGGTGCTTGTCTAAAAAGTCTTTCTGCTTAGCACACGACAGCATATCATCCTGGGGGATATTCGGGACAAATACACTGTGTAATGATCTCGAGGAGGGTGGAAGTGGAGGTCATTTCTTAGATGGCGGTAAAGAGGCCTGGCACTGGCTTATAAGACTGCTCATTTGATCGATACACTCATTGAATTTCAGTGACAAGGAGGTTATCACACCTAGAGGAATTCTTGGGACTTCTGATACTTTCCAGACAGTAAAGCGAAACTTAAAGTCAGGTGTAGATACCAAATCTTTTAGGATTTCATAAAAGTTAGAGGCTAGTATCTCCCTCGTAATTTGGGCTCGTATCAAGAACTCGTCATATTGCTTCGCCATCTCATTTATACGCACATGAGAATCAGATCAGCTCTTTTGAACAGCCGCACACCCATATTCATATTCGCTGGTCATAACGTCACATTCGCAGCCCAAAGCCAGGGGCGCAACTTATAATTCAATGTTCAGGGAGAGCTAGTAACGACAAAGCCACGATCTAAGCACCCCAATAAACAAGGGAAGCGTCAGCCCCCGTTCACCTTATCCCTGCAGTTTAAGAGGGGCTCTCACAGCAGGTACAACGGGCTTGCGACGGGGAACTACCCCTCTCCTGCTTGCCAATTAGGGTTGCGTTAATGTCTTATTAAACCGCTTTATGTCTACACTCTTTGGATGCTGAAAATTAATAATATTTCTTAATCTCTTACTGAACATAATTTCACTTAATGCGCAATCCAATTAAAATCAAAGTTAAATCCAGTTTATGTCCTCACAGTTCAAGCGATGAATATTATATTTACTACGAGAAGCAACCTGGAAAATAGAGGACAGAATACTGTGTGCATAGCTTCATACAACACCAGGTTAAAACACAAGCTGACTCCACCCCCCCCCCCAACTAAGTACCAGAAGTAATATAAAAAAGAGGAATATATTCAAAAACTTTACCAAGGTTACAAGATACCGCAAAAGCATGACATAACGAACAATCAAGGGGATATTTACCTTTATAAGTATTGAGGTTATCGTAACGCAAAAAAAGCTGTCAGGTACATTAGACGAACAAAGGTACATTTCAAAAAATAATTGAAGATGCGATATTAACGGTTCACAGTCAGACTAAAGATGGTTACCTGAAAATCCGTCAAAATCAGTCTATGAAAACTTTAGTCGTTTTATAGTCGTTTCAACACAAGACAGGAAAATAGGAGGTGGTGATTGCAGGAGTGGACAGAATAATGCACCACGAAAAATATCGAAGAATAATATTTCGCCCATGTTTAAGGGAGAATAAAGAAAGGTGAATCACTCTCAACCGCATCACGGATTTGGTCATTCTTACGGCTATTAGTCCTATACCGGTTTTAATATTAAACCGGTTATATTTCCCAAATGATCGCTATTAGTCCTATAGTCCTATAGACTTTTTGAATCATTGAATATTAAATAATTCAAAATTTAATATTAAACGGGTTATATTAAACCGGTTATATTTCCCAAATGACCGCTATTAGTCCTATAGTCCTATAAACTTTTGATTTATTTAATATTAAATAACTCAAAATTTAATAATAAACCGGTTATATTAAACCGGTTAATAAAATTCAATATTAAACCGGTTATATTTCCCAAATGACCGCTATTAGTCCTATAGTCCTATAAACTTTTGATTTATTTAATATTAAATAACTCAAAATTTAATAATAAACCGGTTATATTAAACCGGTTAATAAAATTCAATATTAAACCGGTTATATTTCCCAAATGACCGCTATTGGTCCTATAGTCCTATAGACTTTTTGAGTGAGCTACATTCTTATTGGGTTCTTAGGTTTAATATTTCTATCACTTTTCGCAGACGGCTATTAGTCCTATAGCCGTTTTAATATTTCTAAAATATTTCCAAAAAGACAGCTATTAGTACTATAGTCTTATAGACTTTTTGAATCATTGAATATTAAATAATTCAAAATTTAATATTAAACGGGTTATATTAAACCGGTTATATTTCCCAAATGACCGCTATTAGTCCTATAGTCCTATAAACTTTTGATTTATTTAATATTAAATAACTCAAAATTTAATAATAAACCGGTTATATTAAACCGGTTAATAAAATTCAATATTAAACCGGTTATATTTCCCAAATGACCGCTATTAGTCCTATAGTCCTATAAACTTTTGATTTATTTAATATTAAATAACTCAAAATTTAATAATAAACCGGTTATATTAAACCGGTTAATAAAATTCAATATTAAACCGGTTATATTTCCCAAATGACCGCTATTGGTCCTATAGTCCTATAGACTTTTTGAGTGAGCTACATTCTTATTGGGTTCTTAGGTTTAATATTTCTATCACTTTTCGCAGACGGCTATTAGTCCTATAGCCGTTTTAATATTTCTAAAATATTTCCAAAAAGACAGCTATTAGTACTATAGTCTTATAGACTTTTTGAGTTAGTTAGATTCTTATTGGTTTCTTTGATTTAATATTTCTATTATATTTCACAGACAGCTATTAGTCCTATAGCAGAAATATTTACTATGCCTTATCCGAAATATTGCACTTATTCGCTTCGGAAGAAAGGAGCGCATAGAAATACGAGCTATATGTCAGTTTTGGTTTAATTCTAACTATCTTAGACTAATATTATTTAAATTATAATTGATTTGATTTCATTTTAACTTAAATACAATTTAATAGAGACACCACATCCAACTAGAATAGGAAAATCATACCGTTAGTAAATGATAATAGGAAATATTGCACAGTGGCTCCAATTTAGTCCATCAAGAGGGCAGCAGAGGCGTACGAAACTGAGGAATCACTTGGGCTTGTACATTGACTCGATTGAGCGTATTTGAGAAACTTCATTAATGGGTGAAATCCATTTTGACATGATTTTTTTAAGGCCTTCACAGCCTAATGAGGAAAACAACATTTTATAATACAACTTGCCAGTGAGTATTGCATACAAATAAAGATTTATAATAGAAGCATAAAAAGTACTTTCACAATTAGGACTGCTAATCAAGAATGAAAACACATACGCGCATCAGCACTGACATAATGTTATACATTTTGCCATACATCATAATGTTATACATAATAATGTTATACATCCATACATAATGTAATACATACATAATGTTATACATCAGCACTGACATAATGTTATACATATTTTAACAGAACCTGTGAGTAATAGAGTAAAAGTATTCTACTGAAAAATGGCCAAGGGAGGGAGGAGGCATGGCTGGAGTTTACTTGAGCAGGAACAGAAGATAGTAACCAGTGGAAGCACTTGGTCTACGAGGCTCTCCATGTAGTGTGGATTCAAATTAATATTTCAATACGTTCGCAAACTGTTTTTATAGTACAGTAATAATACGGAAAAAAAAAAAAAAAAAAAAAAAATGCCCGAACCAGGAACAAATTGATAAAGTAATGCTTTCTTCATCATCCGGACCAGAAACAAAGTGCTGAACAACATATCTAAAATCTCCATCTCTAACTCGTTGCGAATTTTTTTTTTTTTTACTATTTTTGTTACATAATTTTTATTTTTCATGAAAAAATGAGGTGTCACGAAATGAGTGGTTGATACGTCTATCTGTATCAGAATTGAGAGCTGAAACCGTTTCTGACGTTAGTTTTTCTTATAAACGTCAGATAAAATGAAAAAATTCATTTTTAGTAAAAAAATAGCAAAATGTCGCTATTTTAGGCAAAAAAACTAAGTGATAACCATGATATGTTTTTTTGTGTTTTTTTTTTTGTCCGTTAATACAGATCACGATATGTGCACGATTGAAGCAATGGGCAATTTCCACGGTATGGCAATTCTAGCATCTGTCACGCCCCCTCTGAAAAACAGAGTGGCACCAATTCCAAGAGGGAGTGTTTCTCTAGACACCGTGACACTCAAAGGTCGAGTCCCTATTTACCATTTTCGGATAAGTGAAGCGGTGCTTTCTCAGATTCGGTACGAGAAAATATCACTGATCATTGTGAATGATCCATTCGCATTCCTTGACCAGCTCTGGTCGTCATCGTGGTTTTTCAAGAGCCCAAAACCTAACTGGAATGGTTTTATGCAATCGGTTTTCTCGCACTCGCTGGACGAAGATGGATAAACCCCTTGCGACAAGGCAAGTGTTATTTTTTTGCCCATGATCGATCTGCCTTCTAGCAATGAGTCATGCCTATACTCAACCTTGTGCTTCATTGTTTGTCAGAGGAGGAAATACGGATTTACGCCAGTCGTCACATTCGGTCAGCCACTTTGGTGAAGGCAATGAAGATTATCAAGTCCGAAGTGTAAAATGAGCTGGACAACGTTATCATCAAAATTGGAGGCTTTCAATTGATGATGAGCTTCGTCAGATGCATAGGGCACCTGATGCAAGACAGTGGGCTCAAAGAAGTCTTGGAAATAGTATACGCACCGGCAACGGTACCAAATATACTCTCTGAGAAAGTGATTTCTAGAGCTATTAGAGCTCGCATTCTCGTGAGCTCGGCTCTCTACGCTCATCTTTTAGGACAAGAAGCGGGAACTTTGGATACTTTCGGCCTTGAGAAACTCTTCAACGACACCCTTGTGCGAAAAATGTCTCCCAGAGACCTTGACGAAGCACCAGAGCTGGGACTACTGGAAAGTATTATCAAACAGATGATTGAAGACCTACGAGATCACCGAACAGCAAAGCTCTGGCTGCAGTACCTTGACATGGTTGAAAAGCTTCTCAAGTTTATACGTGCCGAGAGACTGGGACTATGGGACCTGCATTTGCAATTTGTAGCAGAAATGCTTCCCTACCTAGCCGCATCTGGGCACAACCTTTACGTGAAATTTGTCTGGTTGTACATCCAAGAGATGACTAAACTTCCCAGTCGTCACCCAAAAATGTTTCAGATGTTCAGTGAGCAAGGACACACGATTAGAAGGTCAGATCGGTGCTGGGCCGGCCTCTCAGCAGACTTAGTTATTGAACAAGAGTACATGCGAAGCCTAAAGACATCGGGAGGACTCACTGGTGGTGGTGGCATGACTGAAGAACAGAGAGCGATTTGGGTCCTATCGAGGCCGGCGTGTCTTGAGGTCAACCTGTTGATGCAGAGCCTGACGAATTCGGGCTACTCTACAAGCGAGCAGCATCGTGACTCGAGTCTGAACAGACAAAACCGTGACTGTGAAGATACCGCGAAGTTGGTAGATTTCTTCGAAGTGTCATCCCCATTCAAAGGCAATGTACAACTGAGAAACGTTGCAAATGGAGTAACTTCATCCCCAGGCGTGAATGTTGACGAAGCCGAATCAGCTGGGAAGAAAATCTTAGACAAGATGTCAGAAAAGACTTTGATGTCACACGTCTTTAAAAAGAAAGACCAAGTGACTCTGATGACCACAAAAAATTCGGGCTCTTCTGAGGTGGCGCACATCGACCGGGCGCTACTTTTCCAGAGGTTCATTATCGTTGCCCAGAGGTCTAGTCTCAAGGAAGATTATTTCAAGTTTGAGCTCTGTACCATTCCTCCTACTCTTTTCGAAAGAAAAGGGATTCATACGAAAGGCCAACACGCCCGAGCTAGCAAAAGCAGTCTATCAGTCATGTGGGTTTGATGCTCAGTCCCTAAGACCGGTGGGACTTACCAGCTTCGTCTTAGACGGGGGCGCCCTACTCCATCGGATCCCGTGGCAGGTCGCTTCCACATACTAGGCTATCATGTCTTCGTACATTCATTACGCTGAGAAAAAGTATCCCCGAGCAGTTGTAGTCTTCGACGGATACGACGGCGGTCCGTCATCAAAGATGCAACCCATTTGAGTCGAGCTGGATCTGTCGGTCGCGAAGTGTTATTTACCGAAGACATGAATCTTTGCCTGAAGGAAGAGGATTTTCTTTCATGCAAGGAGAACAAATAGCGTTTTCTAGAGATTCTTGGAAACGCTCTGGTAGCCAGCAGTTGCGATGTATACCATCCTGAAGGAGATGCTGATCTAGAAATAGTCAAGAAGGCTACGGAAACTGCACTCCGATAGCCTCACCATTATGGTTGCTGATGACACGGATGTTCTCGTCCTCCTCATCTGTCATGTAAACACGAGTCCAAATCGAGCTTACTTCTCGCCGGAAGCGAATTTCGGAAGTGAATGCTCAGCTTGGGATGTTTGTCAGATAAAAGATAAGCTAGGATCAGAAGTTTGCCATCTGATGCCGTTCTGTCACGCCATACTGAGTTGCGATACAACATCGCACCTTTATGGCATCGGAAAAGGAAAAGCTCTTCAGCTATTGTTATCCAGCTCGAGTTTCAGAGACGCCGGTACCTTGTTTACCAAAAAATCTGCATATCATGATGAGATAGTTGCGGCTGGAGAGAAAGCTTTGCTGATACTCTACAACTGCCAGGATCTGCCAAGTCTTGACACTGCCAGGAACCAAGTTTTCCAGAGAAGTCAATACCGCCACCTCATTCGTACACCCACAAGAGCTGCCTCTGACTATGATGGCAGCGAAGTATCATTCGTTCCGAGTCTACAGCCAGGTTCAGATTTGGCTAGGGAACACGGTCGACCCCCCTAAGCTGGGGACGGAATCTTCAAGGCAAAAAGTTTTAGAGCCAAAACTGACGGATCTCCCCGCTGCTCCTCCTTATTTTCTAGAGGCAGTGAAGTGTTCTTGCCGAGCTGATTGTTGCGACACTGAGAGATGCTCCTGCAAGAAAAATGGCCTGGAATGCACCATAGCTTGTCGAGTATGTAGAGGAGTTTCGTGCAACAACGCGAAGCATCAAGAAGATGAATTTTCTGAGGATTAGCTTTAAGCCTGTGATTTAATTTTCCCTGTGATTTTTGTTCCTTTGATCAATCAGATGTGCAATTTTCTTACGTCTTATCACAAATAATTTTTACCACGTCGTTTTTTATAGTGATGAAGGTGAATAGATTTTGACCTCAAATGCCAGCGAAGAGCAAAGTTTTTGGGGAAGGGTCGGGAGGATGGGTATTAAAAAGAAAAATTAATAAACAAAAACGGCGAAAAAAACAAATTTCGTAACGAGTTAGAGATGGCGATTTTGGATATGTTGTTCAGCGACGTTTTCTGGTCTGGATGATGAAGAAAACATTACTTTATCAATTTGTTCCTGGTCAAATCTTATTATTCCTGTACTATTAAAAGTATCGCTGTGCACACCACCCGTACAATCACTCAGCTTGTGATTCCAACCTATAAGGATGAGCAGCCAGAACAAATACAAGGCATTTAATGCATATGAATGGGTGAAACGTTTGTGTAAACGTATAGTGGAGTTGAATAGAGTTCCCTGCTTGCGTATCAAAATGAAGAGTCAAGGGTGATTAATGTAACTAAGGATATAAGGTCTATAAATGGGTGAAGTTTTTATAAAAGATTAAAAGTCTGAACGCATGAGCGTGGAGGAGGTGCGTGCGACTAAGTACTAGCCTCAGACAGCTTGGTGCTGCGGTAAGTTGCAGGAGTAGTAGTCAGTGGTAGTTTATAAATGGTGAAATTCGTGCAGTAACGTGTGTAATATATTTATCACAGATTGTTTGACTTTGAATGATGCATACGTATAAATATTAGTAGACAGAAACTCGGGACACACATTCAACAGTTAGGATTGTTAATCAGCACAAATAAAAGCAATGGCGATTCTAAAGATGATAAATTATGAGATACACATTATATAGGACGGAAGGAAGAATGAATTAGGCTTTATTTTTCTAAGAAAACAAGATTTTTAATTAGGAGATAGGGCGCAGCAAAAATAAATTTATTATTAAAAGTTTACTTCGGAAGTTACGTAAGCTAGAGACATAAAGCCCTTTGTAATCCCCCCAAGTTAGGGGAACAAAAGTTTGTCAGATAAGCGTCCATTGAAGCCTTTTGGAAGTTACCGCAGCCAAACTACAAACCACGAAACAGAAGTGAATGCAACTTAAACCCCTTTATATAAGAACGCAAACACACACATACACACAAAAGCACTATTAGAACCAAAAGAAAAAAAATATATATATTCTCCAAAACCTTTACATCCAAACGTACATTTTGTATAAATAAGGTTGGATAGACATAAGGTTGCAACTAAGTAAATCGCCACTGCCAAAACTAAAGGTCATGTCTGACACTTCAACACTTCAGCGAAAAGTAGGAAAAAACGGCTCGCTAAGTTATCCGCAAAGCGAGGATCATTAGGACATTGTGAAATCAATCCCACATACATCTTCCTGAACTACATTACATTTTGGATTTGAAGACAGCTTGTCTTGAAATTGCATAAAAAAAAGCTCAGCAAACGGTTTTTAACAGACACGACCTGTAGACATGACAGCAACAACATAGTCCAGTTAATAAAATAGACCGATGCATGGAACTTGATAAAAATTCATCAAATTTGGCAAAACAGAAAAAAACATGATTTACGCGGGAAATTAGAGGAACTTATGGGATTACTCCTACTACTACCACTACTAACAACTCACTGCAGCACCAAGCGACCTGTTCTGTTCTGTCAAAACTGTTCTGTTCTGTCGTTGACAAGTAAACTTCGAAAGGTTCGATTTTCGTTGGTTTCTTTTTCTTTTCTTTCTTTTTTGTTTAGCACTGTGGACGACTCGGCGGAGGTCCTTGTCGAAATATTTGCTTATTTCTTCTTCTTCATGGTTCGCCACTGGCTGACAAAATCCTCGTTTTTTCACCTTTTTTTATTTTATTTTTCATTTTGTTATTTTCTTTCCTCTCTGAGTTTCATTTATAATGCATCTATAAGAGCACTATTGGAAAGTAGTAACTGACAAGTATCTAATGCGCCTCGTCTGACAGCATAATGTATAGACATGCAGCGTATTAAGCAGCATAATGTAAAGGCATGCAGCGAATTTAGCAGCGCAATGTAAAAGTGTATGACTTTTAGAATCTAACGAATCAATAGTTGGCCCATATGAAACCAGCAACTGACAAATTTCAAATGCGCCTCTTCTGACCGCATAATGTAAAGGCATGCAGCGTATTTAGCAGCATAATATAAAGGCGTGCAGCGAATTTAGCAGCGTACTGTAAAAGCGTATGACTTCTAGAATCTAACGAATTCTACAGTCGACCCACATGACACTAGTAACTGACAAATATCTAATGCACCTCGTCTGGCAGCATAATGTAAAGGCTGTCAGTTTTCAGAATCAGTGGCATTATTTAAGACTAATAGCTGACAAGTATCTCGGTTGCCGGATTTAGCAGCATAATGTAAAGGTATGTGATCTTTAGAATCTAATGAATCTATAGTCATCCCATTTGAAACTAATAGCTGACATATATCTAGTCTGCTTTCTTCAACGGCATAATGCAAATGCATTTTCAGGAAATTATCATTCAACCTTGGATTTACTCCATATTTCAGGTGAAATTCCACCGTCTCTACTTGATTTCTCGACACAGCCATACTTAACCGGTTCTTGATTTCTCAACACAGCCATACTTAAACCGTATAACGAGTCTAGATTCACATTCGTTTGACTACTTCGCTCTGGCCTAAGGGCTCATTTTTTCGGCTCAAATCTGAACCTTCTTTTTTAGTCTTATTTTTGTTGGTAGTGTCGCAAAAGTTGTTGCCTTTGCTGCAGTTCAATTTCTTTATTCTCAAGTTTCAAATTCCACCTTTATTTCTCTTGACTTCATCAGAATTCGTTTTTTCTGCAGTTTCATGTTGTTCTTCTGGCTCATTTGTTTCTTAAAATGTTTCATGTCTGAAATCAACTTCTTTATTTGTCTGCTATAGCCAAAGATTATCCCATTTCAGTTTTGATGTCCCAGTTGCTTTTGTTTTGCTTTCAATTTTTCTATCATTGAGCTTGCTTTTCAGATAGAAACGTCTATTTTCTGTCGCATCTCTCTTTTCACTTTTTCTTCTTGCAAATCACAAAGTACTGATAACATCTTCAGAATATTTCGAATTCTAATGTCAAAATTCCTGTCAGTTTCAAAAAGGCAGTTTCAGAATGTGACCAGCTTTTATAGTATGAACCCTGCCTGCTCAGAAGGAGATGAGTTTTTCGTTGCTTTACGTTCAATTTGTTGTTCCTTTTTCAAGGTTGAACTTATTTTTGCCATTCGATAGTAAAAACTGAAAAATCCCATCTAAATCCCGTCTTCTAATTTAGCTTTGGTATTTTTTCAATTTTTCTTTAAGCGAGTTTGTGTGTCGAATGGAGTCCATAATTTCCGAACGTACTCTTAATGTTTTCTTCATTTCTGGGAACTTATAAAATATGGATAGGTTTTGGCAAGCTCATTGTCAAGTTTTTCGGACGGATCAACCATCTTTTAATTTTTCAAAAATGGGTGGCATTATTGTCCATCTCAGCTGAATTGTCAGTTTGCAAATCCAACTTTTTACCATCGGGTCCTAATTTAGAAAGTCCACTATATTCAAACATATTCGTCTTCTTCATTACTGCGCTCTTCTTTTCTACAGGACGTCTTATATCTTTTCCTGCTCTGCGGCAATTTAATACTAATGATAAAGATCCCTCGAAACCGTCAAAGTCCTAGTGAAATAGAAAAAATCCACGAACTTGGTTTCATAAAACCACTAACGTACAAGTTCCGAAAAACAAGTTTTTCAACGAAAGATAAAAAGCCATATTAAACTTAGAGTAGCAGAAATAAAGTTCTATAATAATTCAAACTCTAAACGACCAGAAATCACTATTAAAGAATAACTGATGAATACATAAATCTTAAAACGAGTAAAAATTAAATTGAATATGAAAGTCAAACTTAAAACGAACTAAAATTGCCACAAACAGGGGTTCGGTCGTTGCCCTTTTTGCCCTTTCCCAACCGTAAATGTCCGAAGCTTGTTGCGTAATTTGTGCTTTAATGAAAATGAAATATATTTTATTTGCAAATATTTTCTTTGCAAATATAGAAAAATGAAAATAAAATTACACCGAAATGAAATTTTGAATCGCTGAATTTCCAGGAGTTAATATAATTATATATTAAATATTCCCTTTAATTTCATTAGTTCTTTTAAGTCATCTTGATTATTAAAGTGACCTACTTATTTGTCATCGATGTTTTGAAAAACAAAAGGGTGTTCAAGATACATATAATTTTCAACAAAACACAAATAACGTAACAATCTTTAAACTCTTACGGTTAGGGAAGGGGGAAAAGGGCAGTAACCAAACTTCTTTTTATAGTAATTTTTGTTAGTTTTAAGTTTGACCTGAATATTCAAATTAATTTTAATTTTTTTAAGATTTATTCAATCATTTATATTAGTACCTGTTATCTCTATGTTTCCTATGATCATTTATTTTAATTTCTGTTCGATTGGGATTTCATTTAGTCTTTAATAGTGATTTTTGGTCGTTTGGAGTTTGAATTATTATAGAAATTTATTTCTGCTACTCTAAATTTAATATGGCTTTTTATCTTTCGTTGAAAAACTTGTTTTTCGGAACTTGTACGTCTTTATTTTCTTTGAAAAACTTCTATTTCGCGACGGCTTCTTTTAGTTAATACATACAAAAGGTAACATCATTTATTTCGCCTGGCTTGTAGCCAGAATAGGCTTACTTTTGATGACGTCATTCAACATCATATTTCTCTCAATCTATCAATTGAGATGATTGATTTGCGATGACGTCATGTAAAAATTGCTTCTCCTATTCCGTAGCAGTAATCGACAAAATAGGATCAGGCTGAGAAACGTCCTGATGGGCGAGGAATCTGGGTTGGGAGTGTCTTTTTGGAACAAAGTATTCCGTGCTAGGGTTTGTCTTTCCATTAAAGAAAAAAAAAAAAAAAAAAAAAAAGGATGCACAAAAAACGGATGTAATCAAGGTTTTCTAATGTAGCTTCTTTTAGAAGGAGAGAGTACGGAACTTTGCCTTTTTTTAAAATTATTGGCCCTTTTTCGGATAGATTCAATTTTACCTAACTCTTCCCAGGAAAGATCAGGGTGCCAAACACGACAACCACATCGAAGATAAGGGCGAATATTTCACTTCCATGGTTCGTACGGAGTAGTTATTGTACAAATTGGTTTAATTATTCTTTTTATTCTCTTTAGATTCTCTCTTTTCATAGCGAGGACGCCTTGCTGTCATATAGGCAAAATATTAGTTCGTTTCTTCTTCTTCTTCCTACCGGCTGTAGACTGTTGCATTCATGACTTACTTCTTCGGTTCGGTCTTCTACTGTCGTAGTTTTGAGTTTGAAACAGAAGTAGGTGAAAATAAACTTTCATGCTTAACTTCATAAATAAGTAATATTGTGGCTATGGGAACTTGACATAGAGGTAGGCGTGGTTTCATATGAATTTTTGCACGTGAGATTTTGTTACTGTGATGTGTGAATCAGTAATTTTAGGAAGAAATATGAAAAGATAGACTTTTCTTTCTAAACGATTAAACACGCTGAAAATAAATAATATAAAATGTCCTAAAAGATTAACCACACTGAAAAAACCACTTGTCTCTAAGCTAAATAAAATTTCTTTAAAGAAGATGTGTTTCCCCTGCTTCCTACAAAAATTTCATTTTTTTTTATGCTAAAGACGAAGCGGGTAGCAGTTATGACAAATTTAGTTTTCTCTGTCATAACCACCTTATCTCTCTCAATTTTAGTCTTACAAATTACTTCCTACCACCCGAGATTTTTATGTCTTTTGACTAAAGTTTCAGAAAATTCGTTAAGAACCTTAATTTTAGAAGAAAAAAATTATGTGAGTGACGTCATTTTTAAATCCATCAGTATTGCAATGACGTTGTCATAC
>CM051263.1:6538646-6661146 GCA_027921565.1 Artemia sinica | reverse complement strand
GGGCTGACAACCCCATGCCTTCTCAAAACCAGAATATAATTTGGACTTTACTGAAAAAAAATAATAAAATGACCGTGGACTGTCAGTTTAATATATACTGACATTTATTCCTTAAAGTTTTAATAATTTTTCATTTATTAAAGTAAGAAAAGGGGAAGACATTTTAAATATATTTTGTTTTCAGTAAAGCGCTAATTATGTTCTGGTCTTGAGAAGGCATGGGGGTTGTTAGCCCTACTCATGTTAATTTTTGCTTTTTTTAGTTTGACCTGGTTATCTATCGTAATTTCTGTTCGTTTTGAGTTTCGTTTATTTATTGATGTTGATTTGTGGTAGATTTACGCTTGGAATGTTATTTGACTTTATTTTTGCCCATTTTTGGCTTAGTAGAGCTCTTTACTTTTCTTTGAAAAATTTATTTTGTGGAAAAAACTTTTTAAATTAATTTCTGTTCGTTTCTTATTGACAGTCTTTTTCATGAAAAAAAAGTATATCCTTTCGGTTTTTTTTTTCTATAAAAATCCATAGTTTGGCTCGCTATTTATGTCTTATAGAAACTGTTTCAACAATTGTTAATGCTGACACAAATAATATTGTTTAATTTAAGTTTATACCTCATCGAGTTGACCTGATAAACAAAGCTTAATATCATTCCCAAAAAATTCTATGACAACATGGATAAACTCTTTTTATTTCTTTAAATTATAAGAGTAGAATTAGTAATAGTAGTAGCCCCGAAAGTTTCAAATTAATACCCCCAGTCGTTCTCGATAAATTGCTGAGGTTTCTTAATGGCAACAATATACACAGTGGCTTTTGATTTAGTTTTAAAATAACATTTAGTTTTAAAGCATAATAAGCCAGTTGCATAACTGTGGAGGGTTGACATACCCAATATACCTAGAGACATAGCTGCGGGACTTTTCTACTCTGCTGAAGAAAATGGCTGCCTCAAAATTATGCTTCGATGCGTTTGGAAAATGAATGGACTTGGGAGGAAGGTTTCTGGCCCTCCAATCTCTTTTTAATTAAAAAAGGGCACTAGAACTTTTAATCTTGAATTGAATTAGCTCCTTTAAAAGTTTCAATGATACTTCTAACTATTATAGGATGGGCGCTGCCATTGATATTTCCCTTTTGAAACCTGCATGCACTTAGTTTTTTCGTTTGATTGAAACTCCCCCTAAACATTCCCTAAATGCCTCACCTTAATACCCTTAGCGTCATTAGTTGCAGTAACTGTAGTGGTAGTATTAATAGTATATGTATTAACTTTTGGTGATTTGAACATCATTCTCATCAAGTCCTGGAAGTTTCAACTTAATCCAATTAGTCGCTGCTATGACATTGCTGATATATCCTTTTGATAACCTGTATATTTATAATCTTTTTTGATTTTCATCTTGATGCTCTTAGCCTTACAAGTAGTTGAAGTAGCAGCAGTAGCGGTAGTAGCAAATGTAGCAGCGGTAGTTGCATTAGCAGTAGCATGCACATATTGACTTTTGGTCAATTGATCTTCCCCTTTAAGCATTTTCTGAAAGTTCCTACTTAATACGTAAATCCGTTCTTTAGATACGCTCTTTTGACAATGTGCATGTACATAGTGTCTTTTGATTGAAGTTCAAACTTCCCCTCAATATTTTAAATGTAGTACTGTGGTTGTAGTAGTAGTAGTGAAAGCAGTAGTAGTGGGGGTAGTCGTAGTAGTGGTGGTAGATGTAGTAGTAGTAGTAGCGCACAAGTATTACCTTTTTGGTCCATTGATAATCTCCTTTATCATTTCCTGAAAGTTTCAAATTAATATACTTAGCCATTCCTGTGTTACGTCATTTTGACAGCCTGTATACACATAACGTGTTTTGATTTAATTCAACACTCCCCTTAACCTGCTCTGAAAGGTTTAACTGAATGCCCTTTGTCTTTTTGGAAAGTAAAGGTCAATATGCATACCTTTCTCAATAACATATACTATATGTAAACAGTGTCTAACTTACAGCCCTTTTTCTGGGGGCTGTGAGGCGGTTGACGTCCCCAAAGGTATAATCACAGGATATTTCAACAATGCTAAAGAAGTAGGCGTATCAAAATTTTGATTGGATGCCTGTTTTGGAAAATGATGGTCGTGGGAGGAGGGGGCTGTTTGCCCTCAATTCACTTTTGACTCTTAAAAGAGCATTATAACTTCCAATTTACAATCAAATGAGCTCTATCCAAAGTTTATACGTCCACCCATTCGATGAAAACCTTATACACCTTCGGGGCATAACTTAAAACCCTTACACCCAGGTTTTGAGAGGCTATTTCAACCCTGACGGCCTTGTTATATGATCTTTAAACTATTTTAAACAACATGGCTATCTCAAAGTTTCTATTGGATGCATTAGGGGAAAAGACGTAGGGTGGGGTTAGTTGCCCTCCTATCACTTTTGACTCTTAAAGAGGACACTAGGACTTCTGATTTCCAATTGAACGAGCCAAATCCGAAATTTATACGACCACCCTTTCTATAAAAACCTTAAATGTTAACAATGGGCAACTAATATGACTTATTGAGCATACCCTGAGGGTTATGGGGGGGTGTCACCCCAAAAGACATAATCAGTGGCCCTTTCAAATATGCTTAACAAAATGGCTATCTCAAAATTTCATTGGATGTGTCTGGAGAAATGATGGGCAAGGGGGGGGGGGGGGGCTGGTTGCCCTCCAATCACTATCGACTATTAAAAAGGGCACTAAAACTTTCAATTTCCAGTCCAATGAGCCCCCTCCACAGTTTATGCGACCACCCTTCTCATAGAAAACCTTATATGCCACCAGGACATAACTTACAACCCTACGCTGAACAAAATGGCTATCTCAAAATTTTTATTGGATATATTTGGGGCGAGGAGGGGGGGGCTGGTTGCCCTACAATCACTATCGACTATTAGAAAGGGTAATAGAACTTGCAATTTGTAATCGAATATGCCCCTTTCGAAGCTTTTTCGACAATTTGTTCTACACGAAGTGCGCTGGTCTACAAAACAAACCTCGTGCCCACATCACTCTTTACTTAGGATGCGCTTTTGCGCTGCCTATGATCGATACACTATTTTTTTTAACAAATAGTTATCTCAAAATTTCAATCAGATGCATCGAAGTGTGAGGGGGGGGGGGGGGGGGTAGCTGCCCTCCGATCACTTTGAATCTTAACAAGGGCACTAGAACTATTGACTATCAATCCAATGAGCCGCCACCGAAGTTTATACGACCACCCTTTTCTATAAAAACCTTATATGCCCCCAGGGCATAGCTTACCACCCTTGCCCTGAGGGCTTTGGAAGCGTGGGGGGGGGGGCTGGTTACTCTTTAATTACTTTGGACTATTAAAAAGGGCGGTAACCCTTTCACTTTCCAATCAAATGAGCCCCTTTCAAAGTTTTTACAACAACTCCTTCTATACGAAGGGCTCTGGTCTAAAAAAACAACAACAACAAAAAAAATAATAAATAATTAATTGTGCCCACATCGCTCTTTACTTGGGCAGCACTATTGCGCTGCCTGACAACTTTTCAATTAATCGTGTTTCCCCATTAAAATCATTTTTTTTCTGAAAAATAACATATTATTGTTTACAAAATTTAACGTTGTATTTTTAACCCAGAACATAATTTAACCTCCATTTTTTCATAACCCCCTCCTTTACAGGGCATGGAGCCTTTGTGGGGTTTAGTAATTTTATTTATTGAATGGTATTTTTTTTATTATTTCTTCACTTGAACCTTGCTCCTCCTATTATTTCTGTAAACAGAACATTTCCTAAAAAATTTCCGTACCTGTTTACAGATCCAGCGAGTCAATCTTATGCTTTAGTGCATAATTAACTTCATATTTTAAATCGTGAACTGCCAAAGAATTACAAAAATTGCCTAAGAATTTCTGAATTTGCCAAGAATCAAGTCACTGCCATTTCAAATCAGTCAATATCACTATCGTTTCAATAGCAAAGGCTATTGTAATAGCCTGTCATTAATAAATACGAGAAATCGCATTTTTTTTGTAATTTTTTTATTTGATCATACATCCTCCATATCATGCCCATTTATCAGAGCAAAATAAACTTTGAGCTCTAATCTTGAGCCTGCGGCTCATCTCAATGTTTGTCTGTTTTTCTCCCTTCTTACTTTGAAATAATCACATTGCCTTCAGTAGTATCTTTCTCACCATTAGTGAATATTATTGTCTGTTATGCACGCTTTTTATTTTATTTTTCCGTCTTTTTTCGCATGATGGGTTTTTAAAAATAAACCCTAATAGTAACAATGGAGTGATCATTGATCCCTAAACCCAAGTTGATCGAGCTGGTGATAAGAGGCCCCTGAGAAAATTATTCATATTCAAGCCCATAAGCAAACACCATGGGCATACGTCTTACCAGATGAGCAAGATGAGTAATCAGAACAAGATTTACCAGATGAGTAATCAGAACAAGCAAGGAATTTAAAAAAATTCCCGTGACTTGTGCTTTGGGCTTGGTAAAATTTGCCTTTCAGAGGTTCATATTTAGCTCCACATCTTAAATTGTGTACTGCTAAAGAACTGCCATTATTGCCAAAACACTTTCCAAAATGCCCAAAAATTAAGTAACTAGCACTCGTTGGCTTTTCCCGAACTTTTAATACTGACAAATTTACTCTACATCATTTTCTTCTGATATAGCACAGATGATCAAAAGTTCAACCCCCGGGGGGGGGGAGGGGGTTAGAAGTTTTTTCCCCAGGAGAGGAGGGGGGACTCAATCCAAATGTTGATTTATATATTAATGGCAAGAATCTAAAGATTGCGAGTGATCTGTAGAACACTTTTTATATAAATTTAATAGGATTCTGTAGATGGCTTCCTTAGATAGTTTGAAATTGTTCTACATCAAGAAACTATGAAGTGTACCTCTCCACACTAGTTCCAAAAATTGTACTTTCTTTATCATGGACTCAATCAATCAAGGTCAGATACCTTGAAAACTTGAATGAAACTTACTATTATAATTACAATAATAATTTGGTTGTTGTTGCCAAACCACTGTAGACCACTTCAAAACGAACGCTGAGATATTGACTGTGGAAACTGTTTACTTTCTCAGCATCGCATATGATAATTCCACGAATGAAAATGTTATCCTTGCCTACTATGCAAGCAAGCAAATCGGGTGTTTTCTCATCCAAATGATTGAATGATTGATTGCTAATATTACTGGATCACAGAGTGAAAGAAACCCCATACTCATGACAGTGAAAATAAATAGGAAACTCGAGAAAAAACAGATTGCTAAATAAAATAAGCAATCAATTGATTATCCAAAAATGTAACATAAGTGTAGCATTTTTAGGACCATAACATAAAAAGTAGTCACAAACATAATCTCCATGGTAACACTGCCAAGATGCTGATTTTTTTTTCGCGTACCCCCAGGGACATATCCAGGATTTTGTTCGGGGGGGGGGGGGGGTTTACCCGATTTTTTTCCCGTGGACTTTGTCTAACATCCTCGAGATGGGTATTTTTTTTACTAATTTTCGACTCGGCCAAAAATTTCGAGGGGGGGGGGTTAAACCGGGTAACCCCCCCTGGATACGGCCTTGCGTACCCCTCCCCCAGGCTTTTACGTACCCCTGGAAATACGCGCACCCCAAATTGGGAACCACAGTTCTATAGGGTGATTTTCTTTCCACTTTACAGGATTTTGTGGATGTCTTTATGTGTTTTATTAGTTTTGCCTTTTTGCTTTAAGCAACAAAAAAATTTGGTAATTAATAATGCTATTGCTACTACTACCAATTCTTTACAGCACCAAGACCTCCCAGCCAATCCACGAAATTGTAAGACCGTCAATATAGTTTTAGATTATCTGAGTAAGTAGTAAACACAGCAAATGTAAAAGTTAGGTTCTTTCTTTTCGGTGTGGTCCTGATTCCATCTTTTTTTACTATTAAATTGAGAGTTTAGAAGGAGAAGGCAGTTTTTAACGTAAAAATAACGGATAAAAATATCATATAGATTCACTAAATAATTGCACTAACAAAAAAATAAAAAAATAAATAAAAATATTCTATAGGTAAATCAAAAGTTTGCCAACTCTATCTAGGCTTCAAGCCAAATAAAAACATTATTAAAAAGAAATCAACAAAACCACAAGTATATTTGTATAAACAAAGAGGATGAAACAAAGACAGACAAAATAATTAATAAACAACCAAAGAGAACAAAACGAAAAAAAGAAAAAAAAACCTTACTTGTTTATCAAGCTGCGTAATTTGTTTGAAGATGGGACCAGCAGAAGGTTCATAATACTTATAGCTAAATCTGCCCCCCCAATGACAAAAATCCGACGAAATCACGAATAAATTCTCAGGGTCGGCCAAGTACTTCGATAATATTTGACCGTAGAGTGTTTCTTTATCAGTAGACAAGGAACCTACAAGAATTGGGATCACAGTAAACTGGTCACGATATCTGGAAAAACAAATTTAAATATTTAGATATAATGATTGTATTTGATGTTGCAATTTCACAAATAATAACAAAAATATAAAATCCATTAATATGCTGATGATATATAATAACATATCGAATAACTATAACTATATATATATATATATATATATATATATATATATATATATATATATATATATATATATATATATATATATATATATATATATATATATATATATATATATATATATATATATATATAATATATATATATATATATATATATATATAATATATAATATATATATATATATATATATATATATATATATATATATATATATATATATATATATATACATATAACTATAACTATATATATATGTATATATATACAGTATTTTAAAGTAAAAGTGGAGTTAAACAAAAATATTTACTCCCACTCGCCTTCTTTAAAGCGAAATTTTCCCGCGTGCTTAATTCGGCATCAATGTTTAGGAATCATCAAATTCGCCCAATTAGAGGTTGTTTTCGATTTACAAGCAGTAGGCAAGATAAAATGCATTTAAAACCAGAATTACATTATGTACCAGTGTTGTAAAATGTGGCATATTACTGTTGTTTTGGTGCTTTTTGATGCAATTGTACATTGAATTCTTCAAATAAGCATATTTTTCAAGATGATTTCCTTTTTTGTATTCGCCTTTAGTTCTGACAATAATACTTAAAAACTACTTTTCAAAATATACAACCGAAACTTCTACCTCCCATCCTCCAAATTTTTCCACAAGATAAGATACATTTTTGTTCAAAAACAAAACACACAGGCAGCCAATGCCAAATTTAGACATATCCTATATAACAAAAGAAAGTATTAACTTGAAATATTGACATACTTGGAAAATAATTACAAGTTGCAATTAGTTGAAATTTATTTTAAGCGTCCATACCATGTGCCGAAGCTTCATCCTAATTTTGAAATTAGTTGGTACAAAATATGTAAAATTAACAAAACAAACATTAAAAGAGATAGACCTTCTTTTCCAATTTTATGAACTGAAATTAACCAAACCCTTCCGTCACTGGGTAAAGAGGTCAAATGCCCAGAATTAGCAAACTGAGCAACATACATGATCCATATGAGATTTTTGGGCAATACATGTTATATCAGTCACTTAAGAAGCATGTTAAACAGTTCGTGATGACAATTCATCACGATGATGACTCGTGTTAACAGTACTAAAACTCTAAGAAAGAAATTTTGATATATATATATATATATATATATATATATATATATATATATATATATATATATATATATATATTTAAAAAAAATAGTATAAAGATACTTGCAAAAAATACAAAAAGATTTGTGTGGTATGGCACACAAATCTGTTGTGTGCATGTTCTAGTGGTATGGCACGGGTGCCACCAGATATTGGCACAAAAATGGTGCTACACCACTTACTTGAGGGGGTTGAGGGGGGAGCCTCGCTGGCGCCAAATATTGTAATAGAATTCCCGCGCTTACCACTACGGTTATGTAAATATAGAGCATGTTAATACCCAATTTACAGTATACCCTGCTCCAGGGTATGATAACATGATCGAACAGTCAAACAGCTAAGCTCTAGGCCTGGGGTGCACCCAACCCAGGTCACCACTAAAACCTCTAGCCTTCTCCTTGGAGGGTAAACGGACCCCTTTCGATATAATAAATGACGGTATGTCTCGCAAATCTTTTCCTATTGCAAACAATATAATCTCAGCCCTTCTATAGGCTGCCGACCCTTCCTAGGCCAATCAAAAAGGTCAAAGATATAAAGAAAAGATTCCTTATCTGTATTCACTTTTAACTCTGTAAAAGAACTGAACATAAAAACTCTTACAATTAATTAAGAAACTTTTTGACACGCCTTCGTGGACGCACCTCTGACCAACGGCGATGAATGGCCGAATCAAATTAAACTCCCAGCATCCTTTGAAGCTTTTCGAGCTGTAAATTTAAGCTATATGAGTCACCGCTCACCTGGCTTTTATTAGACATTAGCTAATTAGCGGATTCCTTCAGACGTCTCATAATAAAAGCTTATCCCGGGATTTAGATATTGAAATTGAAGATAATTGAAGTTAAATTTATAAAAAGGGCATTTTTCTGAAACAAAAGGGGCCAAAGGTCCCAACACCTCCCTCCTAAGAAAAATGACCACCACCACGCCATAGGTCAGAGCATAAAAACACAAAACATAAAATAAATAACACCAAACTTCAAAATCACCATACTTATCTTCTCTTCTTTCTTCTTTTGTACCTCTCCACTGCAGCTACCCATTGGCTTATGGATTTACGACTATACCATCCCCTTGGCTTAGTTCCATTACCGTTCCGTATCTCTGTCTAACTGTACAGCTCTCTTCATCAAGCTTGGGATTTCGAAGAAGGAAGAATTCACGTGATTTGTGGAACTTTATCTTGCACAGCATGATTAAATAAAAAATTTCTCAAACTCACGAAATTTACACTTAAGAGAAGCGTAGAATAAAGTTCTGGCACATTCGATGATGCCAGCCATCATTTAAAATTGGCTATACTAGCCTCTTAATTTCCTTCGGTGGAAACAACACCACATCTCAATTAAAATGTAAATTGCCCCTTGGCATAATTTGAAGTAATCCAAGGCCGAAAATACAAAGGCCTTTGAAAACGATAGGGGTTCAGGGAAATGAAGTAAAAATCTGAGCGAACCATGAATCGCTTTTTTCTGGGTCCCATCCCCTAAGATATTTTAAAAAATAATGCTCGTCGATGCGGACTGAAGATGAAATTGAAGGCTGGAAAGGAAAGGCCTCGGTAAAGGGATCACAGATTGTCCGCAGATGTGCATTGAGTAAAGGGCTATCTTTCACGTCTTCCCGCAGGGGATTCCTCCCCTCATAAAGGATAAAAATCTCTTTTGAGTTGATAAACCAGTCTCAGATTCCTTCCTATTCTTCAATCCAAACCGAAATTCAGTACTTCCCAATCTTTCCGTAACCCGTTGTTGACAAGTCGATCCTATTTCATGATTATCTGTAGTTTTCTTAATATGTCACGGGCCTTCTTCTCCCTCCTAAGCTTTTTCGTCTTATTCTAATTTCGTAAATTTCTCAGTGGGTCTCGGACCTCTTTGTCCCCCCTATTCTTTATGTTAGCTAGGCACAGCCCCTATAATTTTTTATTTTTTGCCACTGCAGGCTGAATCCACAAATTTTATCTCTTTTCTGAATTTCTTTTTTCTTTTTTACTTTCCTCCATTTTGTCATTCGCGCAAAATAATAAATCACCGCTAAATCTGAATTGGACTCTAGTGTCCACCATCTTTGACTGTATTTCTTTATTGTAATTCCTTTAATATTTCTTTTCTCTTTTTTAGTTTTCTCTTGCCGTAGTATTAAATAAATCGTCATGAAATCTGAATTGGACTGCAGTGTCCATCATCTCTGACTGCCTTTCTCCATTGTAGTTCCGCTTTGCATCTTTTTTCTCTCTTATTGTTTTCTTTACTTTTACCGCAGAAACGAATAATTCATCAATAAATGGGAATTGAATTCCGACATTTGGTTTTCCATATTGTACTAAAAGTTCTTGAACTTTACGAGGAAAAGCACGTATAATAAATTTCGTCTCATTTTTTTCTGATACAGTCAGCGCTGCATTCTGGCATATATCTGTCGGCGTCTCATATTCGTTAATTGTGTTTTGAAGTTTTTTACTTTCTGAAAATTTTCCCGAAAATCATTTTCGCGCGTCTTACTTTCAATATTACGTGACTCCGCCACTTCCGCATCCCACTTCTCGGATTACCAATATTTCGAACTGGTGTATCAAGCATTTCGTTTTTTAGACAGGAAGGTTCAGCCTCTCATTTTGTTTTATGGGCCGGTCCACCTCCCCGCCTTGTTAACGAAGTTGCACATTTTTCCGTTTTAGCATTTAATGTCTGGTAATTTTCATTTTCTCACGATCGTTTCTTAGACAAATTATTATGGCTATCCGATAGTCTATAAGTTAGTTGAGAAAAAATCTCACTTTCTGGAATTCCCCAGCAGGCTTCTATTAGACCTATCATGGTTCTTTTAAACTCTTGGTGATATCTTTCTTCTTTCTCTCTAGCTGTTTTATCATTCTCCTCTTTTCGTTCTCTGGCTATTCTATCAGTCTCCTCCTTTTTTTCTCTGGCTATTCTATCAGCCTCAATATTAGCCTTTCTAAGGGTTTCTCCTGTTCTTTCTAACTCCTCTCTATCTCTTTTAATTTCAATATATTTCGACCTGTATTTTGTCCATATATTCGCGGTGCTCTCTTTTGGACACCTCTTTTCAATGTTTCCTTTCTTTCTCTCTTTCATTTCTATATTTCTCTTATCTATCTTCCTCCTCTTTTCGCTCTCTGGCTTTTCTTTCAGCCTCTATACGTTCTTGTCTTTCCTCCTCTATTTTCTTTTCTACTATTTTCTGTAATATGGAGGTGTATACTTTTTGTGCTCTAGAGTTTTTTCATTTAGTAACAGATTCTTTCCAATACCTTCCAATTGTGCTTTGTTAAAATTTGTATTTACCTCTTCATAGGCTTGTGTCTCTTTTTTCCGTACCTCCTCATACTCTTCGAAAGCGATAACTTTCTCTCGCGCACAGGGGCGAGTCAAATTTAATTCGATTTCTAGATCCCAAATAGGCTCTTCAGGTTTACCGATATATTTTCTATATAACTTATTTTCCCTTAGCAAACGCAATTCTTGAAAAATTAGTGACTGCTGTTGTCCAACTCTTTCAACAACCTCGTCATAACTTTGTATTTTTTCTGCAATGGCCTCGTTGGATTTTTCAAAAGCTGCCCATTCCATCTGAAATGCCGCGTTATATTTAGTAGCTAATTTTGTAACAATTTCTATGTCACTATCTTTCCTATGTATCTTTCCTACGATGCTACGTAGAAATTTGTCATTATTCAATATATTTGAGCGAGGGCTAGTGTCCGAACTTCTACTCCATAAATAAGCCAGTATCTTACAGTCAATATTTCTTCGTTTCGTATCTGTGTTATCTCTTACCCGCAACTTCCCTTCATTTTGCACAGCATCTGAGAGGTGAGTTCGTCTTGTTTTTTCATCAAACAAACACAACTTAAAAACAATAGGGAAATCTTTTCCAAGACAATGCAATTGGAAAAAATTTCCCTATTGTTTTTAAGTTGTGTTTGTTTGATATGGAAAAGCAGTGTGGTCTTCGTCAATATTTGTGTTTTTTTCATATATTATATCTTCCTTGTTTATTTCGTACCCCCTAATTTTACCGGGTGTACTCCTTCCCGATTTTATTATCTCTTAATTAATTAGTCAATCTTGGCAAGTTCAACAATTGCCACACGCATAAATTATGGTACGTAATTACTATTGTGAATTGTTAGCGCCGCGTAATGAGATTCAAAAATAACCGGAATATCTAGACTTCATTAGAGAATAACGACTTCTTTCACACCAAGCAATTTTACGGGAGAGAAATATACCTCCGAAAAACGAATTAACAGGGGTTGGACGAGAAAGTAAACTGAAAAACCGCGCGAATATTCCACTAGTAAATTAGCTGGACTAAACTCAAACAGGGGAACAAACTCCAAATTTAATCTCCTCTTAGGCCGATTACTCAATAGGACAGGTGCCTCCCACCTTCCTTATCCAATGTGCGCACAAAAATGACAAATTCTCCTAATTTGTCGTCTTCAATAATCTTATAACCTTCGTCACTGAAGATTATATCTAAGTCCACCAATTCACTCAAATAATAACCCGACTTTCACTTTCTCTTATCCCTTCTTACCCGGTAATGCTTTCTAATACGGAGATATTCCCCCACTGTAAACTCAAAACTCGATCAATTTCACGTTATTTCTTTTTATTATTGTCTAACTAGACACATCCCATTTAGATCTTCGTAATTGCGTTTTTTTCTTTTTCTCTACAATCGCAATAGGCTACTTCGTAGGCTAAATTAAATAGTCTCTTCGAAAACGCAGAATTCTTTTGCTATCAGCTTTACCGATAGGACCTTTGTTGCTGCCACCACTGTTTGGATGGTAAACTACGGGTGTCACCACTTGTTGGTGCAAAAATGGTGATACGCAACTTACTAGAGGGGAGAAACTCGCTGGCGCTAAATATTGTAATGGCATGCCCGCGCTTATCACTACGGTTCTGTTAATACAGAGTATGTTAATGCCCAATTTACAGTATACCCTGTTCCAGGGTATGATAACGTTATCGAACAGTCAATAAGAATTCCAAATAAGGATAGGTCCTTTGATTAGACAGTGAAACGAAAATATAAAACAAAGACTCTAAATATTTCGATGACACAGTCGGTCATCATCATCAGTAGAGTTACTACTCTATTGATGATGATGACCGACTGTGTCATCGAAATATTTAGAGTCTTTGTTTTATATTTTTGTTTCACTGTCTAATAAAAGGACCTATCCCTATTTGGAATTCTTATTGATTTCGTCATAGAAAAGGCAGTGTGGTCATGGAGAAAAAAGTAATATCGAACAGTCAAACGGCCAAGCTCTAGGCCAAGGGTTCACCCAACCCGTGTCACCACTAAAATCTCTAGCAATCTCCTTGGAGGTTAGACAGACCCCCTGTCGATATAATAAACGACGGTATGTCTCTCAACTCTTTTCGTATTGCAAACAATATAATCTCAGCCCTTCTATGGGCTGCCGACCCTACCTAGGCCAATCAAAAAGGTCAAAGATATAAAGAAAAGATTTCTTATCTGTTTTCACTCTTAACTCTTAACTAAAAACAGGAGTATAAAAAATCTTACAATTAATTAAGAAATTTTTCGACACGCCTCCGTGGACGCACCTCCGACCAGAGGCGATGAATGGCGGAATCAAATTAAACTCCTAGCATCCTTTGAAGCTTTTTGAGCTGTAAATTTAAGCTATATGAGTTATCGCTCACCTGGCTTTTGTCAGACATTAGCCAATTAGTTGATTCCTTCAGACGATCTCGTAATAAAAGCCTATCCCGGGGATTAGATATTGAAATTGAAGATAAATGAAGTTAAATTTATAAAAAGGGCAGTTTTCTGAAACAAAAGGGGCCAAAGGTCCCAACAATACAGATATATATATATATATATATATATATATATATATATATATATATATATATATATATATATATATATATATATATATATATATATATATATATATATATATATATATATATATATATATATATATTATATATATATATATATATATATATATTATATATATATATATATATATATATATATATATATATATATATATATATATATATATATATATATATATATATATGTATATACATATATACATATATTCGAAACCTAGAATGCCGACATTCACCGGTGAAATTCCGAAATTCATTTTCTTTCTCCTTGGATTTAGTCAGCGTTGCCAAACCCATTCAAGTTTTAAACCCATTTCTGAGATTTATAACCGAATCTAACCTAACCTAACTTTAGCTTATACCATCAAACTTTGCACAAGATTGACAAAGCTGACTGGCAGAGCTGACTGAATCAAAGCACAGAAAAATATAATATATATATAATATATATATATAATAATATATATAAATTTAAGGGAACATTTTTCAAAAAAAGTTATTTCAAGATAAATAAATGGTAATCTCGAAACCCTAAACGATCAGAAATAAAGTCACGGTCAACGTCAAACGTAATTTATATGAAATGAAATGAAATAAATTAAAATAAATGAAGAAAATTAAATGAATGAAATGAAATCAACAAGTTAATTCTGAATCAGCAGAAATGAAAATAGATGATCAAGTCTCTTAAAGTCTTTTTAAGTCTCTTAGAGTTGAAAATCCTTGCAATTGCAAATGTTTTTTTTTATGTATTTGTTTCATTTTTGTTTCTCCCCTGTTTTTTTCCTGGCCATAGAGCCTTACGGGGGAGACTATGCTAAAGTATTTATTGTTGTGAATCTATTGATAAAATAAATTTAATGATTGAAAACAAAGTCGAAATTAAAACGAACAAAATCAACACAATTTAAAACATCGCAAACGCGTGCCAGAGACTCAAGTGCCATCAGCTCTTGACTGAAAACGATTTGTATGTTAAACAACGTGTTTTTTTTTTATTTCCTCCTTAATTCATTTACACCTGATTTTTTAATCTGTCCTATTACTGTCTGGAAAATAGGGGTAGTAGGTTTGGGTAACAGGTATTAGGGGTAGGTTTGGGTGAAGCAGCAGACCCCTCCTTCGTTCAGTCCAGCACACTCAAAATCAGGCCGTGAAGTCTTGTATTTTCCTTCACTAGTCTATTTCCCCTGAGCTGGTGTTAATAACGACAGAGTAAGTACACCATTTATAATAAAATAAAACAAATAAAACAGTTAAATAATTAAAATAAAATAAAATTTGAATTACCACATTGGGTTTTACAGACACCCTATCCCAAATGATTCAATCTCCCAAATATCCCAAGTAATTTCGCCCCTTCTTAGAATGACAGCCATCAATAAAGATATTCGTTAACCATTTTCAAGTCCCTCTAAAGACATCCTCATTACCTTCAAGTTAGGCCGTCTCTTCTCCATCACGTTGGAACTCTATCTTAACTAGCGTTAATACAAAATTATGTTTTAATTTTTTTTCTTGTTTAATCTTTTGAGACTTTCTTTTGAGACTTCCCTCTCCCCCTAGCTGTTTTATATGATTCTGTATTACATTATTAACCTAATCTGCATCACTTGATTAGTTTGTACCCTTTCCTTTTTTGCAGTCTCCTCACCTTTTCTTCATGTGTCTCGATTCCTTTCTCTGTTCCTCTCCCCCTTTTCCGTAATACATCTACTTCCCCCTTTTCTCTTTCTGGGTATTTGCTTAACCTCCCCATCCCTTGAGGTTTAGTTTACTGCGCTGTTAGCTTTATGGAATTAATCCGATGACTGGCTTTAAAGCTTGGTAAAACTATCGTAGGCTACATGTAGGCAAAAGTCAACCGCAACGTAGAACTCAAAATCTACAAATAATTACAAGACTAATTTTCCCAAAAGGTGTTTCATAAGTTAAGATCCTCCATTAATATTTGAAAAACTAAGATCTACCAAAGATCTACCTTGAAAACAAAATCTACCTTTCAAAAACTTTGGCAACATAAGGAAGATGCAGTTCTATACTATGTTCATTCTCGTCTGTATCTGCAGACATCCACTGAAAGTGGCCAGTAGCTGCCAGCTCATTATTCACTAAAAAATAAAATAAATACTGTAAAAAAAAAAAATAAAAGACAAGTTAATTGGAGCAAATAAGACGAAATAAGGCTATAATGAAAGAAATATTAAGATAACTAGACGAAATTTTATGAATGAAGCATGTCTTTGTTTAGTTCTCAGTCGTTGTTTAGTTCTCAATGTGAAAACACCTAAAATCGGATATCATCAAACAGTTCGTGGTAACGAACTGTAAGTAAGGAGCAACCCGGCTCAATGGTAACCGAAACTGTAGAAAACAGAATTTTTATACCAATAGATACACCAAAAGAATCATATTTTAATGCTGATTTCATATATATAAGTTTCACCAAGTTTACCCTACCTATCAAAAGTTACTTGCCTGAGAAAATTTGGCTGATTTTCGAAAAAAGGGGGAAAGACCCCCCAAATGTTATAGAACCTTAATGAAAATCACACCATCATATTCAGCGTATCAGAGAACCCTGCTGCAGAGGTTTCAAGCTCTTATCTGCAAAAATGTGGAATTTTGCATTTTTTGCCAGAAGAAAGATCACGGATGCGTGTTTATTTGTTTGTTTGTTTTTTCCCCAGGGGTGATCGTATCGACCCAGTGGTCCTAGAATATCGTGAGAGGGCTCATTCGAACGGAAATTAAAAGTTCTAGTTCCCATTTTAAGTGACCAAAAAAATGGAGGGCAACTAGGTCCCCTCCCACGCTCATTTTTTTCCCAAAGTCACCCGATCAAAATTTTGAGACAGTCGTTTTGTTCAGCATGGTCGAAAATATGATAACTATGTCTTTTAGGATGACTTAATCCCCCGAAGTCCCCGGGGGAGGGCTGAAAGTTATGAACTTTACCCAATGTTAACATATAGTATTGGTTATTGGTAAGTATACAGACGTTTTCAGGGGGGATTTTTTCTGGTAGTGGGGGGGGGAGTGGGTCGGGGGTTATGTGGGAAGATCTTTCCATGAAGGAAGTTTTCATGGGGGAAGGGACATTGCTATGAAGGGGCGCCGGATTTCCAAGCATTATTTTAAAAAGATCAGAAATTATATATAAAAAAAGTTTTTCAACTGAAAGTAAGGAGCAACATCAAAACTTAAAACGACAGAAAACATTACTTATATGATTGGGTTCACCCCCTAGTCAATACCTCGCTCTTGAAGCCAAAGATTATTTAGTACTTTCATAAGAGCTATTTATTCTAATTAATGGCATTTGTGATTAAGGGGTCATTTTTAAAGAATTGGAACAAAATTCGAACTTTACCTTAAAGAGCAAGGTATTGACTAGGGGGCGAACCCTCTAATATACGTATTAAAAATATATGAATATAGAAGTTCGTTACGTAAGTTAGTTCGTAAGTTACGTATATTTATTACTAATAAAAACGTTCGTAAATGAAATTAAACAGGTTTCGAGCAAGTCATTTAACCAAATAAAAGTAAAACTAATATTCAAATTTTTTTTAATTATTCATGTACGGTGAGCCAAAAAAAGACAAGTTTTTTTTAACTGAAAGTAAGGAACGACGTTAAAACTTAAACAAACAGAAATTATTCCGTATATGAAAGGGGCTGTCCCCTCAACGCCTCGCTCTTTACGCTAAAGTTTGACTTTCTCACAACTCTTTTTTTTTAAACAATGAAAAACTTTAGCGTAAAGAGCGAGGCGTTGAGGAGGGGACAGCCCCTTTCATATACGGAATAATTTCTGTTCGTTTTAAGTTTTAACGTCGTTCCTTACTTTCAGTTAAAAAAACTTGTTTTTTTTTTAATTTAATTTCGTAACAACAATTGGCTTGGTGAAGTATAATCCTCTCAATTGATTCAGTGACCCAGCTGATTAAATGAAATAACAGAATTTTACTGAAGTTGTTTTCCCAGAGAGAGTTTATATTTTCGTCTTGCGTATAAGGACTGATTTGTTGGATTTGACCTGGCTATATCTATGGACTGTTTTCGACCTTGAATTTGCATTGCCGTTATTATTGCTGTGACTTGAGCAAGATGTCAGTAGAATACGCATATTCGACTGTTCTGAATATTCTCCAGTCAAATTTTCGTGAAGGAATCGATGAAGTGACGATAATTAATCAAGCACTGGAATTTTTTGATGATAAAGGCATTAAAGATGCGAAAGCGGAGTTTCGGGGAATAGCAGATCCAAATAAAGTTGTTCCAAAGCGACCTAGCTTCGCATAGAAATTTGAAAGATATTTTGGACTTGCTGCGTCAATGTAACTGATAATTTCCTACTGCCTACTTTTGTCATTGTCTCACCTACTGAAGTGCCGGTTATTCCCGCAGTAGCTTATTCCAGGTTGGCAAGTAAGATTAGCTCCCTAGACCGAACCCTTAAACAGATAAACGAAAAAGTGACATCTTATGATCTGAATTTTCCCTCCTTGCCCAGTGCCTCGTTTAAGCCAATTGTAAAGACATCCACTACTACTATAGTGATCTCTGGAATTTCTCCCGAGCTTAACAATCCTGTGAAACGCCACGATGCCATTGACCAAATCAAGGGACACCAAGCCATTCATTCTATTAAGCCGTCGGGCAATAAACTTTTAGTGCACATTGACCCAGTTGCTGCAAAGGACTTTTGTGATACGGTACCTAATGTTCTGAAGTGCGATGCAAAACTTCATGAGCGTAAAATCGTTGGATTAGTTAAAGGCATACCGCTAAATTTTGACATCAGTTTGTTTTGGGGCGTGAAGGAGGCGTTGACACTAAGCGCATCGGACAGTCCTTGACTGTTCAGGTATTCTTCTCCGAGGCTGCTGGGCTTTCAAATTCACTTCGTCTTGGACTTAAGGTAGAATATGAAATTTTCCGAGTATTTGAGCGCATCCGTTCTCTCCGCTTCTGTTATAATTTCCAGTCGCCTGATCATGTGAAGGCCATTTGCACCAGCCCTCCCCACTGTTCTCGCTGCAGCGGTATGCATTTATTGACAAAAGATGCACCATGCTTGGCTGAAACGAAATGTGCGCTAAGTGGTGAAGGCCATGTTGCATTCAGTCTAAAGTGCCGCGTAGTCCGCAATGCCACAGCTAAGCGTGCCTCGAACAAGAAATGACTGGAACAGTAACGTTTTCTGTGTGTTCTTTCCACATAAATGGCACCAAAGACAAAGATTATTCAATAAATCAGAAAATGAACGATTTTGACATCGTGTTGCTAAGGGAACATTTACTTCCTGCCATCTCCGTTAACTCTCTACGAAGAAGTAGCCACCATATTGTCTTTACCACCAATGCCCAAAAAACAAAATGCCGACCTTCCGGGGGCCTTGCATGTGCTATCAAACAATTAGCTACTCCTTTGTCACCTATCTTATTTCATTCCTCTGATTTATTATGGCAATACGATTTAGTCACCTTGTATTTATAAATGTATATCTTCCCTGCGATCAGAAACGTCTAGCTTCACTTACTAAGCTTTCTAATGCCTGCTCATCCCTTAAAACTCTGTTATGCAATATTGAACAGCATGGGTATCGTTGGCTTATGATAGGTGACTTCAATTGTGATGTTCATAGCTCCTCAACTCGTACCAACTTAGTTTTAGATTCGTTGCCTCTTGGTTAGCGCATAGTACCCAAAGCTCTTAATTCATAATAGTGGTACTGTGACCAATATCGATCATTGTATCTGCTCCACCAATGTTCCCTGTTCTGTCGTTAATGTTGACTAAGACGAACGTGATTTTGACCACCTTCCCCTTTCCCTTACTGTGACATTAACCGCTGATCCATCTAATTATCCTTGTGCTACTAATAAAAATTGTGTATGAAACGAGAGTGGAGCAAAGCCAATTGGCCTTGATATATATTTCTGCCCTAAAAGCTCTGTTGTCCTGCGTCAAGATCCCTTTTATTCTGCTGTGTTTTTTCGCCACACGCTAGAGTGCAGCTGGATGTTTATTACCTTCGCTTAGTTGAATGCATGAAACAAGCTGAGAATGTGGCTGTTCCCCTTGTCCGGGTTAAACTCAAAACTCGAAGTCCAGTTTGGAAAGAAGACCCGGGTCTTAAAGACGTCAAAAGTCGTGCTAAATTCTGGCTTCGCATCTGGATTGCGTGTGGGCGGCCCAAGCGAGGCCAAGTCTTTGATATAAAAAGTAAGACAAAATCAGAGTTTAAACTGTATCTTCGTTTGGTTCGATATAGTGGTGCTGAGTGCCCTAAAAGTGCAGTACAATGGAAAGAAGTCATTAATGCGTCTAAATTTGATCCATTAGGGACCAGTGATGTTATCCCAGATTCGTCTTGGCTTAGGCATTACAAAAATATTTTTTGTAAGATTGAATATAGTGTTCATTATCATTTTCAGTGCTTTGTTTCTAAATTTTTGCCACTTAAAGTTTTGCAACGTCATGTTATTCCCGTCTCAACTAAAAGTATTGTTAATTGTATGCTTAAACTTAAGTCTAAATCGAGTGATCTTGATGGGATTAGCGCTCACCATTTACGTGGTGATTGTCCGGCCCTAGTCGCTCAGCTCCAGTTACTTTTTCAGTTCTGTTTATGTTTGTCAATGGTGCCTGATTCCTTCCTTTGCGGAACGGTAACTTCTATTCTTAAATGTGGAAGAGACCCTTTTGATTGCAGTTCATACAGGCCCATCACTGTTGCTTGCAATATTAGTAAGGTTTTTGAATATGTTCTGCTCCCATATATTATTGAACGAACTGCGAAAGACTCAAACCAATTTAGATTTCAACCCCGTGTTGGGTGCCAACATGATCAAAAGGTCTTAGCTTCAATTCTTTATGATGCCCAGTCTAAAGGTTATGAATTACATATTTGCGCCTTGGATTTGTCTAAAGCCTTCGATAGTATTTGCCATGCACAAATCTGGCACTCTTTGTCAGAGTTTGGAGTGAACCATTCTGTCATACATGTACTTAAATTTTGGTATAGTAATTCGTTTCTTCGTTTAAAATATGGTACAGGGTACTGGGGTAATATACCAGTTCAATCTGGAGTACGACAGGGCGGAGTGCTATCGCCTTGTCTATTTAATGCTTGCATTCAAAATGTGTTATTAGGAATCAAGTCTTCGTATTTTTAAAATTTATCTGATGTCTTATATTGCGTATGCGGACGACCTGCTAGTTTTAAGCCGAACCAAATCTATTTTGGCATTATCTGTGCAACGCATTTCTATGATGTTCCGGAGTGTTGGTCGGTTTTTGAATGTTGATAAATGCGAACATTTCGTTTTCAATCCCAAATCATCAGCTCATAATTTGTCCTGTGAATCCTCAGTAATTCGTAATGTTAAGAGTTTTACGGTGGTTAGGAATTAGTATTTATTCTACACTCACTTCTTTGCGACTTCAAGCTCTGAGAGATGTCGAAGAAAAGTTGAAGTTCGGGTATGCGAAAATTGTACTTAACCGTGGAAAATATTCACACCGACCTTTAGCTAAAATGTATTCCACATATTGTGACGATTCTGTCTTGTTTTTAAGTGGAATGTATTCGTTATTGAATAAGAATGATCTGCGCCAGATCCTTATCGCTTATTTTAGATATTGCAAATTTTTACTGTACCTTCCCACTTCATATCGTAATACACGTATTATTGAGAAGTATGGTGCTACCGACGTTATCCAATCGTTTGAATTGCTTAGTAATAATTTAACAAGGCATATCTTTGTGTCCCTAGGCCCAAACCATAACATTATCCGTGTGTTTTTGTCTGAGAGAAAGGTTGAAGTTGTCTATGTGTCGGTGTATTTGTTTTTCTTTCTTTTTCGTGTAATTTACTCCGCTTGTTCTGTTTAAAAGTGGGTTATAAATAAATAATTATTGCCGAAAATCTTTTCGGCCATTCATTTGCGACCAATAAAAAAAAAAACTTGTTCCTATAAAGGGTGGGAGGTCATAAGGGTGGATTAAAAAAAAAATCGAACTTAATACGAGTGGCTAAAGAATGAAGCTTTGAAGAGAAGGAGGTGGGATAGGTATATGCGGCTGTTTTGGCCTCAGGTGGCTTGGTGCTGCAGTGACTTGTTCATAGTAGTAGCGGCACACTTGCGTGTCTTTTGGATTCAGATTCACTTTGATCAACTATTGATTTTATATTATTATGTATTAGACCATTTTTAGGAGAAAGTAAGGAGCAACAGAAAAACTTGAAATAAACAGAAATTATTACGTATATGAGGGGGATTGCCCCATCCTCAGTACCCTAATCTATACGCTAAAGTTTAACTTTTTGTTCCAATTATTTAAATTATTTAAATTTAAATGGGTTTTCTTAACCTTTTAAAACATGTTTGGTTGTTTAAGGTTGTTTAAGGTTGTTTAAAATCCTATTGTGTCTTCTCAAACAGTTCTTCGATTTCTTTAAAACTGGTAATCAAGCAGAGATATGTACACACCTAATTAACAAAATTTAATTAAAAGCTATTTTTCTTTACTTTTTTCAGACACACATTTTTGGTAAATTTCCAGAAAAGATTTTTCTAGAGCAAAAAAAAGTCGAAAAAATCACTCTTTGTAATCAAATCAATCACGACTTCGACAGAAAAAAAATTCTTTGAAAATAATGGACCCCTGTTCGAACTAATAAAGTAATACTAATAAAGTAAGAATGAAAAATAAATAGATAGATTAAAGTAAAAACTAAAAACCAATGCAGCCAGTAGTATTTTTTCACTTTTTTTTGCCTAAAGGAAAATCATGAAAGAGGCAAATATAAATCCCTTCTACAACAAGTAAGTGACAGTACCTTCCATATCTATAACGAGATCATATAAAGGAGTTGCATATCTTTTCATCTGAGTAAGAGCACATTTGGAAAGTCGAACACGGTGAGATGGTCCCAGGATGAAAACCCGCTTGCTTAAAAAGAAAAACGAAATTATGATACATTCGGCGTAATTATACAGGGTGCAGAAGAAGTCCCTTTAGGGAACTGAAAAATTCAGTCCAATGTGAAGAAATGGATATTTATGTCCCAAAATCTCGCAAGGTGAAGTAATAACTACTTATGAAATAGAATATTCGACGGCACTTCCGTGCATAGCATCTTCTGAATTAAACACTACAATGACAAAGAACAAAATCATTCGATTCCCTATTCAACGCTGTTTAAACACAATGGTTCCTACATGACAATCGCATCCAGCCCCCCCTACTGGGGAACAGATATACTACTACTAATAATGATTAACCGCAGCACCAAGCCACCTGAGGCCAACACAGCTACACACTTTACTCCTCTATCCCAATCTAATAAAAGCCTCTCTTTTTTACTCCCTCCCAGGATGTTCTCATTACCCTTTAATATTTCTTTACATCCTCCCAACCCAACCAAGGAAGACTTGCTTTCCGTTTAGCCCTAGACGGTTGGGCGAAAAAGATAATCTTTGGCAATCTGTCATCCTTCATCCGCAGAACGTGCCCTAGCCATCTTAACCTTTCTCTCATTATAGCCCTTGAAACCGGGATTGAACCAGACTTGTCCTACAACCCACTATTTGAAATACAGTCAGTCAGTCGGATAAAACAGCCTAGGCCTTGGCTATTTTACTTTTAACATCTTCACTGCACCCACCATCTTTATTAACAATACTGCCAAGGTAAGTGAAGATGTTCACTTCATCGATCTTTTCGTTATCCAGCGTCACCTTTTCATCTTCACTTACTCCTCGCCCTAGCGACTTAGTCTTCTTAATATTTAATATTCAAACCTATTCTAACACCTTGAACTCCAAAAACCTTTTAAAGTTCATTCAACTTTCATCTAAGATGTTTAAATCATCAGCACAATCAAGATCCAGAAAAGTTTTACTTCCCCATTTGATTCCGTGTTTTCCCACTGCCTATTCTATGGTCCTTAAAACAAAGTCCATCAAACTGATCCATATTAATAGGGATAGGAAACAAACCTATTTAACTCCTGATTTAATATGAAACCAGCTACTAACCTCATTTCCTACTTAAACAGTTCGTGGCAACGAACTGTAAGTAAGAAGCGACCCGGCTCAATAGTAACCGAAACTCTAAAAAAATGAAATTTGATAGCAATAGGTACATCAAAGAATTGGATTTTTATGCCGATTTCAAATATATAAGTTTCATCAAGTTTAGTCTTACCCATCAAAAGTTACAAACCTTGGAATATTTGCCTTATTCTCGAAAAAAGGAGGAAACATCCCCTAAAGGTCATAGAATCTTAATGAAAATCACACCATCAGATTCAGCGTATCAGAAAACCCTGCTATAGAGGTTTCAAGTTCCTATCTGCAAAAATGTGGAATTTTGTATTTTTTGCCAGACGAAAGATCGCGGATGCGTGTTTTTTTTTTTTTTTTTTTTTTTTTTTTTTTTTTTTTTTTTTTTTTTTTTTTTTTTTTTTTTTTTTCAGGGGTGATCGTATCGACCCAGCGGTCCTTGAATATCGCAAGAGGGTTCATTCGAAACGAAATTAAAAGTTCTAGTGTCTTTTCAATGTGACCAAAAAAATTGGAGGGGAACTAGGCCCCCTCCCACGCTCATTTTTCCCCAAAGACACCCCATCAAAACTTTGAGATAGCCATTTTTGTTCAGCATAGTCAAAAAATCTAATAATTATGTCGTTGAAGATGACTTAATCCCCCATAGTCCCTGGGGGAAGGGATTCAAATATAGTATTGGTTATTGGGATGTATACAGACGTTTACAGGGGGGATTTTTTCTGGTGGGGGGGGGGGGTCAGGGGAATTTTTTCAACTGAAAGTAAGGAGCAACATTACAACTTAAAACGAACAGAAATCATTATGTATATGACGGGGTTCGCCCCCTAGTCAATACATCGCTCTGAACGTTAAGTTTTTTTTTAGTACTTTCAAAACAGTTATTTATTCTACTTAAACGGCCTTTGTGATTGAGGGGTCATTCTTAAAGAATTGGAATAAAATTCGAACTTCAGCAAAAATACCAGCCAATGTATTTTTCTAATGAGCCCCGATTGCTGATGATCCATTGGAACTAACTCATTAGATTTGGGTCAAGACCTCGTTCAACTGCCTATCTGTCAGAAATACTAAAGTAGGAAAATAGTTGTTTTTTCACCGAATCTTTTTTTTTTTTTACATTAGCACATTATAGTCTAGACCTATATTTGGCCGCATTAGGAGGAGCGGCTGGAACACAATAGTGACGGTAAAGACCAAGATATCCTTCAGTACTATGGAAGCCCAAAAATATTGGAGATTTGCAATCCATTTATATGAGTAATATTCCACAAACCCATCCATCCTAAGTTTTACTGCACAACTAACATTAAAATTTGTAGCAAAATTGTATTCAAAATATAAATAGAAAGCCAAAATCTTGATTCTTAAGGTGAAAAGCTGAAAAAAAACTTTCCTTTTATAAATCAATAAAAAGATATTGTCAATTAAAAACGAATAGAAATGAATTTTAAAAAAACAATTCGACAGACGAAGTTTTTCAAAAAAAAGTAAAGACCAAGATTAAAACTAAGGTGAGCAGAAATAAAGTGAAATAGTAATTCAAGCGTAAAATGAACATAAATAACTATCAAAAGATAAATGAAACCAAAAAAGAACACAAAATACAATAAATAGTCAAGTAAACTTAACAAACAGAATCTATGACAAATAGCTATGCCTTCTAAAGACCAGAATACGTAATTTAGGAATGGGTAATTTAGCAGACTGGGAATTTGGTCCCCAGAAACGTTACAAAAACCTTCACGTGCTTGCTCTCCTTCAGAGAGATATTTACAGACACCCATGATGGCGTGGAAGAACCTAGCATGTAATACTTATATAATGTAATACTTACATAACTGCATGTAATTACATGTAATACTTTTTGTAATACTATGTAATACTTACATAACTGCAGGGCTAATTTGGCGATATGCATGGGCAGCACAAGGACCCGAATACCTATATCCAGCATGCCTGAAAATAACATAAAAGTTATCTTTAGTATAAATATTAGCACCAAGTGATAGCACAGTAGATCAGAGACGGTTTTAAGGGGGCAGAGGGGGTACTTGCCCCGGGCGCAGAAATTTTAGGGGCGTCAAATTTCAAATAAATAATTTAACGGTTATAATCATTTTTTAATTTTAAAAATTGGACTTTTAAAAAATAAAGTAGAGGGCGTAGTTAACAAATGGAAATATTTAATAAATTAATAAAATAACAAAAAGTAATTAGATAATAATAATTATATAATTTCAATAATAAATTAAAAATAATTAAAAATTAATTGTTAATTAATAAGGTAAAAATTACTTTGTTAATAAATGAAAATTTTGTTACCACTTGGCCTGAAAATTTTGTGGGTGATAGGAGGGGGGCTTTGCCTCAAATGCAAGAGACCAGAACTGCCACTGCAGCATATTGAAGCACTTCATGGAAATACAGGGCCCAGTGTTCACTTCGAGCTACCACAAGGATGGAAGACAGGCTTGGCACCTGTCCCTAAGAACCTGGTAGCTGAAATGTTGATTTGATGGCCTATGCGCCTATGCTATGCCTAAGCGCCTATGCTCAGGAGGATCTTCATCCTTTTTTTTAGACCCCACTTCTGATTGAGGTTCTGGTGACCACTTCTGGTCAAGGCCTCGATCAACTGCTTATCTGTCAAAATTACTAAAGTAGGAAAACAGTTGTTTTTTTTCCAATTATCTTAAGACATTACAATCTAGGGTTATATTTGGTAATTTAAATACGTAATTTTTACGTGTATTTTAAATATATACTTAAACACTTTTTTCCAGTATTTGAAATACAAAATACTTTCAAAATACATATATTTTTGCTAAATATATTGTTCAAGCTTCCTTGTTGCCTCTAGTAAACTTCAGTACTTGGCAAGGATTTGAAGGAATTTCAAAATTCACCACATTTCAAAACCACTAAATTCAAACAAATAGAAAGTGTGGCTTTGGCAACTTTTCTTGATGGTGATTTTTTATTTTTAAGGGCAAAAAGCTTTGTGAAGGACATGTTACAGCTGCCAAAACAGGGAGCTCTGTGAAAGCCTTCAATTTACCGGCAATTTTCTCTCACATATGAAGGTAGGCCTAAGTAGGGTAAGCAAGTCAATACCTGTAAAGGCTGCAATCTTATAATTCCCACAGAACTATTGACAAAGTGGGACTAATTCAAAGTAAATATGTGTAATAGTTCCTTCTGGTAAGAACACCTTGTTTTTTATTGCACAGTATTCAGTCATTTGGGTTTTTAAAGTGGCGCAGATACACTCCAGTGGATGCAGGATATAAACAAATAGCTTCTTACTGTGCATCTTTGGTTCTATTGGTAGGGTTTCTGCACCCTACACTACAGGGAAGTTAATATGCACCTTTACTCTAATTCAATGGTCCTTTGTAGGAATTTTAATTGAATAGTTGCTGAAACATTCCAAGGAAAGATATTTCTAAATTATCATTTTTTTTCCTTTTGTCTTATATTTTGTAATCACCAGCCATACCAGAAGTAAAATTTCTGAATCAAATTGAATTGATTTCTCAGATTGAAATCTTTTCAAGTGCAAGCAAGCTTAAAGTGCATTAAGCCTGTTCACTTTCAAGAGAACTGGGAAAAGGAGATTTTTTTAATTGCGTTTGAGGACAGAAAAAGGAAAATTGTCAAGCTACACCTCTAAAATTTTTTTTTTTTTTCTTTTTTTTACAGGTTTTAGCTCAGAAAACAAATTTGATAAAAATAACTGATGAATTTGTTCAAACATTAAAATTAAATGGCAAGTCTAAATTTCTTTTTCTGTTTAATGTTTTTCATCCCATTTTTCCACAAAACAGATAGTCTGAAAGTAGTTATTCTGTTTTTTTTTTTTTTTTTGGAAGGGTAGCTTAAGCACACTTATAGGTAGGGTAGGTGGGCTGGTATACCAGTGCAAGGTTTGCTCCCGATCAGTAGCGTAACTAGCCGATTTCTAGGGGGGGGGGGTCTACAATGTGCTGAAAAAAACGTGCCACGATGGTGCGTCCACCTTTTTCATTCAGTGCCGATCTGACTGTCTGAATGTCCAAGTGGAAAATCAGATCAACAATTACACAGTTGAAGAAAAAAAACCTCTGATTACCATTGACAGAAAAACTTCCAGAGACCTGGCAGCATTTCTGGCACCATATGCAACAGTTACGTCACAAAATATGCCCAGGTTGAAAATAGATTCCATATTTGAAAATATGAAGCAAAGTCTGCTTGACAAGTTCGAAAATAGATTTCTTTCGTACAATTGCTGATATTTGGGATGCAAGAACAAGAGCTACGGTACCTTGGTGTAACAGCTCACTGGCTACAAGCAGCCAGACCGCCAACTAGGAAAAAGGGACGTGGACAATGACTCCCTCACTTTGATTTGGTAAAAAACCTTTTTTGGTATTTTTGTCAAAAATACCCCCTCCTAGATTTTCAAATTACTCCCTACAGTTACTCCCTCACTTTGATTTTGTAAAACAAAAAAACATTTTTTGGTATTTTCATAAAAAAAAAATCCCCCCCTCCTATATTTTCTTTGTATCTTTATCTTTAAAAAAAGATGAAAAATTCTTATACCACTTCTGCCCCTACATTTTTGGGAATTGGCACCAATGTGAGCAGTATATTCATTTTATTTTAAGCATTGAATCTATCATTTGTTTAAAATATTAATCATTGGTAGGCCTATTTTTAAGAAATCCTCTAATTAAGAAAATGCCAAAGTCTAGTATATTTTGTATTAAAACAGCATGCACTGTAATAGCATTAATAAAATAAACTGCATGAGTAAATAGTTAATAAAAGGTTCCTTTACTTACGGTGCAATAATAGCTCTAGCTGGGCCATGGCATAAATCAGCTTTTGATAACCATTCTTCTAATTCTTTATTCAGCTCTCTTGCTAAGAAAATACACAAAAATGCATAATTGATTCCAAAATAACAAGCCTATTTTCTAATGCAAAAAAAAATCAGATAGGATATACAAAAATTGTTGCAAATAGAGGGAGGCACAATAGAAAAGCGCTTGGGAGATTTTATGCTTCATTTTGCGATCATTCTATTCTTTTTTTTATCTGTTTTTCTTCCAATTCTGAAGCCTAAAGATCGGAAATCCATCCGGACTTATCATTTTAAATTTCCTCGGTATCTTTTGTGCCTCCCTCCGTGGTTCCGGAACCGGCATCAAATATCGCGATTCAGCCTCCCTGATCTACGGGAAAAAATGACTGTGTTTGCGGGAAAGCTGTCGTCATCTGCAGGTCTTACTGCGCACCATAATTTACGTCGTTTTATGTAAATAATTATTAAATGTGCGAGTTTGCATTTTTTTTTTTTTTTTTTTTTTTGTTCTTGATGCACTCCACTTCTTTTGTTCATAGTGGGTAATAAATAAATTATTATTATTATAGTATTTATTGTTGCACACATTCAAAGTTGCAATGTAGAAAAAGGGAGTAAGCTAATAGTAAAGCAAAAAAAAAAAAATGAGGGGTTCAAGTGATTTTTTAGGGGAGGAGCCATATAAAATTATACAAAAAATACATTATGAGGAAACATTTTTACATTTTATTCAGGAGGAGGGGTGGTTTGGTTTAATCTTTAGCATAGAACTATCCTCCCCTCTATTTTTGGCTATGACCAAAATAATAAAATATAACTAGATCACGGGTCTTTTGAAGCTTAGGAAAAAAATTAGTCTAGCCCAGTGGTCGGCAAACTTATTAGCCAAAGAGCCAAATATGAGAATTAAAAAAAAATAAAAAAAATTTGGGAGCCAAGTCTGTTTTAGTAAACGTTTATCACAACAATAAGTAGTACATTAAATAAAACTAAATTTCATGCTTAATTTTTTTTTTTTTTTTTTTTTTATTTAAAAAATGTGCTTGTATGTCCTTGGAAAGTTTTAGTCAGTCACGTTTTTATGTTGTTGTTTTTAGTTTTAGTTTTAAAGTTTTTAAAAAAGTGTTGTTTTAGTTTTGGTTAAGACAACTTCTCAGTCTAATCTTTATAATGTTCATAATTGAAAAAGATTGTTTGCAAATACGCGTAGAACCGAAAAAGGCAAGAGCAGCAAACGCGAGATTTTTCAGCTGAGTGTAAGGGTCAGGAATACTATTCTGAGCGTTGAAAATGGCTTTGCCTTCCTTCCCCAGGTCGTAACCACCCAGCCTCAGTGGTTATTTTTGAAGACATTTTAATTGTTCTATCTTTAATGGTCTTGGCAGACAATGATAACTCTTTCTTTTCAAAGCATCTGCTTTGTTCTTAAAATCCCAGAACAGCTTTTTGAATGCATTGATAACACATTTTTTTTAATATATATATATTCACCGTCTGTGTATGGTTTCCGTCTCTTAACAATCTCATGGCTAACAACAAAACTTGTCATATTAATATTGCTGGAAGATTGCACCCAGTTTTTGACTCTTCTGAAGTCCCCCCTCTGCTTTCTTCCTTGCATCATCAGGATATTTAGTGCTAAATGATGTGTGCTTCTCTAAATGTGAGAATTTCTCCCAACAAATTAGACATGTCGTAAGCCCATACCAGTTTTTGACTAAACGCAAAAATTCTTGGTCCACTCGACTTTAAATTTCCAGTTTCCACCCATGGAAACTGGGCACCCGTTTTTGTACCCATGTTAATTGGGGTTGGGGTGCCTCTAAAAAACTTCTAAATATATTTTGCTCTAAAGCCAACAGTACAAAATTATTATCATTATTAAATTGATGAAAATAAAAATTAAAAAATTAAAAAAAAATACACTTTTGATAATATATGTAACTGCACGAAAAAGAAAAAAAAAATTATTTTCCATTATCAGACTAACAGAACTTTTAACACGACCAAAATGAAAGAAAAGTTCCAACATTTGGACACATAGAAATTATCAAAAATTGATAATTTTTTGTTATCAAAAAATTATCAAAAAATTGATTACAATTTGTACTGGACCACTAGTGCACACAGCAGGGATGATAAAATCGCATAAAAAATACCTGTAAGATGTGTAGCTCGATTGAAAACTACAATAACTTTTTAATTAGACAGGACAATGGCAGACATGGTCGATAAGACAAAACTGTTCACACTGCACCTGCTGGTCTGTGATGCCAATTTGTACTCACACTATTTTAGAAAAAGCATGTGCAGATATACTTGTGGTACCTTTGTATCACACAAGAGTATGCCGAAAACATACAGACAATTTCAGTCGGTAGATTGTACATGGTTTGCGTTTACGTTTACGAAACTAATCAAATTAAACTCAATGTTCGTAAGGGAATTTTGCAACAATATATAATCTTAACTATATATCTACTTTTTAACTTAAACAAGAAGTTATACAGGCTGTTGAATTATAGAAGAATTTCAATTTACTAAAATAAGATGTGATTTTGTTCTTACAAGTTTTTTTTTCAACGAAAGTGTTACTGCGCCTTCCTTGGATATTTGTCCCTGAGCTGCACTTAAGGACCCAAGGAGCCAGTGGGGTCTGGAACCCCACTTTTCCGACCAATGGTCTAGCCTATTGATTGTGTAAAATAAAAATGGATGCTAAAACACATAAGCTCAATTCTGAATCTGAATCCTTCACAATTCTCAACAACCAAATGTCGAAAGGTATGAAATATATGAGAATCTTATTCTGCATTGAACAGATTGATGTACAACCATTTAGACATGGAAATTATAATTTCTTAATATATATAATTATCATTATATCTTAATATAATTATAATATAATCTTAATATAATATTATATTATTTATATCTTATATAATCTTATATATATCTTAATATAATCTTAATATAATATAATACAATCTTAATATAATATAATATAATCTTAATATAATTATAATTATAACTTTTTGGATTTTTTTTTCCTGTAGCCTAACTTACCTTATGCAAATAATAAAAATTATTTTCATAAGGTAAGATCATTGTCCTGCTAGGATACTTAATAAAATACTATAATGTCGATTTAATAATATTTCAATCTTAAATTTGATAATATCTTCTTGAAGTGTCTACAGCGAAACATGGGAGAATAAATTCTTAACAAGCTACACTCCAATGTAATAAAAACTAATTCAACAAAATTATTATAATATTATTATTGGGCTAATTAATTATTAATTAAAAATTAATCATTAATTAATTGCAAACCAGTCTGACGAGCGTATAATGCAAATAGAACATGCATTCACTAAGAGAAATGTTATGTTGTGGAACATTGCTTACAAGGATGCAGAGGCAAATAATTTTCTTGAGAAAGTAATGAAAGATGGTCTTGAGTTGGATGGGGTAGTTCCCAAGTTTAGAGTAATTGAAAATAATAAAATTAAGAAGTATTTAAAAGTCGAATTGGACAACAAAGGAACAAAAAGTGAATTAATGAAAAATGCCAAAAAAATGAAGGGAAAGGTAATCGATGAGAAAAACCAACATTTTCTTAACATATGATGCTCCATTATCAGTGCGAAACGCCAGGAAGAGAGCTATGACATGGCGAGATGAAAGATGAGGATTGAAAGATGCCGGTTTTTATTCTTGGACTTCATGACCTGTCCCCCCATGTGTCTTCTGGAAAAGTTTGAAAGGCAATGTTGAAAAAAGTGGTTGTTGTGGAATCCTGGTAGATTTTCAAATACCGCCCCCAAATATACAGAGGGAAATGGAAAAGAATGTTTACGAGATCAGGGTCATGGTAGAGTAGGTCTCCAAAGCAGGAACTATGGTGATGGACAAAAAAAATTTCACAAATAATAAACTAACGTTGGTTTTGAATTTCGTTACATTTGTGACTTTAGGCCTATATCTATTAAGTAGAGTAGAGAATTTTGGAGGAGTTTTGTTAATAATAGTGATGCTTATAAATTGATGTGATTATTTGTCAGTGTTAGTAGTTGATTTGGTACTGAGTCATGTTTCAGAATTGTGGCCATCTGCATCTACATTAATAGTACAAATCTATAAATCATGATTATTTGAATATGATGGAGAGCAATCCAGTAAATTTTAATGAAGAACGTAATCAGTCTTTTCAGGTTTGATAATAGCAAATATGCGTTCGCTTGCGATTTGAAGTACCGATGTGTATCTAGCAATACAGTGAATATGTCACATTTAAACTGTCAGGGACTTAGGTCATCTTTTAGTTATCTTGTTGAATTGATTCAGAGTTCCAATTTTCATGTTTTAGCTCTGACTGAGACATAGCTGAAAGATCACAAGGCTTCGTTATTAAATCTTGACAGTTTCGAATTGGTTTTGCAGCACAATAAGATACGTCAACATGGTGGAATTGCGGCTTACATTAGGAAGGGATTCCCTTTTAAGGTAAGAACTGATATTCAAGTAAATGTTGAAATGATTTTTGAGTCTTTGATTATTGGAAATATAAGTGCATAGAATACATTTTATTATTTGTATTGTGTATAGACCCCCCTTTGGTAGTATTGACACTTTTACGGGTTGCCTTGAAGAGCAGTTGAAAAATTACCAATGAATACGCATGCATGCAATGTTGGAAAGGACTTCAACATCAACTTGATAAAATTCGGCATAATCAAATATCTACTGCTTTTTGTACCTTGATGATGGGCTATGAGTTGTATGCAGCTATTAACAAAACATCCGGGATTACAAGGAATTCAGCAACTTTGCTTTATACTGGTTCCCTAGCCAAGTTAGAGACCCTAAAGTGCTAGCTAATGACGAATCAGATCATTATGGAGTTACAGTGTCCCATGAATTAGTCAGAAACCTTCAATTTGGGGGCAAAAATCATGGATAAAGAAAGCTGTGGTACTGAATGACTTTACACTTTTGAAATTTAAAAATCTGTTAGAGGAAAATAGGCTAACAATAAATAATCAGAACCCTGACATTAATGAAGACTTTGGGAAATGGTATTGTTTTATTATAAACTGTTTCTATACAGCATATATTCAGGATAAAAGAAGTGGTAGATATGTTGACCCCGTCAAACCGTGGACTAGTAGCTCATTCCTTAAATGTATCGAGAAACGTCATCAGCTCAATAAGAAGGCTGTAAAGGGAACTTATATAGATGAAACATACTATTCTATGGATAATAAGTTCTGAAATAAAATTTTGAGAAAACCTAAAACATATTATTATAAATAGAAGTTTAAGCGAGCTGAGGGGAGTCCTTCAAAAACATGGAGGGTGTTTAAGGAGGTGATAAAAAAGAAAAATGAGAGGTTTCAAATTCAATTAGCCCAAATGAGATGTGTGACCATTTCACTGATATTGCCGAAAAAGTGACTGAGATTATTTGTAGCATTAGTATAAGAAATGAATTTGAGCAATATCTACCTGCAGAGGCTGATGTTTTGTAATAACTCAAGCCAGTGACCCTCATGGAGCTAAAGGAAGTGCTTGCATTGTTTAGCAATTCTGCAGCTGGTATTGATCTGTCAAGTTTGTTTTTAGTCTGATTCATATTTTATGTTTTCAATTAATCAATAATTTCAGAAAGGCATGTCTACAGATTGTCTTCAACATTCAAATATAATTCTCGTATTTACAAGCGGTGATTGGTCCAAACCTGGTAATTATAGACCAATGTCATTACTATCAATGTTTTCTAAGATTATTGAAAAAGGTTTCTGTAAGAGACTGTCAAGTTTTTTGGAGGCTCGAAATTTTTTCCACGAAAACCTATTCGAATTTCGTAACAATATGTCAAAGGACCAGGCACTATTGTTTCTCATGACAACAATAAACGATTCCTTAGATATTAATATGAAAGTTGCTTCTCTGTTCTTGGATATTGTCAAAGCATTTGATTATGTTAACCACAAAATTCTGCTTTGGAAGTTGGTCAATGCTGGTGTTTGAAGCAAGGCTTTGGGATTCATCTAATCTTTCCTTATTGTTAGAATGCAATGTGTCCATTACTGGTGATATATCAAGGTTTCTGGAAGTGAAACATGGAGTGCCACAAGAGTCTTCCCTCGGCCCATTGTTTCTACTTGTATTTATTAATGATTTGCATAATTCTGTTGATGATCTGAATGTTAAGCTGCCATGTGGGGAGATTGAAAGTGAAACATCAGGTTTCACTTCAAGTTATGCCCTGGGGAATTCTATGGTTCTTATAGAAGGAATGCTCGAATAAACTTCAGAGAAGGCTCATTTGATTGGAAATTGAAAGTTCTAGTTCACTTTTTAAGAGTCCCCAACCCCAAGGTCATAAGGTTCAAATTTTTTCCCCAGAGGCAGCGCTTTTTACGCTAAAGTTTGACTCTTTCTCAGAACTTTTTTTAAACAATAACTTTTTTTTTTCTTAAATAATAAAAAACCTTAGCGTAAAGAGCGAGGCGTTGAGGAGGGGACAGCCCCTTTCATATACGGAATAATTTATGTTCGTTTTAAGTTTTAATGTCGCTCTTTATTTTCAGTTTTAAAAAAACTTGTTTTTTTTATTTAATATATAGATGAAACGTTGTCTTTTAGGAAACATATTGAGGTTATAGTGTTAAGATTTCCTGTAATGTGGGAATGTTGCAGAAGTTGCAAAATATAGTTCCAGTTGATATTATTCGTATGCTTTATTTCTCTCTTGTACATCTGTATCTTTTTTATTGTTGGGCTGTTTGGTCACATGCAATTTATCTCCACCTTTGTGTCTTGCAATATTCCGCTATACAGATTTTAAGTTGTGTATTCAGCCATGTTTCAGTCAGAGAAATCTATGCAAAATTTAGAGTGGTACTAGTGTTTGGTTTATTCTTTTATCAAACTAATGTATCAAATTATGAATTGCAATCTAGGACCTTGCTTTAATTTTAAGCTTCAAATAGGAAAGCAGGTCCATAACTATTCAACTAGACAAGCTCTGAATGTCCATACATCTTTTGCTCCATCTATGCAATACACATTTTCTTTTAGGCATGTTGGACCTAAATGTTTGTTAATGTTTGTTGTGCTGGAATGTTTATTAATGTTTCTAAATGTTTGTTGTGCTGGAAGATATTAAACTTATTAATGAATTGTCTGAGTTTGTGTTTCTGGTCAAAGGACTTTGTTTTAGTATATATGGGTGAAGGAATTACTCTACAGTTATATAATGTAAATGGCCAAAGTATAACATAAATGAGTATTTTTTTGTGTGTGTCTATTTAAGTAGTTATTTATTACTATTTTATGTTAGTATATGTATTATAATGAGAACTGACCCTAACACAGACCTCAGCACGGTTTCTAGGGACAAAGTGGTGAATTTAAATCTGTGGTATCTATTGTGGATTCATTTTCTCTGTTGTTGTTCTGTTCTGTTTTTTTTTTAATAATTTTTTCTCTTAAAAAAATATTCTAATTAGGATTATCTAAACAACAAAAACATTCATAATTTGACATAAGAACAGGTTAGCTAAACAGGTACTGAGACCACACTTGCTAAAAATACAATACAAGGAAATGTCGGACAATAAACAGAGAAAACAAAGGAATGAAAACGTATCCTTGTAACTAGCAACAAAAAGGCAAGATTACAGTTTGTCAGTTGGGGTGGGAGGGGATGGTGGCAGTAGCGTATCCAGGGGGGGGGGGGGTGGCGGAGCGACCCCCCCCCCCCCGAAATTTCTTTTCTTCTTTTTTTTAAGTGCCAATATAGTAAGTTCCGAAATATTCACGCTTTTAAGTTATTTGCAACACCCGTTCTTTTTTTCATTTCTTGTTAAATGGCTATCCATTTCTCCAGCAAGCTTATATCATTATTTTATCATCAAACGTGCAATCGCCTCCTGTAATAAAACAAGATGTCAAGAAATTTTTCTCACTATTTAACCCCCCCCCCCACTATAAGCACTAGCTTCTCTGCAATGAATGAATTGCGATAAGGAATCGGACTAAGAGGCAATAGTTCATTCAAAGTTTCAAACGCTGCTATAATTCCAGTGTAAGCTAAGCATTGAAACGGAAAGGTCACGTGAGAGGAAAGAAAGAAAATTACCTTAAATCGCATGTCCAGCGAGATAAGGTGGTTTTGAGCCTCCTGTAGAAATCTCGCTGGGGGTGTTTCAAGGTTATGATTCGACATCCCAGTTCAGCCTCCATTCGGCGTTGGCCCAGTCTTGGTCAACTCCTTTCTTGAAGGCATCTAGAGTTTTAGATTGGACGGTGGCTTCGGATAGGCTGTTCCAGAGTTCGACGGAATGGACTGAGAAGAACTGTTGGCGCTCTCGCTTGATGCAACGGGGGACCTGCAGCTTCTTGGTGTGTCCTCTTGTGGTAGTTGAGAAGGACGGGGAAAAGACATGACTTAATAGGTCATTTTCTAGCAACTTACGAGTTGCTATTACGTCTCCTCTTTTCTTATGGTATACTAAGGTAGGGAGTTTGAGTAAGGTGAGACGTTCCTCGTAAAATTTGTCTTGGAATGCAGAGATAAGTTTAGTTGCTCTTATTTGGACACTCTCAGGTACTTTCACATCCATCTTATAGTACGGAGAGGCTAGGGTCATGCCAAATGCTGGGTGAGGACGGACCATGGCTTTGTACAGTTTCGTAATCACTCCCGACTTCCTGGTGGTAAATGTTCGCTTTATGAGCCCAAGGGCTTGGTTTGCTTTTGCAACTTGAGCTCGTGTGTGGCAGTGAAACCTCAGCTCATTGTCAACAATAACCCCCAGGTCCTTCTCCTCACTGACTGCCTCAAGCTGGGCTTCTCCTATGTGATATGCAAGTTTTGGATTATTGCGTCCAAGATGTATAACTTTACATTTTAAGGCATTAAACTGTAGACACCAATCCGATGACCACCTAGATAGTCTGTCCAGATCTTCTTGCATAGTTGATAGATTTAGGTCGTTCTGGGCCAGTCCTAGGAGCTTGCAGTCATCAGCATATAGCGTTCTTCAGGTTCGTTGTACAATTATTGATATACATACTGACAAGCTTAATTAGTTCTAGTTAGTTCTTGTAGTCAGATACTAATATGAAACTCGTGCTTTACTTGAAGAGCGGTTTCTCGGGTTTTCTGTTTGCAGAAATCTCACCGGCTCTGCAGTAGCAAAACAAATCATCGGCCAATGCATTGCGTTTGGCTTAAAAATGGAGAAATTTGTGGGGATTGGTTTTGATGGGGCCAGCAACATGTCAGGCTGCTATTCTGGTGCACAGGCAGAAATTAGGAAAAAATATCCGCATGTGATCTACACCCACTGTGCATCGCACAGCTTAAATTTGGCTTTATGTAAAACTAGTAGGGTAGGACTTGTTAGGTCAACCTTTGCTACTATACAGCAGATTATATCATTTTTATCATCATCACCAAAAAGAACGAATATGTTTGTAGAAGCGGTCGCTGTCGTTTGTCCCGATAGTCCCGTGAGGAAGCTTGTGAAGTTGTGCGAAACGAGATGGGTGGAGTGTCACGACTGTATTTTAGTTTTTATGTCTTTGTATTGTGCGATTATTTCCGTACTTGAGGAAATAGTTGGTAGCATACGGTGCGATACGGAAGTTATTTCAAAAGCGAATGCGTTGGTTTCAACAGCAAGCGAATTTAGTTTTATGTTCACGATGGCTATGCTAGAGTTTGTAAGTGCCATAATGCTCTCTGTCTCTAAGGCGCTGTAAGCCGAAGATTTAGACTTCGTTGAGAGCTGTCGGCATTTTAAGCTATGTTCTGATACTTTACTGCAGTCAAAACAAAATGATTTTGAAACAATTTTTCAGAAAGCCTATGAGCTTGCACAAGAGTTAAATGTGGCTCCGGCTGTTCCTAGGTCTATCTGCCGAAAGTCCATCAACGATAATGAGTCCATCAAAGTTTTTTATTGCGAGTCATTGTTCAAACCTTACTTTGCTTCACTTATTGAAGAATTTGATCAAAGAATTTTGCGCCATCAGGAGGCATCTTTTAAAATCGGAAGGCTTTTGCCGGCTAACAGCGAGTCATTAAAAATTAATGAATTTGTGAACACTGTTGCTGTTTACGAGGGATTTCACGGGGGAAGACGTGCGCTCGAATGTGAGTTAGTCCTTTGGAAACAGAAGTGGCTCAGAATGTCTGAGAAATCATCAACTGTTGCTTCGACTCTTGCGTCATGCGATGCAAAATTTTTCCCATGCATTCGAAGGCTTTTGACGATTTCTCAGACATTACCAGCGACTACCGCTTCCGCTGAGAGGAGCTTTAGCTGTCTTAAGCGATTAAAAACCTATCTGCGGAGCTCAACGGGCGAGGAGCGTCTGAAAGGACAAGCTCACATGACCCTGAACCACGATATCCAGGTCGATGCTGAGCTAGTTTTTGATCGATTTGGAGCCAAAAAAGACCGGCGGCCGTTACTGTGAGAGGTTAGGTCGTCTTTCGTTGCTCGTTTCTCTAAGTGCAGTTGATTCTGTTTTTTAAACTTTAATTGTGCTTCATCCTCTGTAAACAATGTTAATATCAATACATTTCTTGCTTTTATGGCTGCTAAAATAGGTAGACTGAGGCCCACACCCCTCCGAAACCAAATTCTGGGCAATTATCTTTGATATAATATTATTTTTTATTTATTGGTTCTCTAAAACAAGGGTCCCATAGGCAAATATAAGGAATAATGCACTTCTTTTTTTTTATATTTTCTAAATTCTGCTGCTTCGTGGCAGTTCCAAAACATCTACTCGCCCAAAATAGAAACTCTCACTGCTTCTAACTTTTATTTTAACTCTGGCTTTGTTGGCAAAATTTTGTCATCCATTCTCAAACAAAAAAAAGTCTACAACTAGAAATACTAATGACAAGTGTGTACTTTTCATTTCTTTACCTAGCTACCCCCCCCCATACCCCTGCCTGAAATCTAGCACTATGATAGATAATTTTCTTGCTCACATGACTGCTATAAAAAGGTAGACTGACGCCCCCCCCCCCCCGAAACAAAACCCTGGAAACGCCACTGGATGGTGGTATTAGGCATATTATAAATAATATTAGCCTAATTATAATTTTCCATGAAAGAAAAGTTTAGGATAATGAATATTATAGATTTAATCAATAGCTCAAAGATCAGTTCTAAGAAGAGGATATATCATAAACAACTGAGTGTTTTTGTATATAATCTGGGTAGCATATTGCACAGTTCCTTTTTTTCTTTTTTTTCTTTTTTCATTCAAGAAAGGTCATCTGAAGTTCATATTTCAAGTTACAAGTCTTTTTCTACTGAGTGTAACTTTCAACAATTTACACCAACCATGCCTCCAATGAAACTATTTGAGAAAAATATAAATTTAACTATTTATTGTTTTGTTTCTTTATCCTGCTAAACTTTATCTTGTGTCATCTGCGTGCCAATTATCCAAAAGAGGAAGAATGAGAATAAAATCAAATAAGGTAGTGTACCCGATACCAGTAACTAAAAATATGTTTTTTATATTAAATAAAGATAGTTTAACTTAGAGCCTAATAAAGCTCATTAGGTATAGCTCATTGTTGAGTACATGGACAGGAGATTTCGAAAATTTTAAATCTTACATATATTGAAATAGACATATAATTTTCAATTAGGCTACTCTAAAGTGTATTTCAACCATCTACCAGAAGCCCCAAATACTGCTGGAAACTTGGTGCTTTACTTAGAAGAACCAAGAAAAAAGTGGTGTTCTGGTAACAAATGGCAAACTTAGTATTTTGCCAGAGAAATGATTATGTGCCATTACTAGGTGTATTATCTTATAAATCCCGAATTTGGATAATTTGAACACCAAAAATATCCTTCATAAAAAGGACAACCTACTAGTCCTCCTCCCCCCAAAAAAGCGCTTAATAAAGTCCATGAGGGTATAGACCATTTTAAAATGAATGTACAGGAGATTTTGAGAATAGAAAACTTACATGTATCAAAATGACATATGGTTTTTAATTGATATATCAAACAAAAACTTACCAAGCTTGAAGCTTGGTTGCAATTCTACTCCAAAAAAGGAGCACCAGCATAGCTGAGAGTTCAACTGATATAGACGTCTGTAATCACATGGATTGATCAAAACTAATACCAGCATTTTAAAGTCCTGTAGTATGCGATGTTTAAGCTCATGGTGAAGTGCTGAGAGTTCAACAGGAAGGGAAATTGGGAGGGTAGTTGAACTCTCAGCTATGCTGGTGCACCTTTTTTGGAGTAGAATTACAACCAAACTTCAAACTTGGTAAGTTTTTGTTTAATTTATTAATTCTACTCCAAAGCAGAGCATCTTAGCTATGCTTTCGAGTTAAACTGAGAATTTAAAGTTCAGCGTGAGCTTAACCAGCACTAAGAATTGATAATAGCCCTATTTGTAAAATGAGGCTATTGTACAAAACTCATTTATAATAAGATATTTCAAACACAACAAACAATGAATAAATTCCAAAGACAAATAGGTGTCATCAGCTTTCTATTGGTTTGTTGTAGAACCTTGCTTTAAGTGGGACATTGAGGTAGACCTGGTGCTATGAGTACCATGAACACTGAGATCTATAACTGCAAGAAGTAACACTTCATAGATCCATTCAGAAATAGATGACTTGGCTGCAGCAAAATTAGGTTTACACTATGTAAGAAAAAGTGCATTGTCGTTATTTTGATATTACGTCATTCTCATATAAGTAGCTAGATGTGTCACTGGACACAGGGAAGGGTGTGCACAGTTTTGTTGATTTTAACAAGACATTTATTTGCAAAACAAAACTTTCATCAACATTATGTATCATAATACTAAGTGACAAACTGACTTAAATCTGAACTCTTTCACAAGCTTATAAAATCAATAAAACTGCTAATTTTTGTGTTAGTGTCTTTGGTTGAAAATCTACAATATACAAAGCTGGTAATCTAAAGAGATCAAATATGCGTTGTACATCCCAAATACTAGAAATCTTGGAAAGACTAGGCCTTCTATTAAAGACACCTCATGAACTTCTTCTGATTTGATTACTGCCTAACTGAAGGTTTGGTAATTTTGCCAATAAAGCACTGCTTGCAGTATAAATGCATTATATCCAACACCTGAGTGAAGAAGCTCCTTAAGAAAGGTCAAGGTCTCCAGTAGAGTTGCCTCCATGGGCTGGATCATGTTTCTTCCACAAAGTCAAGCCTCTTCATTGTAAACTCTTTACTGGTGCCTAGGGTAAAGGTACTGATGATTCAACATTGCAATTTTGGAACCCCTGTCAAAATTTTCCTTCAAAACAGAATAACTCTGCTTAGTCGTGACTTGGAGCGCCATCTCTTGAAGCCGTTTTTGTATTTCAACAATAGGAAACGTAGACACAATATCTGATACACCCAGATAAGAAAAGAACATTTAATTCAGTCAGTTTCCTGTTTTCGACAAGGCAGGAGCAACCAACAATTTTTTAGATATGCAATGTTCAAACTGCTGTTACTACTACTACTACTTCTAACAACTTACCGCAGCACCAAGCCGCCTGAGGCCAACACAGCTACGCAAGCTCCTCCTCCACCCCAATCTATTCAAAGCCTCCCTTTTTACACCCGCCCACGAAGTTCCCATTTCCTTTAAATCTTTCTCTATGACGTCCTCCCACCCCAGACAGGGATAACCTGCTTTCCGTTTAGCCCTAGATGGTTGGCCAAAAAAAAACAATCTTCGGCAATCTGTCATCCTTCATCCACACAACGTGCCCTAGCCACCTCAACCTTTCTTTCATTATAGCCCAAGAGAGCGGTATTGAACCACATTTTTCGTATAGCCTATTGTTTGAAATACGGTCAGGGTACCCAGAACAATCCTTAAGCAATTTCTCTGGAAAACATCTAGCAAATCTTCATCCGCTTTTCAGAACATCCATGCTTCAGAGCCATATTTGACCACTGCCATCACTGTAGCTTCTAATATTCTAATCTTGGCTTGCAGACTTATCTTCCTATTCTTCCCAACTTTTTTTAACTGTGAAAAAAACACCCTGAGCCTTGGCTATTCTACTTTTAACATCTTCACTGCTCCCACCATCTTAAATAATACTACCAAGGTAAGTGAAGCTGCGCACCTGATCAATCTTTTCATTACCCAACGTCACCTTTTCATCTTCACTTATTCCTAGCCTTAGTGACTTAGTCTTCCTAACATTAATTTTCAAACCAATTCTAGCACCCTGAACTCTCAAAACCTCTAAAACCTCATTCATTTTGCTCACACTTTCATCTAGGATGCTTAAATCATCAGCATAATCTAAGTCCAGGAGACTTCTTCCTCTCAATTTGATTCTGTGGTCTCCCATTGCCTTTCCTGTGCTCCTTAAAACAAAGTTCATCAAAATAATGATAGGCAGCGCGATAGCGCTGCCTAAGTAAAGAACAATGTGGGCACAATGTATTATTTTTTTTTTCTTCTCCAAGAACCGGGCACTTTGTATCGAAGTTGCCGTAGAAGCTTCGAAAAGGTCTCATTCGATTGGAAATTGGAGTGGCTAGTACCCTTCTCAATAGTCAAAAGTGATTGGAGAGCAACTAGCCCCCCCCCTCCCACGCTCATCATTCCCCCAAAAACATCCAATCAAAATTTTGAGATAGCCATTTTGTTCAGCATATTTGTTTTCTAGATAGAAATATTTTTTGAGGACACTACCCCACATCCCTCGGGGCAAGGGTTTTAAGTTATGCCTTGGGGGCAATTAAGGTTTTTTAGAAGGCGTTGTTGTAGAAACTTCAAAAAAAGCTCATTCGATTGGAAATTCAAAGGGCTAATGCCCTTCTTAATAGTCGAAAGTGATTGGAGGGCAACTAGCCCACCCCTCACACCCATCATTCCCCCAAACACATCCAATCAACATTTTGAGACAGCCATTTTGTTCAGCATAGTTGATTTCCAGATATAAAATAAGTTTTTGAGAAGGATATTCCCCTAAAACCCTCAGGGCGAGGGTTTTAAGTTATGCCCTGGGGGCATATAAGGTTTTTTTATAGAAGGCGTTATCGTAGAAACTTCAAAAAAGGCTCATTCGATTGGAAATTCCAAGGGCTAGTGCCCTTTTTAATAGTCGAAAGTAATTGGAGGGCAACTAACCCCCCCCCCACGCCCATCATTCCCCCAAAAACATCCAATCAAAATTTTGAGATAGCCATTTTGTTCAGCATAGTTGATTTCCAGATAGAAAATATGTTTTTGAGGAGGAAACTCCCCCACAACCCTCAGGGCAAGGGTTGTAAGTTATGCCTTGGGGGCATATAAGGTTTTTTAGAAGGCGTTGTCGTAGAAACTTCAAAAAAGGCTCATTCGATTGGAAATTCAAAGGGCTAGTGCCCTTTTTAATGGTCGAAAGTGATTGGAGGGCAACTAACCCCCCTCTCACGCCCACCTTTTCACCCAACACATCCAATAAAATTTTTTGATAGCAATTTTATTCAACATAGTTGAAAGTTTTGGAAATTAGGTCTTTAAGGATGACAACCCCTCCCCCACAGCCCTTAGGGCAAGGGTTGTAAGTTATGCCCTGCGAGCATATAAAGTTTTTATTGAAGGCATTGCCATAGAAACTTCAAAAGGGTTCATTCAATTGGAATTTGAAAGGGATAGCGCCTTTTTTAATAATTGAAAATGATTGGATAACAACTAACACCCCTCTCACGCCCACCATTTTCCGAAACACATCCAATCAAAATTTTGAGATATCCATTTTGTTCAACGTAGTTGAACGTTCTGGAAATTAGGTCTTTTAGGATGATAACCCCCTCAGAGCCCTCAGTGCAAGGGTTGTAAGTTATGCCCTCGGGCATATAAGGTTTATATAGAAAGTTGTTGTATAAATCATAGGCAGCGCAATCGCACTGCCTAAGTAAAGAACGGGGACACTCGAAAACCAGACAAGAAACGGGGACTAAGTAAAGAGGAGGACACTCCCCCACAACCCTCAGGGCAAGGGTTTTAAGTTATGCCCTGGGGGCATATAAGAACGATGTTGGCACAATGTATTATTAATTAATTTTTTCCTTTAGAGCAGGGCACTTCATATCTAAGAAGATGTCATAGAAACTTCGAAAAGGGCTCATTCTATTGGAAATTGGAGTGGCTTGTGCCCTTTTAAATAGTCGAAAGTGATTGGAAGGCGACTAACACCCCTTCCACGCCCACCATTTTCCAAAACATATCCAATCAAAATTTTGAGATGACCATTTTGTTCAGCATAGCTGATTTCCAGATAGAAATTATGTTTTTGAGGAGGACAGTCCCCCACAGCCCTTAGGACAAGGGTTGAAAGTTATTCCCTGGGGGTACATAAGGTTTTTTATAGAAGGCGTTGTCATAGAAACTTCAAAAAAGGCTCATTCGATTGAACATTCAAAGGGCTAGTGCCCTTTTTAATAGTCGGAAGTGATTAGAGGCCAACTAACCCGCCTCTCACACCCACCTTTTCCCCAAACACATCTAATCAAAACTTTGAGATAGCCATTTTATTCAATGTAGTTTTAAGTTCTGGAAATTAAGTCTTTGAGGATGACAACACCACCACAGCCCTCAGGGCAAGGGTTGTAAATTATGCCCAGGGGGCTTATAAGGTTCTTATATAATGCTTTGTTGTAGAAACTTCAAGAAGGGCTCATTTGATTGGAAATTGAAATGGCTAGTACCATTTTTAATAGTCGAAAGTGATTGGAAAGCAACTAACACCCCTTCCACGCCCACCATTTCACCAAACACATCCAATAAAGATTTTGAGATAGCCATTTTGTTCCACGCAGCAAAGTTCAGCAGGACACTCCATCCATGGTCTTTAGGGCAAGGGTTACAAGTTATGCCCTGAGGGCATATAAGGTTTTTATTAAAATCTTTGTCGTAGAAACTTGAAAAAGGGCTCATTTGATTGGAAATTCAAAGGGCTAGCGCCCTTTTTAATAGTTGAAAGTGAATTGAGGGTAACTAAACCCCCTCTCATGCCAATCTTTTCCTCAAACACACCCAGTCAAATATTTTAGATAGCCATTTTATTCAACGTAGTTGAAAGTTTTGGAAATTAGGTCTTTAAGGATGAAAACCCCTCCCCCCACAGCCCTCAGGGGAAGGGCTGTAAGTTATGACCTGGGGGCATATAAGATTTTTAATGAAAGCGTAGAAACTTCAAAGGGCTCATTCGATTGGAAATTGAAAAGGCTAGTGCCTTTTTTAATAGTTGATTGGAAAGTGATTGGACAGTTCTTGAAATTAGGTCTTTTAAGATGATAACCCCCTCAGAGCCCTTAGTGCAAGGGTTTAGTGCAAGGGTTGTAATTTTAGCCCTGGGTGAGTGGAGAGTAATTAACCCCCCCCCCCCCTCTTACGCCCACCATTTCCCCAAAAACATTCAATCAAAGTTTAGAGATAGCCATTTTGTTCAACGTAGTTGAAAGTTCTGGAAATTATGTATTTAAGGATGACAAACCCCCCAGAGCCCCAAGGGCAAAGGTTTTAAGTTCTGCCCTGGGGGCATATAAGGTTTTTATAGATAGAGTTGTTGTAAAACTTCAAAAGGGGCTCATTCAATTGGAAATTGAGAGGGCGAGTGCCCTTTGTAATAGTCAAAAATGATTGGAGGGTAACTAACTCCCCTCTCACGCCCACCATTCCTCAAAATACATCCAATCAAAATTTTCAGATAGCCATTTTGTTCAATGTAGTAGAAAGTTCTGGAAATAAGGTCTTTGAGAATAACATCCCCCCCCCAGCAATCAGGGCAAGGGTTGTAAGTTATGCCCTGGGGGCATATAAGATTTTTCTTGAAATTTTTGTCGATGAACCTTCAAAAGGGCTCATTTGATTGGAAATTGAAAGGGCTAGAGCCACCTTTAATAGTTGAAAGTGATTGGAGAGCGACTACAGCCTCTCTCATGCCCACCATTTCCCCAAACACATCCAATAAAAATTTGGAGATACCCATTTTGTTTAACGTAGTTGAAAGTTCTGGAAATTCAGTCTTAGAGGATGACAGCCACCCTAACAGACCTTAGGGTAAGGGTTGCAATTTATGCCCTGGGGGCATATAAGGTGTTTGTAGAAAGCATTGTCGTTTCCAAAAGCGCTCATTCGATTGGAAATCAAAAGGGCCAGTGCCTTTTTTAATAGTCAAAAGTGATTCAAAGGCCTGACATTTTTATAGTAAAGATTGATGTGGGTATAATGTATTATTTTTTGTTGTTGTTGTTGTTTAGACCAGGGCACTTTGTATCAAAGGAGTTGTCGTGGGAACTTTGAAAAGGGCTCATTTGATTGAAAATAGAAAGGGCTGATGCCCTTTTTAATAGTTGTAAGTGATTGGAGGGCAACTAATCCTCCTTCCACTCCCACCCTCCCACGCCCACCTCCCATTGGCCCAATATGTTTAAAAACTAAATGTTGCCTTAAGATTAAAACAAAATGCACTGTGATAATGCTAATTCCCAGTAAGGCATCTCAGCAGTATCCTAAGAATGACTGAGGGTATTATGTTCAAACTTTCGAGGCTACTTCTGCTCTTAAAATTTAACCAAATCAAAATAGTTTAAGTGTATCCAAGCTATCAAAGAAAGTAAACAGATTTTTTTGCGAATGGTATCAAGTTTTCCATTTCAGGTCAACTAGAGGAGGTATGAAACTAAATTAAACAGTACTATTTGTGTCCAGATTTTTAAAAGGGTGTATGTTGTTAAAAATTGCTGAAAAATGTTCTCCAGCATACAAATAGCAGGCCAAACTATAAAGTCTTAAAAAACGAAAAGATTTAAAGTATTATTTTCTTTTTCTCTGAAAAGACTATGTCAATATAAAACAAACAGAAATAAATTAAAAAAACTTTTTCCACAAAATAAGTTCCACAAATGAATGTGCATTGTCAGTTTAATATACATATACTGATATTTAGTAATCAAAATGTTAATATTATTTTATTTATTAAAGTTATAAAAGTAAAAACATTTATATTTTTTCAGTAAAGTGCAAATTTTGTTCAGGCCTTGGGAAGGCATATGGGTGTTGTGCCTAGCTTATGTTAATTTCTGCTCGTTTTGAGTTTGACTCGGTTATTTATTGTAATTTCTGTTCGTTTTGGGTTTCACTTATTTATCGATGCTGATTTGTGGTAGTTTCATGCTTGGTAGATTATTTGATTTTATTTTTGCCCATTTTTTGTTTAATGGAGTTCTTTACTTTTCTTTGAAAAACTTGTTTTGTGGAAAAAGTTTTTTTAATTAATCCATACAAAGGGGGATAGAACACAACCCTGCTTAACTCCTGATTTAATACAAAACCAGCTACTAACCTCATTTTCTACCTTAACCACAGCAGTGTTATTCTCGTACATAATACTAATCACTTTAATGTATTTGTCTGGTATATCATACAAGGATAAAACCTTTACTAAAGCTCTTCTATCAACAGAATCGAACGCTTGCTCATAATCTATAAAACTGAGGACCAAAGGTGTTTGAAAACTCAGGCACTTTTCAATTATTAGCCTAAGAGTGAAAATTTTGTCAACACATCCTCTACCTTTTCTAAAACCATGCTGTTCTTCTCTTAAAACTTTGTCTACAGCATCTCTCAGACTAAAAAGTATAAGGTTTTCCTAAAATTGTTAGGTACTTCCCCTTTTTCAAAAATCATATTCATAATCTTCAGTAACTTATTTCTAACCTCAGAGCCACCATATTTAAGAAACTCATTTACCACCCTATCAGCACCTGGAGCATTATTATTTTTTAATCCTTTTAGTACTGTTGCTAATTCCTCCTCACAAAGCAAATCTTCCTTCACATCCAAGGTATCACAAACTTTTTCATTTTCCTCTATATCTTTTCCTGCAACTCTATCTTGGTTAAGCAAATTCTCAAAATGTTTGGCCCATGTCTCTTATCTGAAGCTTTTTTACCATCCTCTCTCATTAGATCTGGGATATCCTGTCTAGACGGGTTAGCTGCAGAGACATGTCGCCAAAACATCTTTGGGTTCTGTTTTGAGTTAGCTGCAATTGCATCTTCATGGTCCAAAAAGTACATACCAGCTATTTGCAATCCCATTTCTAGAAACTCTAGAGTTTGAGCCTTTTTTAAGGGTTCTGGCCCTGCCTGAATGAGCACAATATTGGCTTCTATGCTTCTAAAAATCATAATTGGCATCCATGAAATTGTCCAACAATTCAATCACTATCTTATCATAACACAGTAGAAGCAATGTATATACTTATACATTGCATCACAATTACTCATTAGTTAGTTTGGTGTTAGTCTAAGAAAAACATCAAATGGTATTAGTTTTGGCCAATTCATGTGATTGTGGACATCTATCTCAGTTTAGCCCAAAAGGCATTTTACTTTGGAGTACAATTACTGTACCCTTAAGTATATTCCACCTGTGACCAACCTAACAGCTGCCCCAAATAGTGCTTGAAACAGGGTGATTTGTTAAGAAACACCTGGGAAAATTGGTGCTGTGAAGGTAGGCAGAATGCTGGTGAGATGTTGCCAGAAAAATAGTAATCAGCCATTAAAAGGTAAATTATCTTATAAATCTGGAAGTTGGATAATTTGAATACCAAATAAAAACAAATTGCTTTATAAAAAAAGTGGTCATGGTATTCAACTAATTCCACCATCACCCTCCCCCCAAAAAATGAAAACACATGGTAATTCTAAGTAATATATTTGTTATTTTCCAGTAGAAAATGGTTACCAAAAACTCTGAAAACTACTTTAAAACAATTGTAAATGCTCACTTATCTCATTCCTAAAATTTCTATTTTGTCAATTAACCCTCCCCCCCTTCAATGGAGCAATATATATCCCAATATGTAATTATTGCTGTATAATAATAACAAAATATGTAATTATTGGCATAATTCTAGCATTTATAAATTCTTATGTTAACCAGATTTTAATCTATTTGTAGAACAGATATGAATTTCAATCTATTAATCAGATTTGAATCATATGACTACATGATATCAACTTCTAAGTTAATATTATTATGAATATAAATAAGGAACAAGGTGTGAATTGAGGGCTCAAAATGCAATTGTGATGGTAGTGGCTTTTTAAGTGAAGCAATATGCTCTTAGGAATGAGATAGCCTAAGTAAGTATTTGGACTTTTTAGTAGCCACTTTCTACTAGCAACAAATGAGGAACAAGGCATTACCTTTAAGATGTCAAAATGGAATTTGAAAAGGAAGCAATTAGTATGCTTGGAAAGAGCATACAAAGACACATCAAGAGGTATATTAACCTTCTACCTAGCAAAGTGATTCAAAGAAGGTAAATGCACAGAATAGCAGCTCTACAGAAGGAGATATGCAAGAACAAATAGGGAGACAATTTAAGATTGGTAACTTTTCATAGCTTTATTTTGTTTTTTAAAGCAGCATTCACATGTGTGTCTAGCTAGAATCCCATGTCTAGCCAGGATTCAATGTCTAGGCAATGACAATTCACAAGTAAAATTCAGTGCTTAGCTAAAACTACAAATTTAGTTTCAAATAGATTACAGTTGTCATTTCTAGCCAATCAAGAGAGCTTATGCAGGCAAAACATTTAGAATTGTAATCCCTATTTTTACTGTCACAAGATAATGGATAAGACAAGCAAAACAACTGCCTTAGTGTGCTTCAATATTATGTCTGGTGTTGCATATTTGCCTAAAATGAAAAAAACTATTAATGAGAAAACAAAAATTAAATTTCAGTTTAAAAATGTAAACATAGATCATGAAAATAGTGGAAATTGACACATTCTGATTGGCTGTAATCAAAAGTCATAGACATTGAGTTCTAGAGTCTAGAACTCAAAGTCTAACCAAGTGCCTTGCCTAGCATGTCTAGCTAAGCACCAAATTCTACTTGTGAATGGTCATTTCCTAGACATTGCAGTCTGGCTAGACATTAGTCTAGACATGGGTTTCTAGCTAGACACATATATGAATGCCACTTAAATGGTTTATCCATACCCTTTATCCCCCTTTGTATTTGGCCTTAGGCTATATACAAAACAAACATAAAATAAAAACTATACCATTAGATTTCTTATTTTATTCTGCATTTCAACATAATAGTTATTATCCTGACCATGCAACCCTCCCCCTAAGATGGAGACAATTATAGCCCTAATGATGTATTTGTTTGTTGATCTTTCTATTGATTGATATGTTGTAAAACTGGCTACTGTGTGTAAACTTGAAGACATTCAGTTTAACCTGAGTGATTGTGCTGAATATTGGATACAGCAACTAGGCCTACTAGGCTACTAGGCCTACAACAAATAAAATAAAAATATGAATAACAGTAGAAAGAAGCATGATAATTTAATTAATTTAAATATGCTGCATATTATAAAATGAGAATTTTCTTTTTAAATTAATTTTTATAAAGGCCTAGTCTAGAGCTACACAAGACCATTAGAGGGGTTTGGGATGAACTGTCAAATGCAAAAAAAAAACATTAAGCCTAGAATGAGCATAAAATCAGCAATCTAAAAATATCTCTTTCTTTTCTAGCATGACTGCCTCTGGAGAGCCTCTATTTTTAATTTTCACAAAGAAACTGTAAATGTGCCCAAACCCTCTTTGTGTGGCAGGGATTTCAGTCCCTCAATCTTTTCTAGTAGCTCACCTCTGGACTGTTTCAAGTTTAATGTAGAATGATGATGCTTTGTTCATACCTCTAGTTAAGGGCTAACAAAATCTTGCAGAGTAGGCTAGTGATGACCATCATACCATGACTGCTGATTCCTAGGCTAATATAATTGGCTGAAGAAGCAACATTGGGTTATTATTAAATTAGTTTATAATACAGAATATCTTACCATTGCTAGAATACCAGCTTCCAGCATGAGAAGCTGTCCTTACAGAGGTCATGTTTCCACCTATCTGTGGTATTATTTTATGGCTTTTGTTGTATTTACTTTATTGGCAGTGTTGTCAAATGGAAGGAATTGTGTTACCTAATTGAGATTCTGCTAATTTTTCACGTCAACAGCCAAAAACGGAAGACTCATAAATTGTTCATTTGTTTATACAGCAGATGATGGGGTTTGAATACTTCAGAATAATACTCTAAAGATCGGGATCGATTGAAAAAGATGTGCAATCTATGATTGGATAGACCATTTGAGCGTTTAATCAACTAAAGCCAGTTTGACAGTTAAGAAAGTACTTTTTGAAATTGAAAATAAGGCTTTTTAACAGTAATCATGGGCGCCCATAAGGGGGGCTGCCCGCCCCCCCCCTGGCTGAATGATGCTGCCTTATTTTTATATTTTCGTTCTGAGATTTCTATTATATGGCATTCAAAGTGCCAATTAGACAAGGTTTGCCCCTCCTCCTGGAATTCAGCTTATGGGCGCTTATGACAGTAATTTCCTTTTACTCCCCTATAAAGCTATGAAAACTGAAAAGTTGGAGGCTGTTTTACGATAACAGGACTGCCATAAGTAAAAGCTGTAAAAAGAGAGATTTTAGGGACTTTTTGGCAGTAAAAGGGACCTTAGCCTTCACCTTCCTGATACCAAAAAAGGTACCAACGGGAACCTGGTCCAGATGTTTATTTATTTCTTGTTTTTACTTTGGCTTTGCTTCAGAACCATATTTGACCACTGTCATTACTGCAGCATCTACTATTTTAATCCATAAGTGATCAAGAGTTCCTACTGTAAACACCTCTGTTGGATATAATCTGGATATAATCTCACTATACAGTAAACTCAATTGTAATTCGGTATGGACTTCTCATAATCAACCTTGAACTTGAAAATATTTGAGCTCTGATTGTATAGTTATTTGATTCCCTTTCGGACTTTTGTTGAAAAATAGTTTCAGAGTCGGAACTTGGATTTTTTGACAGGTAATTATTTCAGTACAATTTCACTTGGAATTTATGAATTAACACCCTCATTTGGAAGGAAATTTATATTGGACCTATTAAACTCAGGGTTAGGTTGAAGATCCTACCTCCAATTGTACTGTTTCCCGTTTAAACAGGCTAAAAAATCTGTCGTTGGTACCATTATGTCTAAATCTATGAAATACAAATGCCGGGTGTGTAGACTACACACCATTAACGGCACGGTTCAGTGCGGTCGATATCAACAGTGACTACATACCAAATGCGCAGGAATAACAATTGAGGAGAGAAAAACAATATGGTGATTGGTTCTGTTTAAACTGCCAGTCTTCCCTTTTTTTTGAATGATGCTTGTGAATCACCGATAACACCACGCTCACTATACCCTGATACTAAAGTACCACGGACCACCCCCAATTCTGCCCTAAAAATAACAACCCCAAAGACAATTTCAAAAACTCAAGATTCCCAAGCCTTCCCGTATGCTGGCTGTGATAAGTATATCAAACAGCTAGCCTCACTCCAAACAGCACTGAAATACAATATGGTGTTTAAAAATCAGTCAAGTCGTGAAGCGGCCTTTTCGATATACAAAAAAAAGTTGACCTGTTTGCAATGACCTGGATACGACCAACTCCATGAATGAGATTTGAAAATGAAAAAGCTGAGTGAAGAAATTAATTCTCGTAATTCCCGTTTTCTTTTTTATGCAAGGTGAACTATCAACCCTATAAAGTAATCAAGTGACTCTCACCGCAAAGATAATCTAACTTGAATCTGACGCAAAAAAACAATGAAGCAATTATTTTCTCATTAAATGAGCAAATACCAGTGTTTGTTTGCTCTAGTGATGACTTTGATAGATCCAAATATTTACCGCCAACTGCTGACCATCTTTTAAACACTCGCCCTTAGGACTTTTCTGAAACCGAGCACATATTTCTCAGGATTCGAAATGAAATGAATGTTAGTGAGACGTCGCAGAGCCCAAAAACACCTTATGTTACTTTGGCAACGGATCAAGCTCAACAGGACGACGCGAAGTCTGCAGTGAGTGCCGAGCTTGTAGATAAAATTTTAGCGAATAATGACGAGAATACCACAATGATTACCGATTTTTTTTTTATAGATTATCAGCAGATGAGGACATGTGTATTATTTTTGAGAAAATTGCCAAGGATAAAAAGAAAGAAAACTTGAGAAAAAGCGAAAGAGAAAATGTGATATGTAAATATTTTAAGTGCGGGTTTTGCAAGTTTCGTAAACAATCCAAGTTTTAACATATATGTCATGATTTTATTTGGGTATTTGTTGGACTGACAAGAGCAGTTTTGATCATGTTGACCTTTGTTCTTTTTTATCGTGTATTGAGAAATCGTGTAATTTCGCTAGTGCATCGGTTATGGTGGAGGATAGGCTTACGATTCAACCTTTTTTAGGGCGACACTAAAAGGCCAACGACCCCCATCCCCTCTTCCCTCTGGTCGGCACTATTTTACTGCCAGAGGCCTCCCTTCCCATTTCCAATCCCAGCTGGTTTCCTTCTCCTCCCTTTGCTCCACCCCTGTGTTTTCCGTTTTACTCCTTCCTCCCACCCACAGCTGGAAAGAAAGGTTCCCAGCTCACCCCCCCAGCCACTATCTAGAAACTGTTTCGCGATGCTTTGCTTGCGCTGGTGGATCTTGTGGTCGTGATCTGGGTGGATCTTGTATTCGTGAGACCCACTTCACTCTTCTTCTTTTCAAATTTTCTCAGCTTGCCACAAGTATAATAACACAAGCCTCACGAAGAGGACAAAGATTAAAGAATACCCGTTATCTTTATTTTTACTAGCAAAGTTTTCTACGCTAACGCTAAAAGTCTCAACCCAGATAAGATAGTTGAAATAGAAACCCTAGCACGCATCCTTAAGTCAACTGTACTGGTGGTAACAGAAGTCTACCACCAAAATATCGATATTCTGAATATCAGTAGTTTTAATAAATATTTAATCTTAGACCAGATGATCATCCCTTGGAAAAAAGAGGTGGTGGCTTTGGAATAAATGGCCATGAAAAGTTAGCTACAAGTGTTATTGATGTTTCATGTCTTGAATCCCATGACGAAATAATGTGGCTAAGAATCCAACCTAAAAGACCTCCAAGGAGAATCAATGGTTTGACTGTTTGTGCTTTCTATTACTTGCCTGGCCAGACCTACGAACAGAAGAAAAGTTTTCTTAAATAGCTCCATCTGAGTGCCGACTACGTTTCAGGGAAGTGGCCCGGATGTGCGATGTTTGTTCTTGGTGACGGTAATGAGATGAAACTAGAAATTTTTTACAGGGTATTTGAGTTAAGTAATATTGTAGATTTTCCACCTATAAAAGGAGGAATATCACTTGACATAATCGCGACAAATATGACCGAATATTACAAAAGTCCCACAGACCGCCCCTGGCTGGCAGTTACCATTTCTCACTTGAGCTAAATCCGTTGAACAGCGTGAAAATAACGTACACGACGAAAGAGACAACCAGCCGACCAATCAATGATACCGGTTTGTTCGAGTTTGGGAACTCAAGAAAGTTGGATAGATGTATGGAGTGCCACCACTGCCAGTTCAAAAGCAGAAATTCTTCAAAATACTCTACTAGAAAAATGTTGCAGTTACTTCCCCGAGAGAAAAACCAAGTCCTTCTCCACTAACCGTCCGTACATTTCGAAAGATGTTAAAAAGCTGATAGCTGAGAAATGAAGATTGTTCAAAGAATGGAAACGCCAGAAAGCTATTTTTTGAAGAACAAAATTTGCAAACTGACACGCCAGGTGGCAAAAGACAACTATCAAGGTAAAGTAATTGATTTGTTCCAATCCAAACCCCAACAGTGGTACAAAGAAGTTAAAAAACTCGTAGGAAAAGGAATTAAGTGTGTCGATTTCAACTTGGATGATACAGATACCAAAATGCCCAACCAATTTAACGCCCACCTAGCTAGTATTGTACAAACCCTACCTCCCTTGCACCCAGATGAGATACCACAGCCATCTCCAGACTATCAGGACTTCTCAACAATAACAGTCCAAATGGTGACGAAAAAACTTAGAATGCTAAAACGACCAAACGCCATGCCAATTGATACCCAAATCATAAAAGCATTCCGAGAAGAGCTTAGTCAACCACTTTCAAATTTATTTAACCACATTACCATTTCTGGCAACTTCCCGTCTTTATGGAAGAAAGGATATGTGACACCGATACTTAAAAAAGACGCACTTAATGACTTCACTGGAGTTCGGCCGATCGCTCTTACACCGGTAACTAGCGAAGTCTATGAGCAATTTCTCTCATCCTGGCTGAAGGCAAAAACCATCAGCATGGTGGACCCAAAGCAATTTGGTAGTCTTCTCAAGACCCCAGCAACTCACTATTTGGTAAGCCTCCTGGACAAAATCCTAAGAAACCTAAACAACCCCGGCTACTAGATAAACGTCATATCAATAGATCTGAAAAAACTTTTGACCTGATCAGCCAGAGAGAACTTATCAAAAAGTTACCTTCAATGTAATGCATCACCCCTACTTTGGTTCAAATCATTGCCAGGTTTTTCTCAGATCAAAAGCAAAGCACTAAATATAAGAAAACTTGATCAACCGAGGTTCAAATCTACTGTGGAGTGCCACTAGGAACAATCCTTGGTCCTCTTTTGTTTCTTGTCATCGTCAACGACCTGGCGGGGTCCTATCCAGAAAAAGGGAAGTACATTCATGATCTATCATTAACGGAAATTTGCCACAAGGACTCCCCAAGCAACGCGTATGGTATCATCGAGGACATTGAGAACCAGGCTGCCAGTAACGACATGGTAGTAAATACGGACAAATCCGTTGTACTTCCAATTTCTTTCTTAAGGACCGAATCAACTTATTATCCTCCACAACACTAATAGCAGATGGTGACAGTAATTAAGCTGCTAGGCGTCCATATTTCGTCAGATATGAAGTGGGACAAAGAAGTGGAAAGCAGAGTCAAACGTGTCAATATGGGTATATCTGCTATGAAGTTGCTATCTCTTTATGGTGTTCCTGCTGAGCATCTTCTGAGGTTCTATCTCTTTTTCATTAGACCTATCTTAGAATGAACTAAAAAACTTTTTCCACAAAAAAAGGTTTTCAAACAAAAGTAAAGAACTCCATTAAACTAAAAATGAGCAAAAATCAAATCAAATAATCTACCAAGCGTGAAACTACCACAGATCAGCATCGATAAATAAATGAAACCTGAAACGAACAGAAACTACAATAAATAACCGAGTCAAACTCAAAACGAGCAGAAATTAGCATGACTAGGGCTCAAAACCCCTATGCCTTCCCAAGGCCAGAACATAATTTGCACTTCACTGAAAAAATATAAATGTTTTTACTTTTATAACTTTAATAAATCAAATAATATTAACATTTTGATTACTAAGTATCAGTATATGTATATTAAACTGACAATGCACATTCATTTGTATTTTTACTGGCCCTCCAATCACTTTTGACTATTAAAAAGGGCACTAGCCGTTTTAATTTTCAATCGAATGATTTCTTTTTGAAGTTTCTACGACAACGCTTTCTAAAAAAAAACCTTATATGCCCCCAGGGCATAACTTACAACCCTTTCCCTGAGGGCTGTAGGGGGAGTGTAATCCTCAAAAATACAATTTCCGGACTTTTTAACTATGCCAAACAAAGTAACTATCTAAAAATTTCGATTGGATGTGTTTGAGGAAATGGTGGGTGTGAGAGGGGTGTTAGTTATCTCCCAGTCACTTTCGACTATTAAAAAGGGCTCAAGCCCTTCTAATTTCTAATCAAATGAGCCCTTTTTGAAGTTTCTACAACATCACTATCTATAAAACCTTATATGCCCCCAGGGCATAACTTATAACCCTTGCCCCGAGAGCTTTGAGGGGTTTATCATCCTCTAAGACCTAATTTATAAAACTTTTAACTACGTCGAAAAAATGGCTATCTAAAAACTTCGATTGGTTGTGTTTGGGGAAAAGATGGGTGTGAGAGGGGGGTTAGTTTCCCTCCAATCACTTTTGATTATTAAAAAGGGCACTAGCCCTTTGAATTTCCAATCGAATGAGCCCTTTTTGAAGTTTCTACGACAACGCTTTCTAAAAAAAAACCTTATATGCCCTCAGGGCATAACTTACAACCCTTGCCCTGAGGGCTTTGGGAGAGTGTTCTCCTCAAAGAAATAATTTCTATCTGAAAGTCAGCTACGCTGAACAAAATGGCTATCTCAAAATTTTGATTGGATGTGTTTGGGGAAATGGTGGGCGGGGAAGAGGTGTTAGTTGCCTTCCAATTACTTTCGACAATTAAAAAGGGCACTACTTTCCAATTTCAAATCGAATGAGCTCTTTTCCAAGTTTTTACGACAACTCCTTCGATACGAATTGCCCTGGTCCAAAGGAAAAAAATAATAATAATAATACATTGTGCCAACGTCATTCTTTGCTTGGGCAGCACGATTGTGCTGCCTATGATATTGTTGTCAGTTATAGCATTTCTCCCTTACCCATAGCCAGTCAGAGACATCGGAGCGAGTTCTATACCGTGCCCTGCTTTTCGCGTCTAAATCTCCTAAAGTCCCCTATATATAGCTCCTCCAAGAATTTGAACTTGCTACCCTTAAAAAAAGAAGGCGAAAACTTAGGCTCAAGTTAGGAAAGGGTATGTCGAAAAATCCTAACCTCCGTGATATACTTCCTACGGATTTTTTCCCTTGTCGACAAAGGTCGCAAAGGTCTGTTGCTGAACCTATATCAAATATACAACCAGTATTTACCCTGCTTTTGACGTCTAAATCTCCTAAAGTCCTCTATATATAGCTCCTCCAAGAATTTGAACTTGCTACCCTTAAAAAAAGAAGGCGAAAACTTAGGCTCAAGTTAGGAAAGGGTATGTCGAAAAATCCTAACCTCCGTGATATACTTCCTACGGATTTTTCCCCTTGTAGACAAAGGTTGCAAAGGTTTGTTGCTGAACCTATACCAAATATACAACCAGTATTTACAAACCGTGTAAGATATGAAAAAAGTTTTGTGCCTGGGTTTATTAGCCTTTATATCTTAGATGCCTAATTTTATATATAGATATATGTTATTTTAATTTTTGTCTTTTTTAATTTTGTCGACCGCGCAAGCGCTGTGAAAATTATATTTGTTTTGGCCGTATCACTGAATATGAAAATTGCATTTTGTATATGTAGACTTTTTGAATTATTTACTGTTGTCTTGACGAAAGAAAACAAGAATCAGCCCGACAGTGTTAGTGTTTTGAAATAAAGGAGAATTTTATTTAATCTTGATGCACACACTTATTTTCCTAAATGTTTAAACTTTTTTCAACCATGAAAAAACACCCTGGACCTAGGCTATTCTACTTTTAAAATTTTCATTGCATCCACCATCTCTACTAATAATACTACCATGGTAAGTGAAGCAGTCCATTTGATCAATTCTATCGTTCCCCAGAATCACCCATTCACCTTCCCTTATTCCTAGTCTTAACAACTTAGTCTTCATAATATTAATTTTCAAACCTATTTTCGCAACCTGAACTTACAAAACCTCTAAAAATACATTCATTTTGCTAACATTTTCATCAAGGATGCTTAAATCATCAGCATAATCTAAGTCTAGGAGAATTGTGCTTCCACAATTGATTCTGTATTCTCCCATTGCCTTTGCTGGGTCCTTAGTCTGAAGCCCATCAAAATGACCTATATGAATTAGGAAGGGCGTAACCCTTCTTAACTCCTGATTTAATGCGAAACCAGCTACAAACCCTATTTCTTTTTTACCCAGAGCAATATTTTCTCGTATATAGCACTAATCATTGTTACGCATATATCTGGTATGTTCTTCTATCAGCTAAATCAAACGCTTGGTCATCATCTTTAAGACTGAGGACTAAAGGAATTTGATGACTTATGCACTTCTCAATTATTGACCTAAAAGTGAAAGTTAGTCAACGCTTCCTCTCTTCTTTTTAAAACCACACTATTCTTCTCTTAAAACTTTGTTTTTTTCGGTTTCTAATTCTAAAAAGTATCAACATACTAAGTGATTTGCTTCGAACGGAGACCGAGCTAAGGCCATTATAGTTACCACACTCACTTTTATCACCTTTCTTATAGAGAAGTTAAATTAAAAGTTTCCTAAAATCGTTAGGTCCTTCTATTGTTTGAAAAATTACATTCATGATCTTCAGTAAATTATTTCTAGCTTTATAACCAACATATTCAAAATTCTTTCACCAAACTATCAGCACCTGGAACCTTATATTTTTTTAGTACTTTTAGTACTGTCACTAATTCTCCCTCACAAAATAAATCTTCATCCACATCCAAAGTGTCAAAATTTTTTTACTCTTTCTATATCTTTTCCTGTAGCTCTGCTCCAGTTTAGGACATTCCCAAAAAGTTTTATCTACCTTTCTTCAACACTTTTTTTTATCACTATTGAGGCGCCGTTCATACTTTTGACTGAGATAAGTCCAGATTTACTATTCCCTCTCAATTTAATAACATGCCGGCACAATATTTTATTGTTATACCGTTTGGCTGCATCTTCTAGATCCAAAGCAATCTTATCCATGGCTTCCACTGCATACCTTCTTAATCCATATTTTCTTGTTATCTTCACTTTTTTTTATATACCTCCTACTTTCATATCATCTATCACTAAAATACTCCTCCTCATCCATATTAAACAGAAAACATTTTCACTAATATTCCTAGCTGTGTTTTTAACTTTCTTTCCTAAGACACCATCACTGAATTCCACACTATTTTCCTAAAGTTATTCCAACCACATCCTACATTATTAAATTTGAAACTCTTCAATTTAGTATTCAACTCCTCCTGGATAGTATTTCTCTTAGGTTTTGATTCTGATGTCTACAAACGTCTTAATTTACTGGAAGGTAGTTGCCCTTCCAAAATTTTAGCTTTAGATAAACGCTAGACATTACTAAATGGTGATCTTTACCTTTAACATCAATAACAACACTGTTATATACCCTAGTACCTTGTATTGATCCTGACAGTCATTGGTCTACAATAACATAATCAATAAGGTTAGCGGTCTTACCTTCATGTGAATACCATGTTAGCTTACAAGCCATTTTTTGACAAAATTCTGTACTGGTTATAGCTAGACTTTTATACCTACAAAATTGCAGCAGTCTTTAACCATTACTGTTTTCTTTTCCTACGCCAAATTTACCTAGCCTAGGATACCATCTAACCCTGTTTTCACTGACCTGGGAATTGCGATCTCCTAATAAAAATACTAAATTTCTTCGTGGAACCCTGTCTATTAAGCCTAAAAAAAGTGTTTTCTCATGCGGCATTATAGCCATTTATACGGGGGGGGGGGATAATATAAGCAGTTCTTCAATGCTTCAATATCTATTGGCTATCTCGAGAATTTTACTCAGTATTTTTATGGCCCTTCTAGGGTCAAAACTGTTAATTTGCACGACGAAATGGCAAAAAAGGTCATTTTGTTGTCGTACGATCTAATTTGCAACGTAAAAAGGCACTATAGCTTGTAGCTACAGTTGAATCAGCAGAAGCATCTTTGGAAGCAAAGGAAGAATTAGATTGTTTTTAAGGCCATCCTGACTATTTATTTATTTATTTATTTATTATTTGTTTTATTTATAACCCACATACATGAACAAAAATAGTGGAGCAAAAAAAGAAAAGAAAGAAGGAAAAATTCACTACAAAAAATGACAAATAAATAATTAACCAAATATATCAAACACCACTAAACAACGGGATGAGGCGATGATAGGACCCAGCCTTAAACACGCGTCAGAAGTAATTACATGTTGATGATGGTGCAGAATACGCATAATATCAGTAGAACCAAACCGAGAAAGAAGTTGTTTTTCTATTACGTTAGGAACGTGGCAAATAAAGAATAAACTTGCAATAACGGAAATAATAAATGCGGATTAGATTCAGATTGCTTTCTCGAAGCAGAGGGTAAAGTCCAGACACAAAAAGTATAGCATGATCACAAAAAGTCGAGTAAAATTTCGCGAGACCGCGCCTATTATAACGACCGCGATTAGCAACAATCTTGGCATAACCCATTTTTAATTTATCTTTAATATCAGATACGGTTTTTCGCCGGAGAGCTGAAACTGAATCACAAATAGAGATCCCAAGCCACCTGAGACTAGAAACACAGGAAATAATAAAAATACGGCAATTTAAACCACCCGTACCAAACTTATCATTAAACGACAAATTTTCACATTGGGCAGTATTTAGGGATAAACCAATTTTTTCAAGAGAAGAACAGACTATATTTACACTCTGTACTAACCCAACTTTCGAACGACTAATAAGTAGCAGATCGTCGGCGTATCCAAGGTAAGACACATCCAAAAATCCGGTTAAACAGGTAGAGGGTATCTTCGAAATATTAGATAAACAAGCACTGAAAATATATGGAGGTAGGACCCCTCCCTGTCTAATACCACAGCGAACAGGTATATTCCCAGAAATCTGACCATTGGAATTCAATCTTACAAAAGAATTAAGATACCAAAATTTTAAATCCAAAAGAATAGAGGCGTTTGTCCCTAACTCATATAAAGAGTAAAGGGCCTGTGAATGAACAACACTGTCGAATGCTTTGGACACATCAAGGGCATATATATGCCGAGCTTTTCCCTTAATGGTAGCATCTCTTAAAAGAACTGAAAGGGCTCTGTGCGCATGCTGGCAACCAATTCGTTTTTTAAACCCAAACTGATTTATATCATAATTATCTAGATCAGTAACATGAGGTAATAAAATATGCTCAAATAACTTACTAAAATTACATGCGACAGTTATAGGCCTATACGAATCAGACTTATTAGGATCTTTACCTCGCTTCAAAATCGAGGTAACCGTGCCACCAAGGAAACTATCAGGAACCACGGAATTACAAAGACACATTTGAAATAAAAGCTGTAAATGAGATAGCAACTCTTTTGAATGCGAATTCAAATGAAAAGCACAAATACTGTCTATGTCATAGGACTGACATTTGAGTCGGTTAATCGACGCCATAATGGCGTCAACAGAAACGGGAATGACATTTTGTTGTGACACTTAGGGGGTACACAACGAGTCAAAAGAATTGAAAACCGAGCGTGAACAGCATAATTAACAACAGAAAATAAACCTGAATAATGCTGAGTCCAGGATCGTTGCGGTATATTGTCAACATGTGAACCATCAAGTCTCAAAGAATTAACAACACGCTTCCATTCATTGGAACTTTTCGGAAATTCGGCACCAGATTCCCGAACAGATGGTAGTCGATGCTTAAAAGCAATTTCAGTTTTCCGTTTAATATCAAAAACATTACCACTAGACGGACACCCGCAGGCAATCCAAATTCGGAGCCACAATTTTGCTTGATTTTTGAGTTTGTTTAACTCAGGGTTGATATTCCACATAGGTTTACGAGTACGACAACGAACCATTTCACTAGGAACTGCGACTTCTTCAGCCTTCTTCATGCAGTCTAAAATGCCATAATAATACATGTTTAATTGGAGTCGAGCATTCGATGAAAAAACACTGCAACATAACAGGATATATGGTACTTTAATACTTTGCAATAGGGAGGCTAGAGTAGCCAGATATAAAGGCCAATTTGTACGATTCCAATTACGATGTTTAACCCACTTTAAATTATTTACACGAGGAGAGTTAATCACCAAATTAGCAGAAATAGAAACTTGTAACGATAAGGGTATGTGGTCATAGTCCCTTTCTTCTTCGTCAACGTTAACACTAGATGTCGGTAGATCGGCTGAGCAGACACAACGGTCAAGGTTAGAGCGAGAACCATTATTATGAATATATGTATAAGGCAAGTCTTTATTTATAAACCGAAAGCCGGGGGGAAGGCTATTTAAGAGGGTTTCCTATCGGGGAGACGTCGAATTTATATCACAATTCAAATCACCAAATGATAACCAAATCATATCCATTCGCACAGATCCCATCGATTAAACTCTTCAACTTGACACAGGTCTTAGTAAATGCAGTAAAAGAAAGCATACTGTTCTTATTATGCGGCAGGTAAACGTTAATTAGAACAGTATTGCCAAATCTGATCGCGAGATAATGATTATCAGAACCATAACACTTAGGGGGGAAGTGGCAGAATTGACGCTTGATGATACACACTAGAACTCCTGAGGGTCAACCAAGTGTACGCCGTACTTTTGTGGTAAATATGATATGATCAGGACTTCTACGCACAAAATTAACGCTGGCACCGGTCAATAAATGCTCTTGAAGTAACACTATATCAAAAAAGCTCAACAAACTGTCAATGCAAATATCTTTGTCCTTGGTTCCATTAATATTAAAGGACTATATACAAGTATATTTTAAATTCATTTCTGATCAGATTTTGCAACAATTTCACTAAGTTTAGGACATTTAAGGCTATAAGATACATGATCGCCAGCACAATTCGCACATTTGGGGGGCAGGTTGCAAGGCAAGTCTTTGGTTGACTCATGAGGACCCGAACATCTCGCATATTTTGGAAAAGGGCTCTTGCAGGTAACTAAAAGGTGGTCAGGAGACCGGCACTTGTGGCAGCAGCGAGGAATAGCTTTAAACTCAACAACATGTAGAGATTCATAATCAATTTTCAAACAAAATCTAAGCGCAATATTTAAGTGCAGCATTGTCCCGAAAAGCGAGCTTAACCGTCTTATATTATTAATTCTAGTGGTATCAGTGACAACGTCATAACCCAGTATATTCGATAAATCATAATCATACTCAATTCCTCTAAGAAGACCATAGAACTTTTTTTTCCTTCGAATTATTAAGAACAGACGAAACGGATTTGCAGAAATCTTTTGCAGCCAGATCATCAATTTTCACAACTAATTTATCACCCACAGGTCGTAAATTGACAACAAATTCATGCCCATGAATTTTATCAATCAATTCTTTACGTTTAGCTGGATTAATCACATTTGGAGGCACATTTGAGATTATAACGGTGGCCAAACCATCAGGGGCACCACTAGCCGGAGCAAATTGAGGGACATTTAGCTCATAGGGTGATAACTTTCCATTTACAACATCAAGAGTTTGTTGAATTTTATTTACTTTACTAGCTAAACGGGAATAGGCTATTGCTGGTATAACAGGAACTTCAGTAGGGATGCGAATCACGTACACCGGAGCTTGTAATGCGTCAGAATCACTTTTTCGGAAAATCTCAATAACGTCCTTAAGGTGGTTAACTAAAGATTTTTGGCCTGTACGCTTTGGGCGAAACTCAGACGGAGAAACAGAGGCATAGAGAGATTTCTTAGCAGCACACACACTGGAAATGTCGAAAAAGTCAGCAGCATGTTTTATAACTGTTTCATCCTCAGTGCCTGCTTCAACGTTTACTTGAACAAAATTCAAAACAGGTGAATAAAGATATTGCTTTTCATCAGACGAGAGCACGCTCGATATATCAGAGATAATTTCAGATATGAACAAGTTAAGCTTTTAATAGCATGATATCACACAGAAATAAACGAGTCCATAATTCCTTCTTTTGTTAACTCAGGTAGTCAAGATACGATAGGCAATTCACTCGAAATCATAATCCTTTGACGAAGTCTGAAAATATTGCTAAATCTAAACTAGCTTCACTGAGATTAGAATTCACTGAAAAGCTTACTGGTTAAAAATATCCAATTTAAGACAGATGCGTACACTTTGAACTCTAAATCAACAACTTTCAAAAATACAAAGTTCCTTATGTTTGTAGTTACGAGTTCCAAGCGATCATTTCAGTTCTTCGACATATTCAGTTTGACGGCATGATTTTCATCAAAATTTTACTCAATTTTCAAGGTTTTCCCAAGTTGAAAAAAAATATTCAAGTTCCTGTATGCTATAAGCTAATGAATTCAGTCATTTAATGAAATTTAAACATAAGTAATTAGCAGATATAAATCCGATTCTTTTGATTTCTAATCTCATATTGTTCACAGTCACAATTTGCCTTTGCTCTTACTGATGAACTTACTAATACTAATCATTCACTGTTATTCACAATTTGGTAGATTGAGAATTTTAACGTTCTTCTTGATTAAAATGAAACATTTCTTAACAGTGAAAAGAAGTTTGATTTTCAGAAAGAATATCTGTATTCCCTGCTGCGATTAAAATAAAAATTAAGGTTAGTTGTTGGTTTCGCATTAAATCAGGAGTTAAGCAGGGTTGCATTCTATCCCCATTTATATAGATCATTTTGATGGTCTTTGTCCTAAGGAGCAGAGCGAAGGCAAAGGGAGAACATGGAATCAATTGGGGAAGTAAGAATCTACTAGAATTAGATTATACTGATGGTTTGAGTTTCCAAGAATAAAATATGAGCAAAATGTACGAATTTTTGGAGATTTTGAGGGTTCAGAGTGCAAAAATAGGTTTGAAAAGTAATGTTAAGGGAACTAAATTACCAAGACTGGGAACAAACAAGGCGTGGATGTAATGCTGGGGAACCAGAAAATCGACCAAGTGTTCAGTTTCAGTAGCCCAGGTAGTATAATTAGTAAAGATGCTGGGTGCAATGATGACTTTCAGATTAGAGCAGGCGAGGCCTAGGATGTTTTTTTCACACTTAAAGAAGTTCGGAAAAATAGGAAGATAAGTCTGTGAACCAAGATTGTAATATTGAAACCTACAGTGAGAACGTTTGTCACGTATGGTTCTGAAAATTAGGCACTCCAATACACAGAGGAGAATTTAGCAGATAAAATTGCCTACAGATCGTTTTGGGTTGACTGACGGAATTTTAAACAATAAGCTGCCGAAAAATCTGGTTCAATACCGTCTTCTAGGGCTATAATGAGAGAAAGGTTGCGATAGTTAGGACACGCTGTGAGGATGAAGCATGGTAGATTTCCAAAGATTTTTCATATTGGCCAATCATGCTGGGACAAGCGAGAAGCGGGTCGTTCCCGAAAGGGATGGGAGGATGTTGTAAAAAAAAGATGTAAAGGAAGCTGGAGTTTCTAGGGGGGGGGGGTGTAAAGAGAGGGGTTTTGAATACATTGGGATGTAAAGGGGCATGCGTAGTTATGCTTGTCTCAGGTGGCTTGGTGTTGAAATGAGTTGTTAGTAGTGGTAGCAGAAGTAGTAATAGTATATTTATTATTTAATCTTTAATGATTTGACAGATGCAGTTGATCGGATACTTTAAAAAGTGAAGAGGGATTTAAATAAAATATTATAGAGGAAACAATTTTAAATGTAACACTATACATTTTTAACAAGTACTACAAAGTCGGTCTCTATAAAAAAAAACTCCCTGTTTATTTTTTGGCTAAAATTCAAAGTTTATCTTTTCTGCTGGAACAAATAAAAAAAATACTCGTCTAAATAACATAATCTGACAAACGCATATGATTTGAACTACAAGAATGCTTGTTTGTAAAACTGAAAAATTATAAGGATGGTCTAGCCTACTCTACAATTTTTTTAAAGACTGTAGTATGGATTTAAAGATCTTAGTTTTCGTAATTACTATTTTATCTAGACCTTTTTCTCTCAAGACCCTAAGCTAAAGCATTGGAACACATCTACATACATTTTTGGGGTTAAATAGCCTATTGTCATTAGCCCATGCTCTTATTTACTTCAAACAAAAGCAAAGTAAGTCATAGCTTTGTGTCATTAAAAAATGATTAAAAATACAGCAAACAAATTTGAAGATTACAGAGTCTCATAGTCCTGTCACATTACAAAATTGTCAAAATCTGGACAAAAAATCTGGTAAATTTCTAGGTGGCACCATAATTTAGCTAAGATGAAAGTGAAAATGTCATTTGATGCCTTTTTTATGCTCTTTTGTAATTCAATAATTGTTTCTGGGGCTAGTTGTATCTTGAGCCCTTAAAGGGCCCTAAAGTTATTTCATTTTTGTAACCAAACAAAGAAGTTATCAACACTAGTTAAGCTATTGAAAAGTGGTTAAAAATATATCACTAGTTTATAAATAGGTTGTTCAAGAATGATATATTACAAAAATACTTATTTATAACAAATCAAACCTCATTTATTAGGCAACTCAAGTATAAACCATTTGTTTTTCAAATGCTGTTGACAAAAGTAACACTGAATTTTGCTTTTCAAAACTTTGCTGTCAACAATTCAGGGTATATATTTGCACATTAAGGGGGTAGGAGTGGGTAAATTTCATGGTAACTTTGCAGGGGGCCTTATAATGTAGCTAGGATGAAAGTAAAAAAACATCATTTGATGTTTTTTTCATGGTCTTTCATAATTCATATAAAATACCTTCAGGGCCCCTTTAAGGGCTCAAGATGCAATTAGCCCCCAAAGCAATTATTGAATTATGAAAGAGCATAAAAAAGGCATCAATTGACGTCTTCCCTTTCATCTTAGCTAAATTATAGTGCCACATAGAGATTTACCAAAATTCTGATAAAAATAGGATAGGCTATAGGCCTAAAAAAAGAAATCACAATAAACAAGATAGTACAACAAAACAGAATTGGTTATTTGTATATTGATTGTTACCATGCAAAACATTCCATAGGGTTATCACATAGTAAAAATAAAACACACACCTCACAATGAATAAGGAACTGTATTAAGAACATAGGCATAACAGTTTTGGTTCCATATAGGCTACTGCTTTTTATAATAAGAGGTTCTAAACAAAGCTGTTATAAAAGATACAACATTATTTGTTGAAACAACATGGTCAGAGAACATGTTCTATGATTTAACCAAACAGTTTATAAATAACCATCTCAAACTTTCTTTAAAATCCCTGTTCTGCCATATGAGTAAGTAATGGCTAAACTAAAATTTATGGTACTTGTCTATTATATAAAACACACTCAAGAAGTGAAGTTTGGTTTATGCTAATGAAAATAAAATATGATGAAAGTAGAATACTTTATCAGCAAAGTTTTGAAAACTACAACTTGGAAATATGCTCCCAGAATGCAGAAATGTCCTTGGTTTACCTTGGTGCAGGAGGTACTTTGTTTGTTCCTCCACTTTCCAGGATGTACCTTGGTGCAGTTTGTTCCCCCACTTTGCAGAACCCCACATTCTCTCTACTTTTTGGGTAGGCTAGAGATGCTGGTTTCTGGGTCAACAAAAATATTTTAGTGGTTCACTTTCAAATGAATGAAACCTCCTTGTTCCAGCTCAGTTGTGTTGTAGCCCTTCCAACAATCTGAAATGATTCTTGATCCTGGCTCTATGTCAAGCTTACTTTGTTGGAGTAAAGTTTCTGCTCCTTGGTTGTTGACTTCCACTAAAAATCTTTCACAGGTTTCCTGGCACACTCCACCAAACACCCACTGTTGTGGTAAGATTCTTCCTGCATTATTTTTCCTTTTTGTAAGCAAGGATTCACATATTCCCACCATATGACCAATTCCTCCAATTTTCCTACAGTTTTTCTGTTGCACAGAAAACATGCACACTTCACAGAGACAGTTATTCCAATTGACAAAAGTTTGTTTAGAAATGCCTAGTTCTTTTTGACACCAGGCCACAGACAACAGTTTGTTAACCCAGAAATAAATAAAGTAAACTACAGTAACAATTGGTATTTTGCTTTTAGAAAACCATGTATTGACACACAAATTGATAGTTTTCAAACATGACCTAGTGTTGCACTTCCAAAAATGTTGCTTCTTGTAAGAGTACAAAGTCATGTTGTGTCCATTGACACATTGTTTTGTTTTGGGCAACATTCCCTTATCCTGGAAAAATATAATTGTGTATTCTTTGGTCCTTGGCAAATCCCAAATCTTAATTTGAACATCCATGTTGAGACACTATATTCTATCACTAGTCAAAGCAAACTAACTGGTGTCCTCAAGAATTGTGTTAATAACAAACTAGGTCAAGAATTCCATTAATAATGAAATTTCCTTTGTCAGCCAAATATCTCAATTTAGTAATTTACAAATGACCTTCCCAATTTTGCTAATAAAGTATCAACTATTCAACATGGAAATCAGTTATAGCCTACTGTATTTTGAGTATCTGGCTAACCTTCCACTTTAACAAGCAGTAAATATTTTGACTAGGCACCAGGATAGCCAATGCCCATTGTAATTCAACCTTGTAATAGTTGATGATCATAATACTCCTAAATGTGGCTCCATCACCACAGTTTGGTAAAAATGATCATATTGCCATACAATGCCCTTTTAAAGTAAACTGAGAAAAATCAGCCTTAACAAAACTTTTGTACATAAATAACTGTTAAATGAGGAAAGAATTGGCAAGGCAGGATTAGCTCTTTACTAATGATGAAATTTTTATTGATGAACCCTGGAATAAGTGGAAAAAATACCACTAGAGGTCTCAGATAAATATTTTTCTGTAAGATAGACTCAAACACCAAAAATACTACCATTTATGGCCAAAGAATTTAAGAGAGCAGTAATTAAGAAGAAAAAGTATTGACATCATAAGAAGAAGAAAAAGAAGAAAACAAAACAATATAATTATAATTGATCAATGCAATAAGAGTTGCAATTTTTAAATTGCTAAAATCAATGTTCTCTCTTAACATTAACCGTGATGGATCTCTGCTAATAGCTGTAGAAGATCAGAAATCAGCAGATACAATAATTAACCTTAAATCCCTTCTGAATACCCCAATTATTGCATCTAATTGGAACCCAAAACAATCACCAACAAAAATAGTAGTTTATAATGTTCCCCCAGAGATATCTACTCAGGAGTTAAAAGAAGGCCTTTCAGATAGGGCTGGAAACACAATCCCAGTTGAGGATGTTACCCAACTTGGAAAACCCAACTCTAATGGCCTAAAAACTAGTAGATCCTTCTTATTCACACTGAAGGATAAAATTGATATCCCAGAAAAATTATTCCTATTTGGGCAAATCAAACCACACAAGGAATACAAACCTAAGCCAATTCAGTGTCAGAAGTGTTTCAAACTGGGACACACAACAAACAAATGCAATGTAATTCTCCAAGAGTGTAGTAATTGTAAATCTTTCCATCCTAAAGAGCTGACAACTTGCAACAACACTCGGCCTACATGCATCAATTGCAAAGGCCCACATGAATCTACAAATAAATCATTATGCCCTGCATACAAGAAAAGAGCTCTAACACTCCAAATATCAACAGAGAAGGCCATCCCATACCCCTTTGCAGCAATGGAAGCAAATGCTGCCCAACAATACCAAATAAAGCCTGTAATGAAACCAACCAAAACCCCCAAGTCAAATGCCCCCAATGCATCAAACACCCCATATAAAACACCATCTTCTAAGCCCCCTAGCTCAAATCACTATCAGAAGGAATCACCAAGCCAACAAGCCTCCTTGTCCGGTGAGATGAGGCCAGCCTGGCCCTCCCTCCCAAGAAGAAACAAACCAGAAACACTACCAGGAATCAATCCCTTAACCAACAAACAGGATGCACTACCAAAAATGCAATCCCCAAATATATGCTTATTCATTCTAAAATGTAATGCAGTTCAGGCCATGAACATACATCAACTACAGAAAACAAAAATTATTGCAGAATTGGCAAAAATCTACATCCCAGATGATATGCTCATTCAAGCAAAAAAAGATCTTGCTTTACTCTTAACAAAGCTGAACATTGATACACAGTCATATGAAGAATAAATCAACAACACAACATTTATCAATACTCCAATGGAATGTAAGATCACTCACAGAAAATAAGCTAAATGAACTAATATCATTTATGAATAATAATTCAATTAATATTGCTTGCCTCCAGGAAACTCATTTAACCCAAAATCAACAAATTAAGTCTCTGGGATATACTATCCTGAGAAAGGATAGATCTTCAGAGAGAAAAGGAGGTGGTGTAGCTTTATTAGTTAATAATAATATAAAATTTTGTGGCATCAATTTTCCAGATTTTGAAATGATGTTGATGTAATTGGTATAAGTGTTTGGCTGAATAATTTAAAAACCTACATAATAAGCTTTTACAACCCTAATGGCCAAACTACAGATGCCAAGGATTTCTTTAATTATATAAATAATTCTAATATGTTAAAAAATATCATTATTTGTGGAGATTTCAATGCCCACAGCCTTTTGTGGGGGAATAAACCAGCAAATAAAGCTGGTAAATTTATTGAGCATATGACTTCAAATAATAATGAATTAGTTGTTGCTACCCCTCCAAACCTGAATACTTATTTCAACCCCAAAAGTGGCAATTTCTCCACAATTGACCTACAAATTGTGCCTTTAAATTTTTTGAACAAAATTTACATAAATAAAATTGATAGTCTATGTACAGACCACTTTGCTATAGTTTGCTCCCTAAATGAACCTGCTGAAACTTTATCTCATACATCCAAATATATCAACACTAAAGCAAATTGGTCTATTTTCCAAAATAAGCTAAATGATGAAATTACAAGTTTCACCCAAAGTTCATGCATTTCTAACACAACAGTTGACACACATGCTGAAGCATTGACATCTTTACTAATAAATACAGCTAATCATGCTATCCCCAGGACAACACCTAAGAAAACATTCCCTAAACAAATTCCTAAAGCATGGTGGACAAATGAGTGCCTAAATAAATGGAGGATAAAAAAGGCAGCTAGGACAGAATTCATGAAAAAAACCAACACCTACTACATATTTAAAAAAATTACAAGCAGAATCTAATCCAAAAAGGACTATAATAGATGCTAAATATAAATACTGGAATAATTTTGCAAATAATCTCTCCAGAGAAACAAATGAGCCAATTATACATAAAGTCATAAGCCACATATGTGGGAAAAAGACTTCTCCCAACCCATTCCTGTATGAGCTTATACATAATAATACCCATCATGACAATGATAATGAAAAGGCTAACCTATTTGCAACTCTTTTTGTTAATAAGCTAACATCAAATAATCAAAGCAAACTGTCCACAATTCCTATGAACCCTAGTTACCAACCAGGCCCAGGATCCGAGTACATAACTAATCCATTTTCAATCCAGGAATTGAATAATGCAATACATCATATTAGGTCCAAAACTAGCAGTAGCTATGACAATATACACCCTACATGGATAAAGAATCTCACACCTTCATACAAACAAGAACTGCTAAATTGTTATAATCACGCTTGGGCATCTTCTAGGTTCCCCAATATATGGAAATGTTCGTCCCTCCTACCAATCCTAAAGAAAAATAAACCAAAAGATAACCCTGAGTCTTATAGGCCCATAATGATTACACCTGTGATGGGGATAATAATGGAGAAAATGATTTATCACAGACTCCTCTGGTTTGTTGAGAAAAATAACATGATCCCACACACTCAAACTGGATTCAGGAAATACCACTCCTCAACAGATGCTTTCATTTTGCTAACAAATGCAATAAATGAATCTTTCTCAAAAAATAATATCCTAGTGGCAGCTTTCCTAGATTTTGAAGGAGCTTATGACAATGTGAACTACCAAATCCTTTTAAATAAACTTGCAAACCTTGGAGTACCTCCTAAGCTAGTATCCTTTATTAAATCCTTCATAGAAGTGCGAAGTTTTATTGTTTGTGTTGGTTCAGCCTCTTCACCCCAAAAGACAATATCCAAAGGCCTACCTCAGGGAGCAGTCCTCAGTTGCCTCCTTTTTGCCCTATATCTCTGGGACATGAACCTACCCCACACAAATCTACAATATGCTGATGATCTGGTGCTATGGTCATCTGGCAACACCTTTCAGATAGCACAGTCAAATCTGCAAAAGTCACTTTTCCAGTTTGAAAAATTCTCTCAACATTCAGATTTACCCATTGCACCCACCAAGTCAAAAATAATCCAATTTCAACGGAAGCAAAACCATGTTAATGCAAAACTAACTCTAAATAAAACAACTATTCCAGAAGATAATAATATTAATTACCTAGGTCTCATGCTTGACCAAAAACTTAATTTCCACCTCCACATTTCAAACACAATAAAAAAATGTTATAGAAAAGCAAATATACTAAAAAGACTTCTTTCCACACCCTGGGGTTGTAAGGAGAAAACCTTACTCCAGTTTTATAAATCACATGTAAGACCCCATATTGACTATGGGCTCATTGTCTATGGTGCATGTGCAAAGACCCAGATGCAAAAAATTGAAACAACACAAAATGATATAATACATCTCATATTTGGTCTTAGGAAACCCACAAGCACCAAGTTTCTGCTTATGGAGAGTGGATTAACAACAATAAGGGAGAGACGTAGCTTTCTCTTGATAAAACACCTTACAAAAATTGAATCAAATAGCTCACACACATTACATAATTGGTTAAGAAATCCAGCCATGTATAGAGGTATTGCAGATGAGTATGCCTATATTCAAAAGAAGTTCTCTGTACCAGCAAAGTCTATTGCACCTACTTTCCCCCAATCCCCTCCATGGAATTGGTCATTTCCCATAATACTGAATTTTCAAAATGGAATAAAGATTTAACCCCCATTGCTTTTGTCCAGAAAAAATTTGCAGAACTTAATACAATTACCTATAAAAATCACTTCCAAATATTTGTTGATGGGTCAAAAATGGATGAGAAGGTTGCAAGTGGTGTTTTCCTTCCTCACCTGAAAATTGCAATGGGCGAGAGATTATTTAATAATTTATCTATAATGTCTGCTGAGTTAAATGCCATAATCATGGCATTAGAACACCTTAAGCAAAACCAACCTTTGATTGAAAACTCGAATAATATTATCATCTATTCCGACTCTTTATCAAGCCTTGAGTTACTGGCCTCAGCTCCTCAATATAAGTTGGACATTGACACTTATCATTGTCTCAGTATTATTGATAATCTTGCTTCAAGTGGCATAAAAACTTACTTTCAGTACATTCCTAGCCACTCTGGCATAAGTGGTAATCATCAGGTTGATGAAATAGCAAAAAATGCTATAAATATTGACCAGCCAAGTGGGAGACCAATCCCAATTAGAGATATTTACCGATGGAGGCTATCAGATATTAATTTTAATAAGATTAATCCTATCCTTTCCCCCTTTCCCAATAAGTATCTTTCTAAAATTTATCATAGAATTCGTTCTGGAACAAATGGACTAAATTTCCTTGCATTCTCATATAAGCTATCTAATTCAAGTGGCTCAATTCCCCTGTCCCCTCTTTGCAGGCATTTTAATATGAATAATGAAACAATTGACCATTGCCTATTTGAATGTAATATGCTGACGTCTGCACAACATACCTTGCTTTGTAAACTGTTAAAATACTTCAAACACCACAAAATCCCACTATCAGCCAAGAGCCTAGCCAACTATACCTGCAGACAGAGCATAGAAATCGACATCTATCATCTTATATTTGAACTCCTAGAGTCGAAAGATCTGCTGAAAGATATCTGAATATATCTAATAAATATGAGGCAATCAAGCCAGTAGCTCTGTAGCCCACAGAGTGAAGCAAAAGGAAAAGGGCTAAATAGTTTTACTGAAAAGCCCGCCTGCTGTTAAATAGAAGAAGAAGAAGAATTGTACAGCAGCAACATCTTAAGAAATTTGTAAAATATTTCTTGTGTATATTTATCTTGTATTATCAGAGGGAAACCCAACCAATTGTGCACTAAACTACTCTCTGGACTACACTGTGGTGGATTTTTGTAGATGGTAAAGAACTCCCTTCACTAGAGTGCAGACAGTCTGTAATTTTTTTTTGTTGGTATTAAAGCTTGTTCAAATTTGGCAATGGCAATGCTAAGAATACCCCCCAAGGTCCCCCCAGATCCTACCCCAAATATTCCCAAGAAAGATCTACATTTACCCCTTCTTGGATAATCAAGTCTCTCTCTAAGCTCACATGATAGGTCAAATTCAATAATAGGTAGGACAATGATGGAGGTGGGGGCATGTGTCACTATTCAAGATGAAAAGGAAAATGACTTTCAAGAGCTCCAAAAAAGGAAGAAACTCACCCCAATAAAAAACAACTCCCCTCCTCTTGCACCAAACCAGCTCTCTTGAAATATTGGAATATACAAACAATAAGAAAACAAATATAATATAAGATAACAAAAAAATATAATTATAATTGTACAGCAGCAACATCTTAAGAAATTTGTAAAAAAATTTCTTGTGTGTATTTATCTCATGTTATCAGAGGGAAACCCAACCAATTGGGCACTAAACCACTCTCTGGACTACACCGTGTTGTTTTTTTCCCTTCACTAGAGTGCAGACAGTCTGTAATTTGCTTTTGTGGGAATTAAAGCTTGTTCAAATTTGGCAATGCTAAGAACACCCCCCAAGGTCCCCCCAGACCCTACCCCAAATATTCCCAAGAAAGATCCACATTTGCCCCTTCTTGGCTAATCAAGTCTCTCTCTAAGCTCACATGATGGGTCAAATTCAACAATAGATAGGACAATGATTGAGGTGGGGGCATATTTATTTTTTTTTGTCCCGCCCCCTTTCTTGACCAGTTTTTATTTTTTAACTCTTTTATTGACTTAGTTTAGTTAAATTATTGACACTTTTTTAGTGTCCCTTTTAATTTATATATATTTATGTCTTGCTTTTTTTATGTATATTTTCTTATCCCCCCCCTTTATGTTTGTTTTAATTCTTTTTCTGATTTGTATTTTTGTAAGTTTAGTTTGACTAGTTTTTATCTTTTTAACTTTTTAATTGAATTTTTACAGGTTTAATTATTGGCTTTTAAATGATTGTTCATGATGATTTTTCTATTTCGTTGTTGTTTTTTGCATTTTTGCCAGTTTTAGTGCAACCATTTATATTGTCGACTCCGAAGTCGGAATTTGGCCGTTTGGTGGCTTGTGATAGTGATCTTTTTGAAATAAAATATCTTATCTTATAGGCTATGTCACAATCCAAGATGAAAAGGAAAATGACTTTCAAGAGCTCCTTTCAAGGAGCTCTTGGACTACCCCCCAAGCTAGTATCTTTTATAAAATATTTCATAGAATTGTGAAGTTTCATTGTTTGTGTAGGTTCAGCCTCTTCACCCCAAAAGACAATAACCAAAGGCCTTCCTCAGGGAGCAGTCCTCAGCTGCCTCCTCTCTGCCCTATATCTCTGGGAAATGAACCTCCCCCACACGAATCTACAATATGCTGGTAATCTGGTACTATGGTCATCTTGCAATACCTTTGAGATTGCACAGTCAAATCTGCAAAAGTCACTTTTACAAATTGAAAAATTCTCTCAACATTCAGATCTACCCATTGCACCTACCAAGTCAAAAATAGTCCAATTTCACCGAAAGTGAAATCATGTTAATGTAAGACTAACTCTTCAATGGAACAACTATTGCAGAAGATAATCATATTAATTACCTAGGTCTCATGCTTGACCAAAAACTTAATTTCCAAAAAACCAACAAAGAGAAAAATCTCCAAAAAAAACAAAACAAACGAGACTGTGGCTTAATTTCCACCTCCACATTTCAAACACAATGAAAAAATGCTATAGAAAAACAATTATACTAAAAAGACTTCTTTCCACACCCTGGGGATGTAAGGAGAAAAACTTAATCCAGTTTTATAAATCACATATAAGACCCCATATTGACTATGGGCTCATCGTCTATGGTGCATGTGCAAAGACCCAGATGCAAAAATTGAAACAATACAAAACGATATAATACGTCTCATATTTGGTCTTAGGAAACCCACAACCACCAAGTTTCTGCTCATGGAGAGTGGATTAACAACAAGGGAGAGACGTAGATTTCTTTTGATAAAACATCTTACAAAAATTGAATCAAATAGCTCACACACCCTACATAATTGGTTAAGAAATCCAGCCATCTATAGAGGCATTGCAGATGAGTATGCCAATATTCAGAAGAAGTTCCCTGTACCTGCAAAGTCTATTGCACCTACTTTCCCCCAATCCCCTCCATGGAATTGGTCAATCCCTATAATAAATACTGATTTCTCAAAGTGGAATAAAGATTTAACCCCCATTGCTTTTGTCCAGAAAAAATTTGCTGAACATAATACAATTACTTATAAAAACCACTTCCAAATATTTGTTGATGGGTCAAAAATGAATGAGAAGGTAGCAAGTAGTGCTTTCCTTCCTCACCTGAAAATTGCAATGGGCAAGAGATTATATAATAATGTATCTATAATGTCTGCTGAGTTAAATGCCATAATCATGGCATTAAAACACCTTATGGAAAACCAACCTTTGATTGCTAATTCAAATAATATTATAGTATATTTCGACTCTTTATCAAGCCTTGAGTTGCTGGCCTCAGCTCCTCAGTATAAGGTGGACATTGACACTTATCATTGTCTCAGTATTATAGATAATCTTGCTTCAAGTGGCATAAGAGCTTATTTTCAGTATATTCCTAGCCATTCTGGTATAAGTGGTAATCATCAGGTTGATGAAATAGCAAAAAATGCTATAAATATTGACCAGCCAAGTGGGAGACCAATCCCCATTAGAGATATTTACTGATGGAGACTATCAGATACTAATTTTAATAAGAATAATCCTATCCTTTCCCCCTTTCCCAATAAGTATTTTTCTAAAATTTATCATAGAATTCGTTCTGGAACAAATGGACTAAATTTTCTTGCATTCTCGTATAAGTTTCCTAATTCAAGTGGTTCAATTCCCATGTCCCCTCTTTGCAGGCATTGTAATATGAATAATGAAACGATTGACCATTGGCTATTTGAATGTAATATGCTGACGTCTGCACAACATACCTTGCTTTGTAAACTGTTAAAATGCTTCAAACACCACAAAATCTCACTATCAGCCAAGAGCCTAGCCAACTATACCTGCACACAGAGCATAGAAATCAACATCTATCATCTTATATTTGAACTCCTTGAGTCGAAAGATCTACTGAAAGATATCTGAAAATATCTAATAAATAAAAGGCAATCAAGGCAGTAGCTCTGTAGCCGACAGAGTGAAGCAAAAGGAAAAGGGCTAAATAGTAGTACTGAAAAGCCCGCCTGCTGTTAAATAGAAGAAGAAGAAGAAGGAGCTCCAAAAAAAGAAACAAATACACGATAACAGCAGCAACTTTATAAGAAATTTAAAATAAATTTTCTTGTGAAATATTATCGCATTTAATCAGCAGTTATACCGAACCAATCCTTCTCAATTCATCCTCAGGGCTATACTGTGGTGTTTCTCCTGCCAATAGTATAGTGCAGACGGTTTGATATCATTCTATATCCCTTCTTGTTTTAGTTTTGTTTTTGTTTAAAGCTTTTTCCAATAGGCAATGATTAGAAGTCCTCCAAAAAAAAAGTCCCCCCAGATCCCACCTCAAATGCCAGTGAAAGTGATACCCATCTTGGCTGGTCAAGCACACTATCTCAAAGTTCGAATGATAGCTCCAATTCTGAGAATAGGACAATGATAAGTGTAGGGGCTAATGTCACCATAAATGATGATAATGGGTTTCAAGAGGTCCTTTCTAGAAGCTCTAAAAAAAGGAAAAAAATCTCCAATCAAAAGCATTTCCCCTCTCCCTGCCCAAGATCCTCTCTCCAAAAACTTAGGAATTTACCTTAAAATTACTCCTACTGCCCCCTTTGAAATAAAAAAGATTACTGCAATAAGAGTTGCAATTTTCAAATTGATAAAATCAATGTTCTCTCTTAATATTAACCGTGATGGATCTCTGCTAATAGCTGTCCAAGATCAGAAATCAGCAGACACAATAATTAACCTAAAATCCCTTCTGAATACCCCAATTAATGCATCTAAATGGAACCCAAAACAATCACCAACAAAAATAGTAGTTTATAATATTCCCCCAGAGATATCCATTCAGGAGTTAAAAGAAGGGCTCTCAGATAGGGCTGGCAACTCAATCCCAGTTGAAGATGTTACCCAACTTGCTAGTAGATCGTTCTTATTCACACTGGAGGAAAAAATTAGTATCGCAGAAAAGTTATTCCTATTTGGGCAAATCAAACCACACAAGGAATACAAACCTAAGCCTATCCAGTGTCAGAAGTGTCTCAAACTGGGACACACAACAAACAAATGCAATGAAATTCTCCTAGAGTGTAGTAATTGTAAAGCATACCATCCTAAAGAGTTGACAACTTGCAACAACACTCAGCCTACATGTATCAATTGCAAAGGCCCACATGAATCTACAAATAAATCACTATGCCCTGCATATAAGAAAAGAGCTCTAACACTCCAAATAGTAACAGAGAAGGCCATCCCATACCCCTTTGCAGCAATGGAAGCAAATGCTGCCCAACAATACCAAATAAAGCCCGTAATAAAACCAACCAAAACCCCCAAGTCAAACGCCCCCAATGCATCCAGTACCCCAAATAAAACACCATCTTCTAAGCCCCCTAGCTCACATCCCTATCAGAAGGAATCACCAAGTCAACAAGCCTCCTTGTCCGGTGAGTTGAGGTCAGCCTGCCCCCCCCCCTCCCAAGAAGAAACAAACCAGAAACACTACCAGGAATTATTTCCTTAACTGACAAACAGGATGCACAACCAAACATGCAATCCCCAAATATATGCTTATTCATTCTAAACAGTAATGTAGTTCAGGCCATGAGCATACATCAACTACAGAAAACAAAACTCATTGCAGAATTGGCAAAAATCTACATCCCCGATGATATGCTCATTCAAGCAAAAAAAGATCTTGCTTTACTTTTAACAAAGCTGAACATTGATACACAGTCATATGAAAAATAAATCAACAACACAACACATATCAATACTCCAGTGGAACATAAGATCACTCACAGAAAATAAGCTAAATGAACTAATATCTTTTATGAATAATAATTCCATTAATATTGCTTGCCTCCAGGAAACTCATTTAACCCAAAATCAACAAATTAAGTCTCTGGGATATACTATCTTGAGAAAGGATAGATCATCAGAGAGAAAAGGAGGTGGTGTAGCTCTATTAGTTAAAAATAATATAAAATTCTCTGGCATCAATTTTCCAGATTTTGCTAATGATGTTGATGCAATTGGTATCAGTGTTTGGCTGAATAATATAAAAACCTACATAATAAGCTTTTATAACCCTAATGGCCAAACTACAGATGCCATGGATTTCTTTAATTATATAAATAATTCTAATATGTTAAATAATATCATTATTTGTGGAGATTTCAATGCCCACAGCCTTTTGTGGGGGAATAAACCAGCAAATAAAGCTGGTAAATTGATTGAGTATATAACTTCAAATAATAATGAATTAGTTGTTGCTACCCCTCCAAACCTGAATACTTATTTCAACCCCAAAAGTGGCAGATTCTCCACAATTGACCTACAAATTGTGTCATTAAATATTCTGAATAAAATTTATATAAATAAAATTGATAGTCTATGTACTGACCACTTTGCTATAGTGTGCTCCCTAAATGAACCTGCTGAAACTCTACCACATACCTCCAAATATATCAACACTAAAGCAATTTGGTCTATGTTCTAAAATAAGCTAAATGCTGAAATCACAAGTTTCACCCAAAATTCATACATTTCAAACACAACAGTTGACACACATGCTGAAGTATTGACATCTTTACTAATAAATACAGCTAATCATGCTTTCCCCAGGACAACACCTAAGAACACCTACCCTAAACACATTCCTAAAGCCTGGTGGACAAATGAGTGCCAAAATAAATGGAGAATAAAAAAGGCAGCTAGGACAGAATTCATAAAAAAACCATCACCTACTACATATTTAAAAAAATTACAAGCAGAATCTAATCTAAAAAGGACTATAATAGACGCTAAATATAATTACTGGAATAATTTTGCAAATAATCTCTCCAGAGAAACACATGAGCCAATCATACATAAAGTCATAAGCCACATCTGTGGGAAAAAGATTTCCCCCAACCCACTCCAGTATGAGCTTATACATAATAATACCCATTATGACAATGATAATGAAAAAGCTACGCTATTTGCAACTCTTTTTGTTAATAAGCTAACATCAAATAATCGAAGCAAAATGTCCCCAATTCCTATGAACCCAAGTTACCAACCACGCCCAGGATCCGAGTATATAAGTAGTCCATTTTCAATCCAGGAAATGAATAATGCAATACATCATATTAGGACCAAAACTAGCGGCAGCTATGACAATATACACCCTACATGGATAAAGAATCTCACCCCTTCATACAAACAAGAACTGCTAAATTGTTATAATCACGCTTGGGCATCTTCTAAGTTCCCCGATATATGGAAATGTTCGTCCCTCCTACCAATCCTAAAGAAAAATAAACCCAAAGAGAACCCTGAGTCCTATAGGCCCATAATGATTACTCCTGTGATGGGGAAAATAATGGAGAAAATGATCTATCACAGACTCCTCTGGTTTGTTGAAAAAAACAATATGATCCTTCACACTCAAACTGGATTCAGGAAACACCACTCCTCAACAGATGCTTTCATTTTGCTAACAAATGCAATAAATGAATCATTCTCAAAAAATAATGTCCTAGTTGCAGCTTTCCTAGATTTTGAAGGGGCATATGACAATGTGAACCACCAAATCCTTTTAAATAAACTTGCAAACCTTGGACTGCCCCCCAAGCTAGTATCCTTTTTAAAATCCTTCATAGAAGTGCGAAGTTTCATTGTTTGTGGTGGTTCAGCCTCTTCACCCCAAAAGACAACAACCAAAGGCTTACCTCAGGGAGCAGTCCTCAGTTGCCTCCTGTTTGCCCTATATCTCTGGGACATGAACCTACCCCACACGAATCTACAATATGCTGACGATCTGGTGCTATGGTCATCTGGCAACACCTTTGAGATAGCACAGTCAAATTTGCAAAAGTCACTTTTCCAATTCGAAAAATTCTCTCAACATTCAGATTTACCCATTGCACCTACCAAGTCAAAAATAATCCAATTTCACCGGAAGCGAAACCATGTTAATGCAAAACTAACTCTAAATAAAACAACTATTCCAGAAGATAATCATATTAATTACCTAGGTCTCATGCTTGACCAGAAACTTAATTTCCACCTCCACATTTCAAACACAATACAAAAATGCTATAGAAAAACAAATATACTAAAAAGACTTCTTTCCACACCCTGGGGCTGTAAGGAGAAAACCTTACCCCAGTTTTATAAATCACATATAAGACCCCACATTGACTATGGGCTCATCATATATGGTGCATGTGCAAAGACCCAGATGCAAAAAATTGAAACAACACAAAATGATATAATACGCCTCATATTTGGTCTTAGGAAACCCACAAGCACCAAGTTTCTGCTTATGGAGAGTGGATTAACACCAATAAGGGAGAGACGTAGCTTTCTCTTGACAAAACATCTTACAAAAATTGAATCAAATAGCTCACACACCCTACATAATTGGCTAAGAAATCCAGCCATGTATAGAGGCATTGCAGATGAGTATGCCAACATTCAGAAGAAGTTCCCCGTACCAGCAAAGTCTATTGCACCCACTTTCCCCCAATCCCCTCCATGGAATTGGTCAAGTCCCATAATAAATACTGATTTCTCAAAGTGGACTAAAGATCTACCCCCATCGCTTTTGTCCAGAAAAATTTTGCTGAACTTAATACAATTACCTATAAAAATCACTTCCAAATATTTGTTGAAAGGTCAAAAATGAATGAGAAGGTCGCAAGTGGTGCTTTCCTTCCTCACCTGAAAATTGCAATGGGCGAGAGATTATATAATAATTTATCTATAATGTCTGCTGAGTTAAATGCCATGATCATGGCTTTAGAACACATTTGATAACCAACCTTTGATTGCAAATTCAAATAATATTATTGTATATTCTGACTCTTTATCCAGCCTTGAGTTGCTGGCCTCAGCTTTTCAGTATAAGTTGGACATTGACACTTATCATTGTCTCAGTATTATAGATAATCTTGCTTCTAGTGGCATAAAAACTTATTTTCAGTATATTCCTAGCCACTCTGGCATAAGTGGTAATCATCAGGTTGATGAAATAGCAAAAAATGCTATAAATATTGACCAGCCAAGTGGGAGACCAATCCCAATTAGAGATATTTACCGATGGAGGCTATCAGATATTAATTTTAATAAGATTAATTTTATCCTTTCCCCCTTTCCCAATAAGTATCTTTCTAAAATTTATCATAGAATTTGCTCTGGAACAAATGGACTAAATTTTCTTGCATTCTTGTATAAGTTTTCTAATTCAAGTGGTTCAATTCCCCTGTCCCCTCTTTGCAGGCAGTGTAAAATAAATAATGAAACAATTGACCATTGCCTATTTGAATGTAATATGCTGACGTCTGCACAACATACCTTGCTTTGCAAACTGTTAAAATGCTTCAAACACCACAAAATCTCTCTATCAGCCAAGAGCCTAGCCAACTATACCTGCACACAGAGCATAGAAATTGACATCTATCAACTCATAATTGAACTCCTAGAGTCGAAAGATCTACTGATAGGTATCTGGAAATATCTAATAATCATGAGGCAATCAAGCCAGTAGCTCTGCAGCCCCCAGAGTGAAGCAAAAGGAAAAGGACTGCAAAAAATTGAAACAATACAAAACGATATAATACGTCTCATATTTGGTCTTAGGAAACCCACAACCACCAAGTTTCTGCTCATGGAGAGTGGATTAACAACAAGGGAGAGACGTAGATTTCTTTTGATAAAACATCTTACAAAAATTGAATCAAATAGCTCACACACCCTACATAATTGGTTAAGAAATCCAGCCATGTATAGAGGCATTGCAGATGAGTATGCCAATATTCAGAAGAAGTTCCCTGTACCTGCAAAGTCTATTGCACCTACTTTCCCCCAATCCCCTCCATGGAATTGGTCAATCCCTATAATAAATACTGATTTCTCAAAGTGGAATAAAGATTTAACCCCCATTGCTTTTGTCCAGAAAAAATTTGCTGAACATAATACAATTACTTATAAAAACCACTTCCAAATATTTGTTGATGGGTCAAAAATGAATGAGAAGGTAGCAAGTAGTGCTTTCCTTCCTCACCTGAAAATTGCAATGGGCAAGAGATTATATAATAATGTATCTATAATGTCTGCTGAGTTAAATGCCATAATCATGGCATTAGAACACCTTATGGAAAACCAACCTTTGATTGCTAATTCAAATCATATTATAGTATATTTCGACTCTTTATCAAGCCTCGAGTTGCTGGCCTCAGCTCCTCAGTATAAGGTGGACATTGACACTTATCATTGTCTCAGTATTATAGATAATCTTGCTTCAAGTGGCATAAGAACTTATTTTCAGTATATTCCTAGCCATTCTGGTATAAGTGGTAATCATCAGGTTGATGAAATAGCAAAAAATGCTATAAATATTGACCAGCCAAGTGGGAGACCAATCCCCATTAGAGATATTTACTGATGGAGACTATCAGATACTAATTTTAATAAGAATAATCCTATCCTTTCCCCCTTTCCCAATAAGTATTTTTCTAAAATTTATCATAGAATTCGTTCTGGAACAAATGGACTAAATTTTCTTGCATTCTCGTATAAGTTTCCTAATTCAAGTGGTTCAATTCCCATGTCCCCTCTTTGCAGGCATTGTAATATGAATAATGAAACGATTGACCATTGGCTATTTGAATGTAATATGCTGACGTCTGCACAACATACCTTGCTTTGTAAACTGTTAAAATGCTTCAAACACCACAAAATCTCACTATCAGCCAAGAGCCTAGCCAACTATACCTGCACACAGAGCATAGAAATCAACATCTATCATCTTATATTTGAACTCCTTGAGTCGAAAGATCTACTGAAAGATATCTGAAAATATCTAATAAATAAAAGGCAATCAAGGCAGTAGCTCTGTAGCCCACAGAGTGAAGCAAAAGGAAAAGGGCTAAATAGTAGTACTGAAAAGCCCGCCTGCTGTTAAATAGAAGAAGAAGAAGAAGGAGCTCCAAAAAAAGAAACAAATACACGATAACAGCAGCAACTTTATAAGAAATTTAAAATAAATTTTCTTGTGAAATATTATCGCATTTAATCAGCAGTTATACCGAACCAATCCTTCTCAATTCATCCTCAGGGCTATACTGTGGTGTTTCTCCTGCCAATAGTATAGTGCAGACGGTTTGATATCATTCTATATCCCTTCTTGTTTTAGTTTTGTTTTTGTTTAAAGCTTTTTCCAATAGGCAATGATTAGAAGTCCTCCAAAAAAAAGTCCCCCCAGATCCCACCTCAAATGCCAGTGAAAGTGATACCCATCTTGGCTGGTCAAGCACACTATCTCAAAGTTCGAATGATAGCTCCAATTCTGAGAATAGGACAATGATAAGTGTAGGGGCTAATGTCACCATAAGTGATGATAATGGGTTTCAAGAGGTCCTTCCTAGAAGCTCTAAAAAAAGGAAAAAAATCTCCCCAATCAAAAGCATTTCCTCTCTCCCTGCCCAAGATCCTCTCTCCAAAAACTTAGGAATTTACCTTAAAATTACTCCTACTACCCCCTTTGAAATAAAAAAGATTACTGCAATAAGAGTTGCAATTTTCAAATTGATAAAATCAATGTTCTCTCTTAATATTAACCGTGATGGATCTCTGCTAATAGCTGTCCAAGATCAGAAATCAGCAGACACAATAATTAACCTAAAATCCCTTCTGAATACCCCAATTAATGCATCTAAATGGAACCCAAAACAATCACCAACAAAAATAGTAGTTTATAATATTCCCCCAGAGATATCCATTCAGGAGTTAAAAGAAGGGCTCTCAGATAGGGCTTGCAACTCAATCCCAGTTGAAGATGTCACCCAACTTGCTAGTAGATCGTTCTTATTCACACTGGAGGAAAAAATTAGTATCCCAGAAAAGTTATTCCTATTTGGGCAAATCAAACCACACAAGGAATACAAACCTAAGCCTATCCAGTGTCAGAAGTGTCTCAAACTGGGACACACAACAAACAAATGCAATGAAATTCTCCTAGAGTGTAGTAATTGTAAAGCATACCATCCTAAAGAGTTGACAACTTGCAACAACACTCAGCCTACATGTATCAATTGCAAAGGCCCACATGAATCTACAAATAAATCACTATGCCCTGCATATAAGAAAAGAGCTCTAACACTCCAAATAGTAACAGAGAAGGCCATCCCATACCCCTTTGCAGCAATGGAAGCAAATGCTGCCCAACAATACCAAATAAAGCCCGTAATAAAACCAACCAAAACCCCCAAGTCAAACGCCCCCAATGCATCCAGTACCCCATATAAAACACCATCTTCTAAGCCCCCTAGCTAACATCCCTATCAGAAGGAATCACCAAGTCAACAAGCCTCCTTGTCCGGTGAGATGAGGTCAGCCTGGCCCCCCCCCCTCCCAAGAAGAAACAAACCAGAAACACTACCAGGAATTATTTCCTTAACTGACAAACAGGATGCACAACCAAACATGCAATCCCCAAATATATGCTTATTCATTCTAAACAGTAATGTAGTTCAGGCCATGAGCATACATCAACTACAGAAAACAAAACTCATTGCAGAATTGGCAAAAATCTACATCCCCGATGATATGCTCATTCAAGCAAAAAAAGATCTTGCTTTACTTTTAACAAAGCTGAACATTGATACACAGTCATATGAAAAATAAATCAACAACACAACACATATCAATACTCCAGTGGAACATAAGATCACTCACAGAAAATAAGCTAAATGAACTAATATCTTTTATGAATAATAATTCCATTAATATTGCTTGCCTCCAGGAAACTCATTTAACCCAAAATCAACAAATTAAGTCTCTGGGATATACTATCTTGAGAAAGGATAGATCATCAGAGAGAAAAGGAGGTGGTGTAGCTCTATTAGTTAAAAATAATATAAAATTCTCTGGCATCAATTTTCCAGATTTTGCTAATGATGTTGATGCAATTGGTATCAGTGTTTGGCTGAATAATATAAAAACCTACATAATAAGCTTTTATAACCCTAATGGCCAAACTACAGATGCCATGGATTTCTTTAATTATATAAATAATTCTAATATGTTAAATAATATCATTATTTGTGGAGATTTCAATGCCCACAGCCTTTTGTGGGGGAATAAACCAGCAAATAAAGCTGGTAAATTGATTGAGTATATAACTTCAAATAATAATGAATTAGTTGTTGCTACCCCTCCAAACCTGAATACTTATTTCAACCCCAAAAGTGGCAGATTCTCCACAATTGACCTACAAATTGTGTCTTTAAATATTCTGAATAAAATTTATATAAATAAAATTGATAGTCTATGTACTGACCACTTTGCTATAGTGTGCTCCCTAAATGAACCTGCTGAAACTCTACCACATACCTCCAAATATATCAACACTAAAGCAATTTGGTCTATGTTCTAAAATAAGCTAAATGCTGAAATCACAAGTTTCACCCAAAATTCATACATTTCAAACACAACAGTTGACACACATGCTGAAGTATTGACATCTTTACTAATAAATACAGCTAATCATGCTATCCCCAGGACAACACCTAAGAACACCTACCCTAAACACATTCCTAAAGCCTGGTGGACAAATGAGTGCCAAAATAAATGGAGAATAAAAAAGGCAGCTAGGACAGAATTCATAAAAAAACCATCACCTACTACATATTTAAAAAAAATTACAAGCAGAATCTAATCTAAAAAGGACTATAATAGACGCTAAATATAATTACTGGAATAATTTTGCAAATAATCTCTCCAGAGAAACACATGAGCCAATCATACATAAAGTCATAAGCCACATCTGTGGGAAAAAGATTTCCCCCAACCCACTCCAGTATGAGCTTATACATAATAATACCCATTATGACAATGATAATGAAAAAGCTACGCTATTTGCAACTCTTTTTGTTAATAAGCTAACATCAAATAATCGAAGCAAAATGTCCCCAATTCCTATGAACCCAAGTTACCAACCACGCCCAGGATCCGAGTATATAAGTAGTCCATTTTCAATCCAGGAAATGAATAATGCAATACATCATATTAGGACTAAAACTAGCGGCAGCTATGACAATATACACCCTACATGGATAAAGAATCTCACCCCTTCATACAAACAAGAACTGCTAAATTGTTATAATCACGCTTGGGCATCTTCTAAGTTCCCCGATATATGGAAATGTTCGTCCCTCCTACCAATCCTAAAGAAAAATAAACCCAAAGAGAACCCTGAGTCCTATAGGCCCATAATGATTACTCCTGTGATGGGGAAAATAATGGAGAAAATGATCTATCACAGACTCCTCTGGTTTGTTGAAAAAAACAATATGATCCCTCACACTCAAACTGGATTCAGGAAACACCACTCCTCAACAGATGCTTTCATTTTGCTAACAAATGCAATAAATGAATCATTCTCAAAAAATAATGTCCTAGTTGCAGCTTTCCTAGATTTTGAAGGGGCATATGACAATGTGAACCACCAAATCCTTTTAAATAAACTTGCAAACCTTGGACTGCCCCCCAAGCTAGTATCCTTTTTAAAATCCTTCATAGAAGTGCGAAGTTTCATTGTTTGTGTTGGTTCAGCCTCTTCACCCCAAAAGACAACAACCAAAGGCTTACCTCAGGGAGCAGTCCTCAGTTGCCTCCTGTTTGCCCTATATCTCTGGGACATGAACCTACCCCACACGAATCTACAATATGCTGACGATCTGGCGCTATGGTCATCTGGCAACACCTTTGAGATAGCACAGTCAAATTTGCAAAAGTCACTTTTCCAATTCGAAAAATTCTCTCAACATTCAGATTTACCCATTGCACCTACCAAGTCAAAAATAATCCAATTTCACCGGAAGCGAAACCATGTTAATGCAAAACTAACTCTAAATAAAACAACTATTCCAGAAGATAATCATATTAATTACCTAGGTCTCATGCTTGACCAAAAACTTAATTTCCACCTCCACATTTCAAACACAATACAAAAATGCTATAGAAAAACAAATATACTAAAAAGACTTCTTTCCACACCCTGGGGCTGTAAGGAGAAAACCTTACCCCAGTTTTATAAATCACATATAAGACCCCACATTGACTATGGGCTCATCATATATGGTGCATGTGCAAAGACCCAGATGCAAAAAATTGAAACAACACAAAATGATATAATACGCCTCATATTTGGTCTTAGGAAACCCACAAGCACCAAGTTTCTGCTTATGGAGAGTGGATTAACACCAATAAGGGAGAGACGTAGCTTTCTCTTGACAAAACATCTTACAAAAATTGAATCAAATAGCTCACACACCCTACATAATTGGCTAAGAAATCCAGCCATGTATAGAGGCATTGCAGATGAGTATGCCAACATTCAGAAGAAGTTCCCCGTACCAGCAAAGTCTATTGCACCCACTTTCCCCCAATCCCCTCCATGGAATTGGTCAAGTCCCATAATAAATACTGATTTCTCAAAGTGGACTAAAGATCTACCCCCATCGCTTTTGTCCAGAAAAATTTTGCTGAACCTAATACAATTACCTATAATAAAATTACCAACAGCAACAGCAACTCTATAAGAAAATTAAAACAAATTTTCTTGTGAATTATTATCGCTTCTAATCAGCAGTTATACCAAACCAATCCTGCTCAACTCATCCTCAGGGCTATACTGTGGTGTTCTTCTCCCCATAGTATAGTGCAGACGGTTTGATATCATTCCATTTTCCCTTCTTGCTTTAGTTTTGTTTTTCTCTGTTTAAAGCTTTTTCCAATAGGCAATGTTTAGAAGTCCTCCAAAAAAAAAATGTCCCCCCAGATCCCAAATCAAATTCCAGTGAATGTGCCATAGTGAAAGATACCCATCTTGGCTGGTCAAGCACACTTTCTCAAAGTTCAAATGATAGCTCCAATTCGGAGAATAGGACAATGATAAGTGTAGGGGCTAATGTAACCATAAATGATGATAATGGGTTTCAAGAGGTCCTCTCTAGAAGTTCTAAAAAAAGGAAAAAAATCTCCCCAATTAAAAGCATTTTCCCGCTCCCTGCCCAAGATCATCCCTCCAAAAACCTAGGAATTTACCTTAAAATTAATCCCACTACCCCCTTTGAAATAAAAATGATCTCTGCAATAAGAGTTGCAATTTTTAAATTGCTAAAATCAATGTTCTCTCTTAACATTAACCGTGATGGATCTCTGCTAATAGCTGTAGAAGATCAGAAATCAGCAGATACAATAATTAACCTTAAATCCCTTCTGAATACCCCAATTATTGCATCTAATTGGAACCCAAAACAATCACCAACAAAAATAGTAGTTTATAATGTTCCCCCAGAGATATCTACTCAGGAGTTAAAAGAAGGCCTTTCAGATAGGGCTGGAAACACAATCCCAGTTGAGGATGTTACCCAACTTGGAAAACCCAACTCTAATGGCCTAAAAACTAGTAGATCCTTCTTATTCACACTGAAGGATAAAATTGATATCCCAGAAAAATTATTCCTATTTGGGCAAATCAAACCACACAAGGAATACAAACCTAAGCCAATTCAGTGTCAGAAGTGTTTCAAACTGGGACACACAACAAACAAATGCAATGTAATTCTCCAAGAGTGTAGTAATTGTAAATCTTTCCATCCTAAAGAGCTGACAACTTGCAACAACACTCGGCCTACATGCATCAATTGCAAAGGCCCACATGAATCTACAAATAAATCATTATGCCCTGCATACAAGAAAAGAGCTCTAACACTCCAAATATCAACAGAGAAGGCCATCCCATACCCCTTTGCAGCAATGGAAGCAAATGCTGCCCAACAATACCAAATAAAGCCTGTAATGAAACCAACCAAAACCCCCAAGTCAAATGCCCCCAATGCATCAAACACCCCATATAAAACACCATCTTCTAAGCCCCCTAGCTCAAATCACTATCAGAAGGAATCACCAAGCCAACAAGCCTCCTTGTCCGGTGAGATGAGGCCAGCCTGGCCCTCCCTCCCAAGAAGAAACAAACCAGAAACACTACCAGGAATCAATCCATTAACCAACAAACAGGATGCACTACCAAAAATGCAATCCCCAAATATATGCTTATTCATTCTAAACTGTAATGCAGTTCAGGCCATGAACATACATCAACTACAGAAAACAAAAATTATTGCAGAATTGGCAAAAATTTACATCCCAGATGATATGCTCATTCAAGCAAAAAAAGATCTTGCTTTACTTTTAACAAAGCTGAACATTGATACACATTCATATGAAGAATAAATCAACAACACAACATTTATCAATACTCCAATGGAATGTAAGATCACTCACAGAAAATAAGCTAAATGAACTAATATCATTTATGAATAATAATTTTATTAATATTGCTTGCCTCCAGGAAACTCATTTAACCCAAAATCAACAAATTAAGTCTCTGGGATACACTATCCTGAGAAAGGATAGATCTTCAGAGAGAAAAGGAGGTGGTGTAGCTTTATTAGTTAATAATAATATAAAATTTTGTGGCATCAATTTTCCAGATTTTGAAAATGATGTTGATGTAATTGGTATAAGTGTTTGGCTGAATAATTTAAAAACCTACATAATAAGCTTTTATAACCCTAATGGCCAAACTTCAGATGCCACGGATTTCTTTAATTATATAAATAATTCTAATATGTTAAAAAACATCATTATTTGTGGTGATTTCAATGCCCACAGCCTTTTGTGGGGGAATAAACCAGCAAATAAAGCTGGTAAATTTATTGAGCATATGATTTCAAATAATAATGAATTAGCTGTTGCTACCCCTCCAAACCTAAATACATATTTTAACCCCAAAAGTGCCAAATTCTCCACAATTGATCTACAAATTGTGTCTCTAAATTTTTTGAACAAAATTTACATAAATAAAATTGATAGTCTGTGTACAGACCACTTTGCTATAGTTTGCTCCCTAAATGAACCTGCTGAAACTTCTTCTCATACTTCCAATTATATCAACACTAAAGCATATTGGTCTATTTTCCAAAATAAGCTAAATGATGAAATTACAAGTTTCACCCAAAGTTCATGCATTTCTAACACAACAGTTGACACACATGCTGAAGCCTTGACATCTTTACTAATAAATACAGCTAATCATGCTATCACCAGGACAACACCTAAGAAAACACTCCCTAAACAAATTCCTAAAGCATGGTGGACAAATGAGTGCCTAAATAAATGGAAGATAAAAAAGGCAGCTAGGACAGAATTCATAAAAAAACCAACACCTACTACATATTTAAAAAAATTACAAGCAGAATCTAATCTAAAAAGGACTATAATAGATGCTAAATATAAATACTGGAATAATTTTGCAAATAATCTCTCCAGAGAAACGCATGAGCCAATTATACATAAAGTCATAAGCCACATATGTGGGAAAAAGACTTCTCCCAACCCACTCCTGTATGAGCTTATACATAATAATACCCATTATGACAATGATATTGAAAAGGCTAACCTATTTGCAACTCTTTTGTTAATAAGCTAACATCAAACAATCAAAGCCATCTGTCCACAATTCCTATGAACCCTAGTTACCAACCACGCCCAGGATCCGAGTACATAACTAATCCCTTTTCAATCCAGGAATTGAATAATGCAATACATCATATTAGGTCCAAAACTAGCAGCAGCTATGACAATATACACCCTACATGGATAAAGAATCTCACACCTTCATACAAACAAGAACTGCTAAATTGTTATAATCACGCTTGGGCATCCTCTAGGTTCCCCAATATATGGAAATGTTCGTCCCTCCTACCAATCCTAAAGAAAAATAAACCAAAAGATAACCCTGAGTCTTATAGGCCCATAATGATTACACCTGTGATGGGGAAAATAATGGAGAAAATTTTTATCACAGACTTCTCTGGTTTGTTGAGAAAAATAACATGATCCCACACACTCAAACTGGATTCAGGAAATGCCACTCCTCAACAGATGCTTTCATTTTGCTAACAAATGCAATAAATGAATCTGTCTCAAAAAATAATATCCTAGTGGCAGCTTTCCTTGATTTTGAAGGAGCATATGACAATGTGAACCACCAAATCCTTTTAAATAAACTTGCAAACCTTGGAGTACCTCCCAAGCTAGTATCCTTTATTAAATCCTTCATAGAAGTGCGAAGTTTCATTGTTTGTGTTGGTTCAGCCTCTTCACCCCAAAAGACAATATCCAAAGGCCTACCTCAGGGAGCAGTCCTCAGTTGCCTCCTATTTGCCCTATATCTCTGGGACATGAACCTACCCCACACGAATCTACAATATGCTGATGATCTGGTGCTATGGTCATCTGGCAACACCTTTCAGATAGCACAGTCAAATCTGCAAAAGTCACTTTTCCAGTTTGAAAAATTCTCTCAACATTCAGATTTACCCATTGCACCCACCAAGTCAAAAATAATCCAATTTCACAGGAAGCGAAAACATGTTAATGCAAAACTAACTCTAAATAAAACAACTATTCCAGAAGATAATAATATTAATTACCTAGGTCTCATGCTTGACCAAAAACTTAATTTCCACCTCCACATTTCAAACACAATAAAAAAATGTTATAGAAAAGCAAATATACTAAAAAGACTTCTTTCCACACCCTGGGGTTGTAAGGAGAAAACCTTACTCCAGTTTTATAAATCACATATAAGACCCCATATTGACTATGGGCTCATTGTCTATGGTGCATGTGCAAAGACCCAGATGCAAAAATTGAAACAACACAAAATGATATAATACGTCTCATATTTGGTCTTAGGAAACCCACAAGCACCAAGTTTCTGCTTATGGAGAGTGGATTAACAACAATAAGGGAGAGACGTAGCTTTCTCTTGATAAAACATCTTACAAAAATTGAATCAAATAGCTCACACACATTACATAATTGGTTAAGAAATCCAGCCATGTATAGAGGTATTGCAGATGAGTATGCCAATATTCAAAAGAAGTTCCCTGTACCAGCAAAGTCTATTGCACCTACTTTCCCCCAATCCCCTCCATGGAATTGGTCATTTCCCATAATAAATACTGAATTTTCAAAATGGAATAAAGATTTAACCCCCATTGCTTTTGTTCAGAAAAAATTTGCAGAACTTAATACAATTACCTATAAAAATCACTTCCAAATATTTGTTGATGGGTCAAAAATGAATGAGAAGGTTGCAAGTGGTGTTTTCCTTCCTCACCTGAAAATTGCAATGGGCGAGAGATTGTTTAATAATTTATCTATAATGTCTGCTGAGTTAAATGCCATAATCATGGCATTAGAACACCTTAAGCAAAACCAATCTTTGATTGAAAATTCGAATAATATTATCATCTATTCTGACTCTTTATCAAGCCTTGAGTTGCTGGCCTCAGCTCCTCAATACAAGTTGGACATTGACACTTATCATTGTCTCAGTATTATTGATAATCTTTCTTCAAGTGGCATAAAAACTTACTTTCAGTACATTCCTAGCCACTCTGGCATAAGTGGTAATCATCAGGTTGATGAAATAGCAAAAAATGCTATAAATATTGACCAGCCAAGTGGGAGACCAATCCCAATTAGAGATATTTACCGATGGAGGCTATCAGATATTAATTTTAATAAGATTAATCCTATCCTTTCCCCCTTTCCCAATAAGTATCTTTCTAAAATTTATCATAGAATTCGTTCTGGAACAAATGGACTAAATTTCCTTGCATTCTCATATAAGCTTTCTAATTCAAGTGGTTCAATTCCCCTGTCCCCTCTTTGCAGGCATTGTAATATGAATAATGAAACAATTGACCATTGCCTATTTGAATGTAATATGCTGACGTCTGCACAACATACCTTGCTTTCTAAACTGTTAAAATAATTCAAACACCACAAAATCCCACTATCAGCCAAGAGCCTAGCCAACTGTACCTACACACAGAGTATAGAAATCGACATCTATCATCTTATATTTGAACTCCTAGAGTCGAAAGATCTGCTGAAAGATATCTGAATATATCTAATAAATATGAGGCAATCAAGCCAGTAGCTCTGTAGCCCACAGAGTGAAGCAAAAGGAAAAGGGCTAAATAGTGTTACTGAAAAGCCCGCCTGCTGTTAAATAGAAGAAGAAGAACTCCGCTCCTCCCCCTTCTCTTGCACCATCCCAGCCCTCTCCAAATATTAGAATATACCTAAGAATGTCTCCTGAAATCCCATTTGAAATAAATAAGATAACTGTAGGCCTAATAAGGGCCTACAGATTTACCCATTGCACCTACCAAGTTAAAAATAATCCAATTTCACCGAAAGCGAAATCATGTTAATGCAAGATTAACTGTAAATTGAACAACTATTCCAGAAGATAATCATATTAATTACCTAGGTCTCATGCTTGACCAAAAACTTAATTTCCACCTCCACATTTCAAACACAATACAAAAATGCTATAGAAAAACAATTATACTAAAAAGACTTCTTTCCACATCCTGGGGCTATAAGGAGAAAACCTTACTCCAGTTTTATAAATCACATATAAGACCCCATATTGACTATGGGCTCATCGTCTATGGTGCATGTGCAAAGACCCAGATGCAAAATTTGAAACAATACAAATTGATATAATACGTCTCATATTTGGTCTTAGGAAACCCACAAGCACCAAGTTTCTGCTTATGGAGAGTGGATTAACAACAATAAGGGAGAGACGTAGCTTTCTTTTGATAAAACATCTTACAAAAATTGAATCAAATAGCTCACACACCCTACATAATTGGTTAAGAAATCCAGCCATGTATAGAGGCATTGCAGATGAGTATGCCAACATTCAGAAGAGTTCCACGTACCAGCAAAGTCTATTGCACCCACTTTCCCCCAATCCCCTCCATGGAATTGGTCAAGTCCCATAATAAATACTGATTTCTCAAAGTGGACTAAAGATCTACCCCCATCGCTTTTGTCCAGAAAAATTTTGCTGAACTTAATACAATTACCTATAAAAATCACTTCCAAATATTTGTTGAAAGGTCAAAAATGAATGAGAAGGTCGCAAGTGGTGCTTTCCTTCCTCACCTGAAAATTGCAATGGGCGAGAGATTATATAATAATTTATCTATAATGTCTGCTGAGTTAAATGCCATGATCATGGCTTTAGAACACATTTGATAACCAACCTTTGATTGCAAATTCAAATAATATTATTGTATATTCTGACTCTTTATCCAGCCTTGAGTTGCTGGCCTCAGCTCCTCAGTATAAGTTGGACATTGACACTTATCATTGTCTCAGTATTATAGATAATCTTGCTTCTAGTGGCATAAAAACTTATTTTCAGTATATTCCTAGCCACTCTGGCATAAGTGGTAATCATCAGGTTGATGAAATAGCAAAAAATGCTATAAATATTGACCAGCCAAGTGGGAGACCAATCCCAATTAGAGATATTTACCGATGGAGGCTATCAGATATTAAATTTAATAAGATTAATTTTATCCTTTCCCCCTTTCCCAATAAGTATCTTTCTAAAATTTATCATAGAATTTGCTCTGGAACAAATGGACTAAATTTTCTTGCATTCTTGTATAAGTTTTCTAATTCAAGTGGTTCAATTCCCCTGTCCCCTCTTTGCAGGCATTGTAATATGAATAATGAAACAATTGACCATTGCCTATTTGAATGTAATATGCTGACGTCTGCACAACATACCTTGTTTTGCAAACTGTTAAAATGCTTCAAACACCACAAAATCTCTCTATCAGCCAAGAGCCTAGCCAACTATACCTCCACACAGAGCATAGAAATCGACATCTATCAACTCATAATTGAACTCCTAGAGTCGAAAGATCTACTGATAGATATCTGGAAATATCTAATAATCATGAGGCAATCAAGCCAGTAGCTCTGCAGCCCCCAGAGTGAAGCAAAAGGAAAAGGACTAAATAGTATCACTGAAAAGCCCGCCTGCTGTTTAAATAGAAGTAGAAGAAGAAGAATGCCCAATAAAAAACAACTCCGCTCCTCCCCCTTCTCTTGCACCATCCCAGCCCTCTCCAAATATTAGAATATACCTAAGAATGTCTCCTGAAATCCCATTTGAAATAAATAAGATAACTGTAGGCCTAATAAGGGCCTACAGATTTACCCATTGCACCTACCAAGTTAAAAATAATCCAATTTCACCGAAAGCGAAATCATGTTAATGCAAGATTAACTGTAAATGGAACAACTATTCCAGAAGATAATCATATTAATTACCTAGGTCTCATGCTTGACCAAAAACTTAATTTCCACCTCCACATTTCAAACACAATACAAAAATGCTATAGAAAAACAATTATACTAAAAAGACTTCTTTCCACATCCTGGGGCTATAAGGAGAAAACCTTACTCCAGTTTTATAAATCACATATAAGACCCCATATTGACTATGGGCTCATCGTCTATGGTGCATGTGCAAAGACCCAGATGCAAAAATTGAAACAATACAAAATGATATAATACGTCTCATATTTGGTCTTAGGAAACCCACAAGCACCAAGTTTCTGCTTATGGAGAGTGGATTAACAACAATAAGGGAGAGACGTAGCTTTCTTTTGATAAAACATCTTACAAAAATTGAATCAAATAGCTCACACACCCTACATAATTGGTTAAGAAATCCAGCCATGTATAGAGGCATTGCATATGAGTATGCCAATATTCAGAAGAAGTTTCCTGTACCCGCAAAGTATATTGCACCTACTTTCCCCCAATCCCCTCCATGGAATTGGTCAATCCCCATAATAAATACTGATTTCTCAAAGTGGACTAAAGATTTAACCCCCATCGCTTTTGTCCAGAAAAAATTTGCCGAACTTAATACAATCACTCATAAAAACCATTTCCAAATCTTTGTTGATGGGTCCAAAATGAATGAGAAGGTAGCAAGTGGTACCTTCCTTCCTCACCTGAAAATTGCAATGGGTGAGAGCTTGTATAATAATGTATCTATAATGTCTGCAGAGTTAAATGCCATAATCGTGGCATTAGAATACCTTATGGAAAATAAACCCTTGTTTGCTAATTCAAATAATATTATAGTTTATTCTGACTCTATCAAGCCTTGAGTTGCTGTCTTCAGCTCCTCAGTATAAGCTGGATATTGACACTTATCATTGTCTTAGTATTATGAATAATCTTGCTTCAAGTGGCATAAGAACTTATCTTCAGTATATTCCTAGCCACTCTGGTATAAGTGGTAATCATCAGGTTGATGAAATAGCAAAAAATGCTTTAAATATTGACCAGCCAAGTGGGAGACCAATCCCCATTAGAGATATTTACTGATGGAGACTATCAGATATTATGTTCAATAAGAAAAATCCTACTCTTTCCCCCTTTCCCAATAAGTATTTTTCTAAAATTTATCATAGAATACGTTCTGGAACAAATGACTAAACTTTCTTGCATTCTCGTATCAGTTTCCTAATTCAAGTGGTTCAGTTCCCCTGTCCTCTCTTTGCAGGTATTGTATTATGAATAATGAAACAATTGACCACTGCCTATTTAAATGTAATATGCTGACGTCTGCACAGCATACTTTGCATTGTAATCTGTTAAAGTGCTTCAAACAACACAAAATCTCACTATCAGCCAAGAGCCTAGCCAACTATACCTGCACACAGAGCACAGAAATCGATATCTATCTTCTCATATTTGAACTTCTTGAGTCAAAAGATCTACTGAAAGATATCTGAAAATATCTAATAATAAGAGACAACCAAGCCAGTAGCTCTGTAGCCCACAGAGTGAAGCAAAAGGAAAAGGGCTAAATAGTATCAACTGAAAAGCCCGCCTGCTGTGAATTAGAAGAAGAAGAATCAACCATGACGGATATTTGCTAATAGCTCTCCAAGATTCTAAATCAGCAGAGATACTTCTTAACTTAAAAACCCTTCTTAACATCCCTATAGAGTCTGCTCTATGGATCCCAAACCACTACCCAACTAAAATAGTTGTATATAACATTCCTCCAGAAATACCAAATCAGGAGCTAAAGGAACAGCTCTCTTACAGAACTGGCAACCCAATCCCGGTTGCAGATGTCACCCAACTGGGCAAACCAGATGCTAATGGCCAAAAGTCAAGCAAGTCTTTCCTATTCACAGTTAAAAAAAAAGCAATGTCCAATGCCAGATATTCCTCTTTGGACAAATCAAACCTCATAAACCCTACAAGCCAAAACAAATCCAATGCCAAAATGTCTAAAACTGGGACACTCAACAAACAAATGCAGTGAAATCTTAAAAACCTGCCGTAAATGTTAGAACTCCCACCCCAAAGGAATGCTAAGTTGTAAATATGATCAGCCAGCATGCATAAACTACAAAGGCCCCCATGATTCTTCCAATGGAACATTATGCCCCACATACAAAAAACTCTCCAAATAACTACAGAGAAAGCTATACCTTACCCTTTTGCAGCTCTGGAAGCAAATGCATTCCATTCACCCCAAACTAAACCCTTTAAGAAACCACCCAATACTAACACTCAAAGAACAACCAACCCCATTCCACCCAAAGCAACTAGTGCCCCCCACGAGACTTTCCTCCAAACACCCCAACTCACAATCCTACTGGAGAGAACCACCAATGCCGAGCCAATTAGCCTCCTCATCCAATGAGAAGAGATCTGCCTGGCCACCCCTCCCAAGCAGTACTGAATTGGAAGCACTGCCAGGCATTCATCCCCTATTTAATGTCAACTGTGATGAACAATCAAACAAGCTAACACCTAATATATGCCTCTTCATATTAAACTAATGTAGTTCAGTCTATGAACCTACTACAGCCATAGAAAGAAACAATCATAAATGAATTAGCAAACATGTACCTGCCTAATCACATGCTTATTAAAGCAAAAAAGGATCTAGCTTTACTTCTAGCAAAGCTAAACATTGACAGACAGTCAAATGAAAACTAAAGCAACAAAGCAGCACATCTCAATAATTCAGTGAAATGTAAGATCACTTTAAGAGACAAAGTTAAATGAACTAATACCTTTTATGAATAAAAATTCCATTGGTATTACTTGCCTTCAGGAAACCCATTTGACCCAAAGCCAAAAAATTAAGTCCCCAGGTTATACTATCCTGACAAAGGATAGGTCATCAGAGAGAAAAGGCAGGGTGTAGCTTTAATAATAAGTAATAATATCAAATTTTGTGGAATTAATTTTCCTGATTTTTTAAATGATGTTGGTTCACTTGGAATAAATATATGGCTGAATAACACCAAAACTTACATAATAAGCTTCTATAATCCCAATGACCAAACTGTAGATGCTATGAGTTTTCTTCAGTTATCTAAGAAATTCTAATGTGCTAAAAAATATAATTATTAGTGGAGATTTTAATGTCCACAGCCTTTTGTGGGGGGGGGGGGGGTAAGAGAAAAACGTTTTATTAAAAAAAATTCACACATTAACAACAAAACCCGAAGTTTATTAAACTTGTATGGGTACACATCACCTTTTACAAAACCCTACATACACAATTACTACCAGCCAGCCTTAGACCCCCCCCCCCCAAAAAAAGGACAAAAAATAATAATAATAAGAAGAAAATAAATAAATAAAAATAAACGAAATAAATTAATTTCTAATAATTTCACGACCTAATTGGATACCGAAAACACAAAACTAAAAATCATCCATTCTATTCTACCTCCTCGTCGCCCTCCCAAAAAAAGTGTCACAATCACTTGAGAGAAAATTCGCCCAGCAAGGATTAAAACTCATATGTAGACAAACACTGTCCTTTTAATTTACTGCGAAATTCATTTAGCTCATCAATTGTTGAAATTGCCTGCGTTAATGGTTCCCATACCCGAGGGCCAACATGTCTTATTGAAAAAAACAGATCGCTTTGTAATAACCTGAGGTCGCCGAACTAGTGTTGATGTTCTAGTCGAGTAATTATGAAAATTAACACCACTTGTAAACATTTCCCTAAAACACTCAGGTAATAACGCGTATGTATATTTAAACATAAAAAGAGCATTATAAAAACGGAATAATCCAGCCATCGGTAATAAATTTACTTGATTATATCTATGTCTAACAGACATATTATGATTATCTCCAGTTAAAACACGTAGAGCATTATTTTGTAAACTTCTAAGGGGACGAAGGTGAATTAAAAACGTGCTTGACCACACAAGACAACCATATAGAAGGTATGGGTGAACAAAAGAAAAATAAAGCAATCTCATAATGTCTTTCGGAAAAAAGTGCTTCAGTTTCCTCATCATCCCAACGTTTCTGGCGACTTTGCCACTAACACATGAAATGTGCTCTTTGAAGTTAAGGCACTCATCAACAATCACCCCTAGATACTTTGTCGAAACTTCCCGAGGCAGAATATTTTCACCTAACTGTATTTTTTCAATCCAAGGGTAGTAATTGCTACTTCTCCCATACATTGCAAAATGGGATTTTGCATGGTTTAGCTGAAGTCTGTTAACCCTCATCCATTTCTCAATGTTTAACATGCCAGTCTGAAGATTCTGTATAAGCATTTCCCCGGTTTTTGCAGCAACAATTAGATGCGTGTCATCAGCAAAATAAGGCAAAATAGATTTTGATGCTCCAGTATCACGACATTTTAAATCAAAAGACAGTCCATTGATAGCATTTCGCAGGTCATCAATATATATAAGAAACAGTAGTGGCCCCAAAACAGACCCTTGAGGGACACCGAATTCAACACTTTTAACTTGCGATTTAATTTCACCAGCACTGACAAACTGCTTTCTATCCTGGAGAAAAGATTCCAATAGACGATAAATCATACCTCGAAAACCACAATTCCTCAGCTTCACCAGAAGAATTCCATGGTCCACTGCATCAAAGGCTTTCACAATGTCCAAAAAAACAGATGCAACTTTCCACCCTTGGTCCAGAGCATCGTTCACACAAGTCGTGAGAAAAAGAAGAGCTTGATCTGTCGACATTGCTATACGGAATCCAAACTGAGTTTTACTAAAATACTTGTTATTCTCAAGAAAATCAACCATCCTGCCACTAATCAATTTTTCAAAAACTCTCGATAAAACTGGCAGCAATGAAATAGGCCTATAATCATTCGGCAAATTTTTTTCCCCGCCCTTAAAAAGCGGAACCACTCTAGCAATTTTCATAAAATCGGGAAAAACACCAACTTTTAGGCACATATTAAATAGAACACAAACCTGGTCGCATATTTCCGAGAAAACATACTTAAGTACACGCAATGAAAGGAAGTCAGCACCCGAAGCATTATTTCTCATGTTCCACAATGTGGTACGTAATTCACTAGCAGTTACTGGTTTCAGATATGCAGATACATCACTTTCCTCGGGTAAAAACTGGTGGTATGTTCCATCCTCAGAAAATTTTTTCGTGGAGTTCGCTATCCGTTTACCAACAATAGAAAAATGGTCACACATATTATCTACAATCGAAGCATCAGTGTTGAAATTTTCAGGTAAAATTGAACTTTTGGAAGGGCTGAGAACAGAGTGAATTACTCTCCACGTTCGCCTGGGATTACCTGCACTTTTTTTAAACTCATTTCGATAATAATTAATTCTCGCTTCTCGTAATAGGTTATTGAGTTCACAATTATATTTCTTGTATCTCACTTTCGCCTCGGGAGACACTACAGAATATTTATATAGCAGTCTTCGATTTGATATGGTCTTCATCAGTCCTCTAGTAACCCAGGGTTTTCTAGGGGTAACATGAAACGCCGGCTTTTTAATAACTCTACAACTTTCTTTTAGTAATTTAGTTATTTCTGAATACCACAATGAAAACTTTTCATTCACTTGTGGATCACTACTTTCTAAAAAGTCAAATTGAGTGTTCTTTAATTTTCTTCTGAATATGTTAAGAGCCTCAGCATCCATTTTCAATGCAGAAATTTGTGGTGGTATATTCATAGCTGTAGGGACACCAAACTCTCTAATAACAACAAGAACACCAAAATGATCAGAAACATCATTCAAAATAACATCAGCAAAATCATACTTCACATTAACAAATATATTATCCAAAAGTGATTCTGAGCGCAAAGTCACTCGACTACATGTATTAACTGTCGGTCTTAAACCGTAACCCAACATAACATTTAAAAAACCACGAACTCTCGGGTTTACATTTACTGAAAATAGATCAAGATTAAAGTCTCCACAAACAAAGCATGGGCGATTTAAACCTGACAACTTATCCATTTGCCGCTCCAGCAAATCATTAAATTCCTGCACATTTCCAGATGGAGGTCGATAAACAACCACCACAAAGAAAAATTTTCCTGACTTACAAAGTTCAACCACCATTGATTCAAAAACCATCTCTTTATTCACACGTAGATCATTCCGTATTTTCATTGAAATATTCTTCCTGCAATATAAAGCCAATCCACCATGTAATCGTGATTCCCTATTTTGCGTCACACAGTCATAACTATCAATTTCAAGTAGACTAATTGTATGATTACGAAGCCACGTTTCATTCAATGCAAGCACATCCAACTCAGAAAACTTACATAGTTCGGTTAAAAAATTAAATGAACTAGAAAGACCTTGACAATTCAAATGGAAAATGCTCAAACTTTGCTGACCCATAGTAGATTTATTTCCAATATCAACTGGAAATTTATATTTAACCACTGGAAAATCCTCCATCGTCCCTTCATCATAATCCGGATTTAAGACCCCATTCCCCAGAACATCCCAACTCAACGAATTTCTCTCAAGTTTTTTCAATCTATTATTGTCATAATCCAACTCATTTTTTCAAGACACAAGCTTAGGAGGCAAACGAGGAAACTCATAGAAAAATTAACTCTACTTACAACAACCAAAAGTGATCTCCAGTATCCAGGAGGGCCGCAATCAATAACAAAAGAAAAAAAACTGAAAAAAAGAGAAAATAAATTAAAAATAAAATTTATCATAAATAAAATACAAAATAAAAAGATACAACATAACATAAATAGCGACGAAAACCACCCTGCCATTTCATCATAAACAATAAGTACAACAACATGGAACCCTCCATACAAGACAGTAGAACACGTTCCACCGTCTCGTACAAAAGAAACTCCCCGCCGCTGCACCCACTGCCCATACAATATAACAAAAAAAAAAACTCATGGAAAATAAAAAGGGAAAAATCTCACTCAAATTAAAAAATACAGGATAATGCAATCGAGGAAAAATATAATTGGTTTTCTTCATCAGGCACACACTTGTGCTAGTGCCGCTAACCACGAATACAAAATTCATCTTATAATAGCAAAAAATGACTCTAAACATCAAAACAAAACAAAATGAAATGCTAGAATCAACAATCAAGTAGCTCTGGTATTGGCTCATTATACATATATTTCACTTTTCCAACACCTTCTCTCTCAATCTGAATGAAGGGAGGAACAGTATTAGATACCCAAGCTGGAATACTCTTTCTACTCAATTTAGATTTAGTCTCATAAAGTCTCTTCCGCGCTTCACGAACACACAATGGAGCATCATCGCTGACGTAAACATTATTCATAGCTGTATTTGAACCGAAAGTCTTATTCTTAAGTTTTTTCCCATTACGTAAAATCATTAACTTCGCCTCGCGTGATTTAACATTCACTTTGAAAAACTTTTGCTCTTTTTTATTCGTCACAATTGTAAATTCTGGAACCTTTGTTAATTCTAAACCATTGGTACATATTTCTTGAAATAAACTTTTAGCAGTGGCTACATCATCACAAACCGTATTCCACACAATAATGTTATTTTCTGTAGATAAATATTCCACTGACATTAATCTTGCCGACAACGAAGACGTCATTTCACGGTAATATTTTGCTTCAGTGGATACAATATTCATTTGCGTTTTTAGTGAAATTACTTCTTCATTTACTGCATCGCAATTTTTACCAACTTGAGCAACATTGGATTGTAAGATAGCTTGAGCATTTTCCACAGAAATTACTCGATTTTCTAGACTAGCCAATCTCGTGTCAATTGATTTTAATGTACTTTGAGACTCCGTTACAATTTCAAGAATTTTCGAGAAATCGTCCGCTAATGACTGGATCGAAGCACGATTTATTGACTTATGCGTTGAAGATGAATGCCCAGATTCGTCATGCGAAACCGATCCAAATTGGTCCTCTGATTTACGTTTACGCTTATTCCTCGTCATCACAAACCAGTAAATAAAAAATTAGAATATTCTTACCGGAAAAAGTACTTCTTATTTATCCACGTAAGTACCGTCGTGCAGTTCGCTAAGCCGTTAATGCACGGCTAACACATAAATTGCCAAACAGGAACTCCTCAAATCTTCGCATTGGAACCCTCAGCTAATAAATTGACTTCTGTTTATGCGTAATCATTAATTAGCAGACTCCTTACATAAAAAGAACTTGTTCGCATTCACAGAACAAAACTCCGCCCACTTTGCTATTTCAATTCATTTTATCTCACATCAACCTAGGTTAAAAGCACTAGCCAAACGATGTTACTCGGCTGATAGCTGATTCATAACTGAAATAAGCCAGCAAATAAAGCTGGCAAGGTTATTGAACATTGGATCTCAGATAATTCTGAATTAGCAATTGCTACCCCTCCAAATTCAAATATGTATTTTAACCCCAAAAGTGGTAAGTTTTCCACAATTGACTTACAAATTTTGTCAATAAATATTTTGGATGAGATTTATATAAAAAAAGATAACCTCCGCACAGACCACTTTGCCATAGTTTCTTCAATAAATGAACCTGCCAAAATTCATCCAGATACCTCTAACTATATTGACACTACAGCAAATTCGACTATTTTTAAGAATAAGCTTAATGATGAAATTATAAGTCTCAACCAGGGATCATATATCTCTACTATAACGGCTAACACATGTGCTGAAGTTTTGGCATCCATACTTACAAATACAGCCAATCATGCTATCCCCAAGACAACAACCAAGAAAACAATCCCTAAACACTCCTAAACCATGGTGGTCAAATGAGTGCCAGAATAAATGGAAAACAGAAAAGGCAGCTAGGAGAACATATCTAAAAAGAACCACTCCTTCTACATATTTAAATAAATTACAAGCTGAGGCTAATAAATGATAAATATAATTACCGAAATAACTTTGCAAATAGTCTATCCAGAGAAACACGTGAGCCAGTCATACATAAACTCATAAGCAACATCTGTGGAAAAAAAACATCTCCCAACCCACTCCAGTATGAGCTGTTATATAATAATACCCACTATGATAATGATTAGGCAAAGTTATTTGCAACTTTTTTCTCTAATAAGCTAACATCAAATAATAACAGTAACACCACCCCAATCTCCATAAATCCCATATACCAGCCTCGCCCAGGCTCAGAGTACATAACATGCCCATTCACAATTCATGAACTGAATAATGCAACACAACACATTAGAGCTAAGCCTACTAGTAGCTACAACAACAGACACCCAACATGGATAAAGAACGTCACCCCTTCTTCTAAACAGGAACTCCTAAATTGCTATAATCATGCATGGGCTACATTCACATTCCCAATGTTTGGAAATGTTCATCCCTCCAACCAATTTTAAAGAAAAACAAACCCAAAAGTTATGAAGAAAATGATTTACAATTGACTCCTTTGGTTTGTTTTGAAGAATAATATGATACCTCATACTCAAACTGGCTTTAGGAAACACCACTCATTGACTGATGCTTTTATCTTGTTAACAAATGCCATAAATGAATCTCCATCAAAAAGTAATATCCTAGTTGCTGCATTCCTAGATTTTGAAGGGTCATATGACAAGGTGAACCATCAGATCCTTTTAGGCAAGCTTGCAAATCTTGGATTACACCCAAAGCTAGTATCCTTCATAAAATCTTTCATTGAAAATCGAAGTTTCACTGTTTGTGTAGGCTCAGGCTCCTCACCCAAAACTACAACAACCAAAGGTCTTCCACAGGGTGCAGTCCTGAGCTGCATCCTCTTCTCCCTATTTCTCTGGGACATGAGCCTACCACACACTAATCTACAATATGCTAATGATCTGGTATTATGGGCAACTGGTAACACCTTTGAGTTTGGACATTCAAAGCTGCAAAAGTCACTTTTCCAATTTGAAAAGTTTTATTCAAAAATCTGAATTACCGACTGCACCTACAATGTCAAAAGACATCCAATTCCACCATGAGCAAAAAGAAAAAATGTTACTACAAAATTAACACTAAATGGCAAAATCATCCCAGAGGATAATCAAATAATTTACCTAGGTCTTATGCTCAACCAAAAACTTAATTTCAAACGTCACATTACAAATACAATAAAAAAGTGCTAAAGAAAAATCAGCATAATAAAAAGACTTATATCCACACCCCGTGGTTGTACTGAGAAAACTTGACTCCAATTTTATAAATCACATATAAGACCCCATATTGATTATGGGCTCATTGTTTATGGTGCTTGTGCAAAGACTCAGATGCAAAAATTGAAACAACACAAAATGATATAATCCATCTCACCATTGGTCTTAGGAAACCAACAAGCACTAAGTGTCTGCTTACTGAGAGTGGATTAGCAACAATAAATGACAGACGAAGATTTCTTTTAATATATTATCTGACAAAAAAAGAAGCCAATAGCTCAAATACCCTGCATAACTGGTTAAGAAATCCAGCCATGTATAGAGGCATTGCAAATGAATTTGACGATACAAAGAAGAAATTCCCAGTGCCAGCACAGTGTATTGCATCTGCACTCCACTACCCCCCCCCGTCCCATGGAGTTGGTCTCGCCCAGGCTCAGAGTACATAACATGCCCATTCACAAATCATGAACTGAATAATGCAATACAACACATTAGGGCCAAGGCTACTAGTAGCTACAACAACATACACCCAACATGGATAAAGAATCTCACCCCTTCTTCTAAACAGGAACTCCTAAATTGCTATAATCATGCTTGGGCTACATCCACATTCCCCAATGTTTGGAAATGTTCATCCCTCTGACCGATCTTAAATAAAAATAAACCCAAATATAACCCTGAGGCTTACAGGCTTCTAATGATTGCTCCTGTATTGAGAAAAGCTATGGAGAAAACGATTTACAATCGACTCCTTTGGTTTGTTGAAAAGAATAATATGATACCTCATACTCAATCTGGCTTCAGGAAATACCACTCCTCAACTGATGCTTTTATCTTGTTAACAAATGTGAACCACCAGATACTATTAGGCAAACTTGGAAATTTTGGATTACACCCAAAGCTAGTATCCTACATAAACTCCTTTATTGAAAGTCAAAGTTTCGTTGTTTGTGTAGACTCGGGCTTCTCACCCAAAACTACAACAACCAAAGGTCTTCCACAGGGTGCAGTCTGAGCTGCCTCCTCCTCTCTCTATTTCTCTGGGACCTGACCCTCCCACACACTAATCTACAATATGCTGATGATCTGGTATTATGGGAAATTGGCAACACCTTTGATTTTGCACATTCAAACCTGCAAAAGCCACTTTCCAATTTGGAAAGTTTTCTCAAAAATCTGATTTACCTACTGCACCTACAAAGTCAAAAATCATCCCATTCTCCACCATTAACAAAAAAAATGTTAAAACAAAATTAACACTAAATGGCATAATCATTCCAGAGGGTAATCAAATAAGTTACCTAGGTCTTATACTCAACCAAAAACTTAATTTCAAACTTCACATCACAAATACAATAAAACAATGCTATAGAAAAATCAGCATAATAAAAATACTTATTTCCACACCCTGGGTTTGTAATGAGAAACATTTACTGCAATTTTATAAATCACATATAAGACCCCATATTGATTGTGGACTTATTGTTTATGGTGCTTGTGCAAAGACCCAGATGCAAAAAATTGAAACAACACAAAATGATATAATCCATCTCATGTTTGGTCTTAGGAAACCAACAAGCACTAAGGGTCTGCTTACTCAGAGGGGATTAGCAACAATAAATGAAAGACGAAGATTTCTTTTAATATATTATCTGACAAAAATTGATGCCAATAGCTCACATACCCTGCATAACTGGTTAAGAAATCTATCCATGTATATAGGCATTGTAAATGAATTTGACAATACCAAGAAGAAATTCCCAGTGCCAGCAAAGTCTATTGCACATGCATTCCCCTAAGCCCCCCCCATGAAGTTGGTCAATCCCCTTAATAAACACTAATTTCTCAAAGTGGGCTAAAGAACTAACCCCCATTGCTTTCATCCAGAAAAAAATTGCTGAATTTAATTCAATAACATATAAAACCCATTTCCCAATTTCTGTTGATGGGTCCAAAATGAATGAGAAGGTGGCAAGTGGAGCTTTTCTCCCACACCTTAATGTTGCAATGGGTGAGAAAATGTATGATAATGTTTCTATAATGTCTGCAGAGTTAAATGCTATAATCATGGCATTAGAGCACCCTATCAATAATCAACTCTTGATTCCTAATTTACAAAATACTATAGTTTATTCTGACTCTTTGTCAAGCCTAGAGCTGCTGTACTCAGCTTTTCAGTATAAGATGGATATAGAAACGTTATATTAGCTGCGTTCGTTTTCGCCGTTCGTCGTTCTTAGTTCTCGGAAGATGTCGTCGGTTTTACTCTTAATTTGCGTTTTATTTTGCCGTTCTAAGAACGTCGTTTTAGCTGAAAAAACGGCTTATAAGAGCTTCCTTAATTTCAAACCACAGATAGAATGTCAATCAGCCAGATAGAATTTCAACCGCAACGAAAATGGAAACGATAGTTCTGAATGCTGCAAAACAACCATTAGAGTTGCTAGAGCAGAAAAGTGATTCTGACAAAGAAACCCAGCTAGAAACTGTAACAGACAATATGACATCAGGAACCTCATAGCTATGTTTTGCACCTGCTGCTGGGGAATTTTTTAGAGCTGACATAGAATAAAATTAAAGCTGTGAATTTGCTTTGCTGAAAATTTTTCTTAAAAAAAGTACTACATTTAGAAAATGATGTAAATATTCATATTGCTGATTCAGTAAACTTGATTTTAAAATCCCTGTTGTATTAAAACATGTTAGAAGTAGTATAAACCAACCATGGACAAATTTCTGTTACGAATGATTTGGGAGATACTTTAATACCAACTTTAATTAAAATAAAGTTGCCATCAAGCCAGGGCTAATTGGAGGGCAAATCTGGCATCAGCCTTTTCAGGATCGTATGAAAATGATGTAATTTTCCTTGTTGATAGATAGTGTATTATCCATCGATCCACCTTAAGACATAACTAAGGTAGATAGTCATAGAACTAAGGGATGATCAAGATTTGTAGTTTGACTCATGACATACAATGTCCACTGGACTTGTATTCAAAATGCCTGACAGAAATTGCTTGTACTCAGAGGGGAACAAATTACGAAGCTAATAAGCTTGGTTCCTTAGTATCAAGTGTCCCTATTTTACCACCTTTAGGTGGCTCAAAGATGAAAAAATATTTAAGTACTGACTTCTATAATTTTGGAGACCACACTGCCTTTCCATTACGATAAATAACAGTTCAAATAGGGATAAACTTTTTTTAATGGACAGTGGTAACTTTCACAAAAAGTGCTAAAATTTCAGAAAAAATACTAGATATTTCGCTTTCATATGCATGTGACCGAAATGTCTATTTTTTTTGTGAAATTTTATCACTGTTTGTGAAAGTTATCACTGTCTATTAAAAGGATTTTTATCCCTATTTCAACTTCTATTTGAAGTACTGACTTATCCATAGAAGCCTTCTTTTAAACCCATTAAGTATAAGATTGAATTTTAAGTAAAATGGTCCTTACATTAGTCTGATATGTGAAAGTATAGATGAGAGTGTGGGTTATGGGATTTATGTGTGTGTATAATTGAGTGAGTTGAGAAATAAAGTTTATTGAAAGTATAGGTTTGATAGGAGATGGCTTGTGAATGTATTCAGGGATTGATTATTTTGCCAGATTTAAAAACTTAGGATAATTACTCAAGTTGGCAATGGAGCACAGATGAAGAATTTTGTGTTTTTTTCTTTGTTTCCTTTTTGGCTCTTGTTTTTCTTTGTTTCTGCAATGTAAAATAATTAAAAGTTATTTTTCATTCTTTTTTTTTGTAATGTCATGGCCCTAGAATGTTAGTGCAATAAAACCTACTTATGTGTGCCCATTTTCTTTAAACAGACAAGAGGTCTATACCTCCTAGCCTCAAAAGATTCAAATGTAATTTCGAGACTAGGGATTCTAAAGTAGGTCATCAGCTTGTAAATAAACCTCTGATATAAACGAGTCATTTGTAAAAAAAAAACTTGTAGAAAATAAGCAGGACAAATGATGGGTAAAAAAGTACCATTTTTCACCCATCAAATGTAAGGTCATAAATGTAGGGCATCCTTAAGATAAAAATGAACAAAGCTTCAATTATGCTTCTGTGTTCCTTAAATAGACAGAAGGAATAAACCTTCAAGCTTTGACATATTTAATCTCACTTTTGGGCTCTTTCTTTTCCAGGGAGACTTTTTTTGGATTTTTCCCATCTAATTAAAAACAGCGTGGACAGCATCAGGTACAAATGACCATCCACTTAGACTGCATATCAAGGAAACAATCATGCAGCTCTTCCATACTTCACTCCAACCCCATTAATGTGGAAATATATAGCCAAATTTATATATTTCAAATGCATTCTGCCGCCTGTCACTGTTTTTCTAGTTCTTGTTTTGTCACAGTAGATTGAATTTACAGGTAAATGGGTTAAAACAGGAAAGACAGACTGGCAAAAAAATGGGAAATGTTAAATTTCAGGTATAGATTTGAACATTAGGAGGTTTTGGTAAAGTAGAGCAGGGTTATAGGCAAAATGTGTTAGCTACAGTTATTCAGCATAGTATGTTCTGGATTAAAATATTTTTCTGTATAAGTTTTTGGAATAAAGTATTGCAAATATTTTTTTGGAGCGGGGGGGGGGGGGGGGGGTGATGGTTAGGCAAAGGAGGGCCAGTGGTTATCTATGATATGGAAGAATTCCTCTTAAGATTTTCCAAAGTACACCTCAGAATTTTTTTTGGCTAAGTTTGGAAAGCACTTGATGCCAAAAATGCTTCCACAAACTTGTTAAAAGATATTAACCCTCTGATACACCTCCAAACAAATTCCTACCACTTTTAGATGAAACGTCCTAACCATGAAATCTACAAAGTTAAACAAATCAATTCACTGGCTGGCAGTTCTTTTTGGATTGTTTTGGATCTTAAATTATGGCGCTCAAAAATAAAATTAAAGTAGTGAAACGGAGTATGAGGCTCAGTTTGTCGCTCTAAGAACGACGTACTAAGAACGAAGAACGGCATTTCAAAGAACGGCTTATAAGCGCAAAATAAAACCGAACGGAGAAAACGATCGGCTTATTTGTAAAACCGAGGATTGGATTTCCAATTTGGTTTGGCTCAAATGGGGCTCAAATCAGGCATTTTCGTACCATTTTCCTAATTCAAGTCGCTCAATTCCCTCTTCCCCTCTTTGCAGACACTGTAATATAAGAAAAATGAAACAATTGGCCATTGCCTATTTGAAAGTAAGAAGCTGACGTCTGCACAGTATACCCTGCAATGTAAACTGTTAAATTGCTTCATATGCCACAAAGTCTCACTATAAGCTAAGAGTCTAACTGACCATACCTGCACGCACAGCACAGAACTCAATGTATATCTTCTTATATTTAAACACCTAGAATCAAAAGATTTACTGCAAGATATCTAAGCAGATTCCACATAAATAAGGAGCAACCTTTGCAGTTGCTCGTTTCCAATCACAGAGTGAGTCAAAAGGAAAAGGGCTGAATAGTCTCGACGGAAAAGTCCACGTTTACTGAAACCGAAGACGAAGAATTGACATAATATTTGACAAAATAAGAAGAGCGTGTTCCCAGTCCGACGAAAAGTTAATAATATTTAATAAAAATTTAATATTTCGTTCCAGGTGAGAGCGAATTAACAGCTGGAACGATCGAAAATTAAATTCGTATTAAATTTTGTATTAAATATTTGTGAATACGGTTAACTAGCGTATTTACTGAATTAACTTCTGTACATTCATCATAAAAGTGGGAAAATGGTGATCCTGATCCATCATCTGACTCAATTATTTTTATCTTAAGGGTTCATTTTTATCTTAAGGGTAAAAATCCTGCTAGAATGTTTTTAAGTCTGGTCAGTCTGTTGAAACAAACTTGATTGATTATGTCACCAATCTTGTAGACCAGGGATTTCCAGTCAATGTTATATTGCTGTGTTTGGCAAAGGCATTTGATAAAGTTTGCATAAAAGACTCTAAATCAAGCTCCAATCTTAGAATTGCTGGGTTGAATTGGTATTTAATTGAGTTTGTGATACAGTTTCTAATAGAGAGGAAATAGCACGTAAAAGAATTAGCTGAAGATGGAAAGATGCTCTTCTCTCTAGTGGCTACAGTTGAAACAGTTGATGTCCCCAGGGTACGGTCTTGGGTCTCACCTTTCTTACCACATATATAAACAACATGCCAAAATTACTGAAGAAAAAAACAAGCCTCTATGCTGATGACTCAAAGCTTATTGGTCATGCAGACATTATGGAGACTATTATGTGAGTACAAAGAGACCTTGATTAATTCAATTGCTGGACTGATATTTGGAGACTTGAATTTAATGCTTCAAAATGCAAGACCAAAAAAATCCGTAAACTCAGGACTATATGGGTATTACTGATGGATCCTATAAAGTTATCTCCAGAAGCCCTGCAGAGAGAAACATTGGTATCCTGGCTGATGACAAGCTGAAGTTTCATTTCCATGGCCAAACAACTGTTGCAAGGCCAATCAGACACTTGGGATCATTAAAAAATTTTCATTGAGCAGATCTCCAACTGTCATGACAAAGCTTTATAAAAGTCTAGTTAAACCATGGCTAGAGTTTGGGATGTGTATTGCATACCTAAATAGCAAGACTGACAAAACAGCCCTATAATCAGTTCATAGAAGGGTAAAAAAGTGCATTAAAGACCTATATGATGTTCCAAGCACATGCCATTCTAAGAAGTATATCCTACCATCCCTAAATTATCATCACAAACATGGTGATGCAATAGCATAATACAAGCTTCTGATTGATGAAGATTCCATTCGTAGCCTCCAGAAACATACAAACACCAAGCTGAGGAGAAAGTTCATCTCCAGTAGGTCAATCAGCCTGCAGAACTTTCTTTGTAAAAGAAAAGTGTAAAATTCATGTTGTTGGTTGATTGGGAGTGGCTGAATAAACCATGGTGCGCTTATTGGGACACCACAGATGACACATCACACTACCCTCTCTACTTGGACAGATACAGGATTATTTTGTTCTATTGCTAGCAAGTGTGATTTAAGGTAATTTTAAAATAAGGTAACCGAACCTCAGGTATCTATAAAGAATATTACCAAAGTCCCTGATATAATCAACAGAGCATACCTCTAGGCCTACATCACCAGTGAGATACTGGTAATCTATTAAAATCACTAGATAATGCAAAGCATGCATTTCTTCTGGTTAATAAATATTAAATTTGAGTTAAACCATTACAATTAAATGCTCCTGCAGTCAAGCCACTTCAACTGGGAAGGAGATACCCCTATAAAGCTTTACATAAATCTATAAACTTTTTTATTGTGCTATGTTGGTTTACCTGTGGCAAGTCATTAGTGAAAACACAGAGTATTACTGGTCCCAACAACTACCCTAGGGGTCTCCAGTTAAGATGCTCTACTGCTCAGATAGTGCTTCACCAACCCTAATATTCTGTGACCTATCTAATAGGTACTCTGCAATCCAAGCTGTAATCTTTTCGAAGCCAGGTATTAAGTTGGGCAATTTAATATAAAACCTAGATCACAACCTGTAAACAAAACCACATATAAGAAAAGAGAAACACTTAATACTAGAGAATATGACATCTTCTTTCTTTCACGAAAAGGTACAATGCACTCAGAAGTTGAGTCTTGAGGGTGGCTTGACTTGGCGTCCACTTCTGGTGGTTGGGACGCGCTGTTATTCTGTCGCGTCTCTAGCCTCTTGGACCTGGGCAACGGTGGGTACATCTTCTGACTCCATTGGTGGGACATGACGGTGTATTTGCTCAGGTGAGTTCGCTTGCTGCGGAGTGGTAACAGAGGGTCGCACGGGGGGCTGGATTTCTTGTATTTCTGCTCTTGTATTTGTCGGACTAGACAGAGTGGTATATTCTTCCATAGTCTTTCGTAAATGCCTCCTGTTGCGGCTGTATATTTTCTTGCTCGGTGTTTCGATAGTACACGACCTTGGTTGCTCTTACTTCTTGATAACAGTTGCCTTTTCACAGGCACCGTTTTAAACCTGGAGTCTCACAGACTGGACGACTTGCAAGTCTTTTTGGGTTTTGGTGCAAGGTCCATAATAGAATTTCTGGTTCGCCCTTTCTTTTTCTCTGAAGCACTGGAATTCTGCGTAGCGGATGATTCTCGGTCTGAGGGGCTTGACGGTGCATGGTAGGGTACACCTCAGATTCCTACTCAGGAGAAGCTGAGCCGGAGATGCCAGGCCGTCTGTCGGTGTATTCCTATATTCGAGCAAGCCAAGCAACAATTCTTCTTTAGACTTGCGAGTTTTCTTAATCAAAGCTTTTGCAATTCCGACAGCTCTTTCCGCGTGGCCGTTGGACTGTGGGTGGTATGGGGTAGATGTCAGTATCTTAATGCCCCAGTCCTCTTCATATTTCTTAAATGTTTTGGCGCTAAATTGGGGTCCATTATCTGTCGTTATAAAGCGTGGAATGCCATGTCTCGCAAAGTGGAACTTCAGGCGATCTATTACATGGATGGATAGTATGGTTAGGCCCAGATCATCGATTTCGATGAATCTACTGTAATAGTCGACTGTTACCATGTGAAACTTGTTGTTCTCGTAGAAGAGGTCGACTCCCACGTGTTCCCATGGGTAGGTAGGGATCTCATGCGGCAGAAGTGGCTCTTTTGAGTTGGATCTTTGGTACGTACAGCAAGCGTCACAGTTTTTGATGAATTCCTCGACAGAACGGTTCATATCCAGTATACTATGGAGTGGGCTCTTTGTTTTGTTTTATCCATGCCGAGGTGTTAGGCATGGAGATCGGTCATGATCGATTTCTGTATCGTCCGTGGTATGACCAACCGATCATCTTTCATTATGATATCTCCTACCACAGTAAGTTGGTCTCTGACGAACCAGAATTCGGCTGATGCAGCTGGAACCTGGCTCCTGCTTGCTGGCCAACTGTTTTCAATTCATTCCCGCACGGTAGTAAGCTCTGGATCAAGGTAGGCTTCTTGTTTTAACTGTGAAAGCTTTTCACTGTCTGATTGGAAGTATTCTCATCACTGAGTGGACGTGGGATTCGAGGTTGGTGTGCATTTCTTGGTCTTCTGTCTTGATGTGTAAGCGGGAGAGAGCGTCGGCTAGGGTATGTGTTTGCTTGGTCGGAATTTGATGTTGTAGTCGTACGGCTCGATCTCGAGGAGCATCCTTTGTAAACTTGGGAATGATTTGTTGATGGGTCTGTATAGAAGCGTTTCTAGGGGCTTGTGATCGGTGATGATGGTAAATGGATGTCCATACAGGTATTAATGGAAATGGCGACAGCCAAACAAGATCACGTAGAGCTCCTTCTCAATTTGGGAGTATTTCTTCTCGGTATCATTCAGTGATTTAGAGGGGAATGATACTACTGAGAAATTCTGAATCAGCGCCGCTCCCAAACCAGCCATCAAAGCGTCGACTTGCAACTCGAGGGCCTGTTCAGCAGGGTCAAAGAATGCCACATTTTGGCAAATGGAATCTTAATCTTCTGGAGAGTGGTTTCATGTGTTGCCGTCCACCCTAACAGTTCTTCTTTGCCAAGTGTTTGAAGAAGCTCGTTCAGGCTGGATAGGTTGGGCATGTAGAGCCCATCATACCCAGGAGCATTTGTAGCTGCTCGTGACTAGTTGGAGAAGGTATTTCTCGGATGGCTCGGACCTTGTTCGGGTTGGGGTGTATTCCTTTGTCAGACAATATGTAACCGATGTAAGGGATAGCAGTGACCTTTAGGATGCACTTGTCTTTGTTGAATTTAACACCTTTTTCTCTGTCTTGAATGAGGGTGTTTCTGAGGTTTTCGTAGTGCTCAGTATCAGATGTTCCTGATATGATTATATCATCTACAATGACTGAAAATCTTTCGAGTGCTTCAAAAGCCTCTTCCATCCGCTTCTGAAACTCATCTTGTGCCGAGACTAGACCAAAAAGCATTCTTTTGAACTTATAATGGCCATATGGCGTGTTGAAAGTGGTTAGTTCGGCTGAGTCGGGTTCAAGGCACAGCGACCAGTACCCATGCCTCGTGTCAAGCTTTAAGAACGATGTAGCACCAGTGTGTTTTTGCACGGCTTCTTCGAATGTGGGTATGGGCTGGTGAGGTCGTTTTATGGCCTTGTTTAAGTCTTGGGGGTCGATACACACTCGAAGTGTACCATCCGCTTTTTGCACCACTACTGCAGAGTTTACGCACTCCGTGGGCTCGGTAACTTTTTCTATAATTCCCAGCATTTCCATTCTACCGAGTTCCTTTTTGAACTGCGATTAGATTGCTAGGGGTATCCGCTTTACGGGCTGGATAGAGGGATGTGCTTCTTCTTTTAGCTGTATTTTGCATTCTCCTTCTAGCTTTCCAACCCCTTCAAACAGATTATCGAATTCTTCAATCAGTTTTCTGTTTGAAGAATTTTCTGTTTGTTTGAAGAACGCTGTCTCGACAACATAGAAGTCTATGGATTGTTCTTTACTGCCCTTGTAGGAGCATCAGATCTGGATTGTTCCCAGTATTGGAATCTTTTGTCCACAGAAACTTTTAAAGATATGGTTTGTGGGTTGAATCTTGGCAGCTGGTGTGAGTTTTGCTGCATGCTGTTGAGTGATAATGCTTGCTTGAACTCCAGTGTCGATTTTAAACGCACGTGGAACTGGCTGTGGAGACACACAATAGCGAATGTCTTATCGTCACCGTTATTCATCAGAACTACATGGATGAACAGTTCGTGATTGCCTCTGTTGCTGCCTTGGGATTCAATGTTGTTTATGCTTTTTGTAGCACTCCGACAAATATGGCCAAAGTGGCTGGATATCCCACGTTTGCTGCAAACTTTGTCTCTTGCCGGGCAATTATGACTTTGGCTTTATTCGTCCCCACAAAAATAGCACTCTGAATTTAAAGGCCTTGACTGCATCTGCCTGTTAGGGCGTCTTGAGTTTCTCCTGATGGCGTCAATTTCTTGCTTTATTGGTATTGCTGTGGTTAGGGGGTTCTGCCAACATTGTCCTAAGTTGTGCCTGTGCCTGTGTAAGTTGTACCGATTCAGATATAGTAAGTTCTGGTCCTGAGTGTAGAAGCTTTTCTCGTATTTTTTTAGATTTAGTTCCACAGATAAGTCTATCTCGCATCATTTCATCACTGATTGTTGCTGGGTATGCACAATCACGCACCAGGATGTTTAACGGAATGACGTACTGTTCAATCGTCTCTCCGTCCAACTGGTCACGCTTGTGAAAGACATAGCGAGAAAAGATAGCATTTGCCTTCGGATTAAAATGTTCGTCAAACATTGTCAGGTAGGTTTCGATTTTGTCTTTTTCTGTTTCTGCAAGCTTCCAAATACTGAAAATGTCTCCTATCTTCTCCTCCAGCCAGATGAGGAGATAGGCGCATTGCACTTTTTCACTTTTTCCGCTCAAAGGACCATTGAACATCAGTTGGGCATGGTCTTTGAACCTCGACCATGCTTGAGGTTGGGAGCGTCCCAATTCAGCTCAGGACAGGGAGTTCCAGCATCCATCATGACACTATGTAATCTTTTCGAAGCCAGGTATTAAGTTGGGCAATTAAATATAAAACCCAGGTCACAACCTGTAAACAAAGACACATATAAGAAAAGAGAAAAACTTAATATTAAAGAATGTGACACAAGCCAGAGTCCCGTAGACAATCCTGTAATTTTACCTTTTTGTCAACAAAAGAGGTATTGAGACCTTATCAAATGCCTCACGTAAATCAATGTAAACACAATCGAACTTTTGAATTAAGTCAGCCATCCTTTGAAAATTAATTACTTCCATTAATGACATTTGCAAGACCTATTTGTCTAAAAAGCACAGTTTGCTTTGTGCCATGGATTATTTTTCTAATTAATTTTGGGTCGAATAAACAATCACTATTTCCAAAACTTTAGAAAAAATTGAAGTATTTGAAGTAGGGCAATAGTCATTGAAACCTGAAATCCATCATCATGAAGTGGTTTTATCACTTCATTTTTCTATTCAGTGGTCTGTTTACCAGAATCTAAACAAAGATTAAAAAAGCAAGAGGAGTGGCCAAAAAGAAGCCACTTCGTATAGTACAACATTTGAAACACCATCAATAACAGGGGCTTTACCAAAAAAAAGATCACACATGATTTTTTGTAAATGCTGAGGTGCAACATCTGATTTGTTGTACTGTGACTCATTTTTCTGTAAAAAAGCTACTAGCAAGGAATAAGATTGCATATAGGAATCAGGTTTTGCAAAACACTTATGAAAACGTTAAAAATAGCTGCTATCCTCATATCACCATCGACAGAATTTACAGAAATTGGTCCTAAGCCACCAGATCCTCAGAAATTTACCAATACAATCCACAAAAAATGAGAATTAGAAATTAAATGGTAAGTACTGAGATTTTTCAGTATTCAGACTTGAACTTGGTAAAATTTTGGAATGAACATGATGATTTCTGTAACACGAATTTTGACCAACTAACAAATAAAAATCATTAGCATATGTGAGATAAGATATATTAAAAAACCCTGAGAAATATGAAGATGGGATCCAGTTAAGAACATTTAATAAGCAAGCTTTGAAAATATTTCGAAACAGTACACCTCCTTGGTGAACTCCTGATCTAGCGAGGGTCCTGCAAAAAATTGTTATCCCATCTTAACATGAAAAAATAATTTTGATAGACTACCATAAACATTACAAGGTATTTGATAGAACTGCCAGTAGTTATCTAGGTTCCATTTTGCTTGAAGCTATAGCAATTTCTACGTTATTCTATAGAAGCTCTACACCTTTTCAAAGAGATTCAGAGCTCCCTCACATGGCCTTCTGGATTTGCTCGGAGGTATAGCAATTTCAACATTATTCTATAGAAGCTCTACACCTTTTCAAAGAGAGTGAGTATCCTCTCACATGGCCTTATACTTCTATAGAAGCTATACGAACTACCATGCTATTCTATGTTCCTTCCATTGTTATTCTATGAGACCTCTACACGTGATTAGACACGTTATAAAACTACGTGCTATTTGCTTATGTCCTGTTGGTACCATTCCAAACGAGTGGGGATTCCCCGCCTGTTCCTAAACATTGCAAAAAAGATAACAGTATGAACGGGGGATTCCCCGCACACATTTGTTTCAACTCCAAGTTTTTTTTCAACCAGAGTGGTTTTTTTTTCGAGCTGACACCTGTTTATTAGGCAGCCAATCAGAGAATTGCTTAACAATTCGTCATTGAAACCTCGTATAAAATGTTCATGCTTTGGAATTTAATCTTCATTATGTATTAGCATATCGAGCATAGTAGACTGGATTTTATTAACTCTGAAACAATGGATATTTCTATTTTCAATGTGAGTACACTTTCATTCTTTATTTCCAAAAAAAAAAATCGTTTTACTAGTAAATTCAAATTTCAGGGGGACTTAGCCCCCCTCCAACAACACAAAGTTTAAAATATGATGCGTATACTCGATAGAAAAGGCAAAGCACGCTTTTTTCTATTATGTAAAACAAAAAACTCCCTTTTCCATTGCTCTGTTAGGAGCATAATTCTGTAGTTTTAGTTTTTTTTCGTTCAAAAGAATCCTTTCCCAGTCGCGCATTTAAAATGTACTGTCTTCTTCCGCTCTAAATAAAACCATCTGTGTTTAACATGTTATCAAAGAGGGGATGATTTCAAAATAACATTTGGCATGTGTCTTATCGGGATTAAGAAAACGAAAAAAGACGGATATGTGCGATTCAAGACTCATTGACAAAAGAGTTTGTTTTTTGATCAAATTAGACAGATATTTTTCAATTGTATTTGATGAAAGCAAATGGATTTCACAGATGATTAAGAGGCTTTTATAAAAATATATGACAGGGAAGAGGGCAATGAATCAATTCTAACACCGTTTTTCTTTACTTGGTACCCGTTAAAAAAAAAATCGTTTTACTAGTAAATTCAAATTTCAGGGGGACTTAGCCCCCCTCCAACAACACAAAGCTTAAAATATGATGCGTATACTCGATAGAAAAGGCAAAGCACGCTTTTGTCTATTATGTAAAACAAAAAACTCCCTTTTCCATTGCTCTGTTAGGAGCATAATTCTGTAGTTTTAGTTCTTTTTCGTTCAAAAGAATCCTTTCCCAATCGCGCATTTAAAATGTACTGTCTTCTTCCGCTCTAAATAAAGCCATCTGTGTTTAACATGTTATCAAAGAGGGGATGATTTCAAAACAACATTTGGCATGCGTCTTATCGGGATTAAGAAAACGAAAAAAAGACGGATATGTGCGATTCAAGACTCATTGACAAAAGAGTTTGTTTTTTGATCAAATTAGACAGATATTTTTCAATTGTATTTGATGAAAGCAAATGGATTTCACAGATGATTAAGAGGCTTTTATAAAAATATATGACAGGGAA